>JARQOD010000001.1:564699978-564785727 GCA_033576555.1 Oophaga sylvatica | reverse complement strand
AAATTTCAGACATGTAGGGGTTAATTAAAGGTGTAATTTCGTTGAAAAAAAATGCGTGGGCTCCCGCTGTATTTTCTCCACCAGACAGACAAAGCAAAGCGAGTGGGGGCAGATAATAATAGCCCAGGGAAGGTGCATTTTTTTGTGCCCCCCCTGGCTACTAACATCTGCCCCCAGACACCCCAGAAAGGGCAAATCTATAATTAGATTCGCCCTTTCTGGCACTTTGCCCGTCTATTCCCATTGCCCTGTAGCGGTGGCGAATGGGTTAATCTCACCTTACTGTCACCTTGCAATTGAAAGGTGACCTTAAGGCAGGTTAATGATTGATAGCTGTCAATTAGACAACTATCAATTATTAATCCTATTGAAGTAAATAAAAAAACACACACACTTTAAGAATAAATAATTTTAATGAAATAAAAACACATTTTTTTGACCATATTTTATTTTACACTAAATCCGTGCGAAGCCATTGATCTCCTAAAATAAAGAAAAAGAAATAAAACAACATTATTCTTACCTATTCCGCCGATCTGTCACGTCCCACGCTGTAATCCTTCACAAAGGGTTAACTAGCTTTGAGCCAAGCAGTGCAAGTAATCCTGCATGCTCAGCTCAAAGCTCATGAATGAATAAGTTCCTCTCCTGGCGACAGGAGAGGATGTGTTTCATGAATGAAGCTTAATTGATTGTGTCCACTTTCCCTTTAGGTCAGGTCACTACAGTTAAATTGGCAAGAAATCAATTAAGCTCCATTCATGAATCTATTCCTCTACTTTCGCTGGGAGAGGAACTTATTCATTCAGGGGAATACAGGTCTGAGACAGCATTATTAGCTCTCTGCGACCTTTAACCTGTTAACCCTTTCTGATGGATTACACCGTGGGACCTGACTGTACATCGGATTGGTAAGTATAATTTTGCTTTTTTATTTTATTTTTATTACAGGAAATGGTTTTAGCAGGAAAATAAAATATGGTCAAAAACTGTGTGATTATTTAATTAAACTTATTTTTTATTAAAGTGTGTGTGTTTGATTTTTCTTTCATACAATAGGATTAATAATTGATAGTTGCCTAATTGACAGCTATCAATTATTAACCTGGCTTAAAGTGACCTTTCAATTGCAAGGTCATTTTAACCCCTTATTAACCCATTCGCCACCGCTACAGGGCAATGGGAATAGACGGGCAAAGTGCCAGAAAGGGCGAATCTAATTATAGATTTGCCCTTTCTGGGGTGTCTGGGGGCAGATGTTAGTAGCCAGGGGGGGCACAAAAAAAATGTACCCTCCCTAGGCTATTATTATCTGCCCCCACTCGCTTGCTTTGTCTGTCTGGTGGAGAAAATACAGCGGGAGCCCACGCATTTTTTTTTAACGAATTTACACCTTTAATTAACCCCTACATGTCTGAAATTTAGCACACATATACTCATGTAATTGTATGTTTCAAACATATATAAAAATACATGAAATTACATGGTTAAATGTGTGGAAACAATGTATCATTTCATGTCGGCTTCTGTGATTTCACTGAAGCCGGCAATTGAATTAGCGGCTATAACAGTATGTAGAAGTGTAAGAACTATAAATATATGTATATATATATATGTCACAATGACATATATATATATATATATATATATATATATATGTGCTCTATGTGTATATATCTATTCTTTCTTTTGGCATTTAAATACTATTCTTTTGGATCCATTATATGTCAGTTTTGCAAGCCTGCGAGAAAATCTCGCAAGTCGGATGAAAATCGGATGTTACAAGGTACACACACATGCGATTAAATCGCATCTTTGAAGGAAAATCGGATGCCAGAAGGATGTGTGATGTTTTTATTTTGATCCGATTGTCGACCGTCTAAAACGGACCGATTTTTTGTGGTTGTGTGTGACTCCAGCCTAATTTGCACAAACAATTAAATCAGACTATGTGTGCAAAATTTCACACCTGTAGGGGTTAATTAAAGGTGTAAATTCGTAGCAAAAAAGTCCGTTTTTTTTACAACGAATTTACACCTTTAATTAACCCCTACAGGTGTGAAATTTTGCACACATAGTCTGATTTAATTGTTTGTGCAAATCAGATAGCAAACGACATGAAAAGACATGGTTAACCCTATGTACACCAAGTGTCATTTCATGTCGGGTGCTTCTTTTTTTCACTGAAGTCGGCTTTACCCGGCAATTGAATGAGAGGATATTTTACTATGTAGAAGTGTATAAACTATACATATATGTATATATATATGTCACAATGACATGTATATATATATATGTATTCTATGTGTGTATATTTAGTGTTTACAAGGAAAGAATGGGTTTTTTTTAGTTGCGATATTTTGTTCCCATAGACTTACATGGGACTTCCGGTATCGGTATCGGGTATCGCCGATATTTTAGTGATATCGGCGATACCATTCCGATTCCGATACTTTAGGATATCGGAAAGTATCGCTCAACTCTACTGTTAACCCTTTCTGATGGATTACACCGTGGGACCTGACTGTACATCGGATTGGTAAGAATAATTTTGCTTTTTATTTTATTTTTATTACAGGAAATGGTTTTAGCAGGAAAATAAAATATGGTCAAAAACTGTGTGATTATTTCATTAAACTTCTTTTTTATTAAACTGTGTGTGTTTGATTTTTCTTTCATACAATAGGATTAATAATTGATAGTTGTCTAATTGACAGCTCTCAATTATTAACCTGGCTTACAGTCAACTTTCAATTGCAAGGTGGCTGTAACCCCTTATTAACCCATTCGCCACCGCTACAGGGCAATGGGAATAGACGGGCAAAGTGCCAGAAAGGGCAAATCTAATTAGAGATTTGCCCTTTCTGGGGTGTCTGGGGGCAGATGTTAGTAGCCAGGGGGGGCACCAAAAAAATGTACCCTCCCTAGGCTATTATTATCTGCCCCCACTCGCTTGCTTTGTCTGTCTGGTGGAGAAAATACAGCGGGAGCCCACGCATTTTTTTTCAACGAATTTACACCTTTAATTAACCCCTACATGTCTGAAATTTTGCACACATACACTTATGTAATTGTAAGTTCAAACCATATATCAAAATACAGGAAATGACATGGTTAACTGTGTCTAAACAATGTATCATTTCATGTCGGCTTCTGTGATTTCACAAAAGCCGGCAATTGAATTAGCGGCTATTACAGTATGTAGAAGTCTAGGAACTATAAAATATATATATATATATATATATATATATATATATATGTCACAATTACATGTATATATATATATATATATATATATGTGTTCTATGTGTATGTATCTATTCTTTCTTTTGTGATTTAAATACTATTCTTTTGGATCCATTATATGTCAGTTTTGCAAGCCTGCGAGAAATTCTCGCAAGTCGGATGAAAATCGGATGTTACAAGGTACACACACATGCGACTAAATCGCATCTTTGAATGAAAATCGGATGCCAGGCGGATGTGTGATGTTTTCATTTTGTTCCGATAATCGACCGACTAAAACGGTCCGATTTTTTGTAGTTGTGTCTGACCCCAGCCTTAAACCATTTTCCCAAGGAGGGGATGGTCCTCGAAGCCCCAAAGTTTATAACAATATTATCACATAACCAAATCTGATCCAATGCAGAGTCTTGTCTCCAGCCGTTACACACACCAGCTCGAAGACATGAGATCGAGACTCGATTGGCCAGTATCCGCCACAGCCCACTGGTTCTAGCCTCCCACTCCTTGTGACCATCACGTTCCCGTCCACTTAATCCACCTACGGGGGAGTCCAGGACCTATTTAGATCCCCCCCTTTTATCCGCCACTTCTTGATAACACCAACTTCGAGGACCTGTCCCCCCCCATGCCGAGCTGCCGCGACAAAGTTCATAACGCCGAAATATAAGTATAACCTACCACTACCTTGCTGCCTATACTTGTTAAGAGAATAACAATAACTACAAATAGGGTGGGTGGGTGTGTGCTTGTCGTGTGTGTAAAGGGGTACCTAAAATGGTTGCCCCCACATGTCAACCAGCTATTTTATAGCCCCCTCTCACTCGCCTATTGCTCCCACCTTTTCCCATGTGACCCCACTACCCATCCTTTCCTTTCTTCTTTCTTTAACCCTTTTTTCCCCTAACCGATGACCTTCCCCAGCTCACTTGGTCCCCTCAACTTGGTCATGTTGGCCTCTCTTCTAATGCCTCCGGCTCAGTCCAGCCGTACTGGACATTTAAAGTGGACCTGTCAGCAGGATTGTGCACAGTAACCTACAGACAGTGTCAGCTTGTCGCCATTATACTGATTAAAATTATACCTTGGCTGATGAAATCGGTCTTGTGGTTGTTGTGTAATCTGTATTTTCAGTTTTGAGATAATGATATGCTCGTGCTCCGGGGCAGGCCTGTGGGGGATCTTCATGTGGTGCTCTGATTAGCTATTTGATAAATATGTATGGCTGCTGACAGGTCAGTAATCCCTCAGTGACCTGCCCCCTAGTTTACATAATGAATATTATATATATCTTGGAAAAAAAAAAAGTTAATTTATTTCAGGTCTTCAATACAAAAAGTGAAACTCATATATTATATAGAGTCATTATAAACAGAGTGATCTATTTGAAGTGTGTATTTCTGTTAATGTTGAAGATTATGGCTTACAGCCAATGAAAACCCAAAAGTCATTATCTCAGTAAATTAGAATACTTTATAACACAGCTTTAAAAATTATTTTAAAATCCGAAATGTTGGCCTACTGAAATGTATGTTCAGAAAATGCACTCAATACTTGGTCGGGGCTCCTTTTGCATCAATTACTGCATAAATGCGTACACAGAGGCGTGGCACAGAGGTGATCAGCCTGTGGCACTGTGAGGTGTTAAGGAAGCTCATCTGCATTGTTGGGTCTGGTGTCTCTCATCTTCCTCTTGACAATACCCCATAGATTCTCTATGGGGTTCAGGTCACTTGAGTTTGCTGGCCAATCAAGCACAGTGATACTGTTGTTTTTAAACCAGGTATTGGTACTTTTAGCAGTGTGGACAGTTGCTGGAGAATGAAATTTCCATCTCTAAAAAGATTGTTGACAGAGGGAAGCATGAAGTGCCCTAAAATTTCCTGGTAGACGGCTGCGCTCAATTTGGTCTTGATAAAACACCATGAACCTACGCCAGCAGATGACATGGCTCCCCAAACCATCACTGATGGTGGAAACTTCTCTCTAGACCGCAAGCAACATTGATTGTGTGCCTCTCCACTCTTCCTCCAGACTCTGGGACCTTGATTTCCAAATGAAATGCAAAATACTATCATCTGAAAACAACACCTTGGACCACTGAGCAACAGTCCAGTTTTTTTCTCTTTGGTCGAGGTAAGGCACTTCTGGAGTTGTCTATTGGTCATGAGTGGCTTGACACCAGAAATGCGACCATGTCTTGGATACGTCTGTGTGTGGTGGCTCTTGAAGCAATGACTCCAGCAGCAGTCCACTACTTGTGAATCTCCCCCAAATTTTTGAATGGCCTTTTCTCAACAATCCTTTCAAGGCTGTAGTTATCCCGGTTGCTTGTGCACCTTTTTCTACCACACTTTTTCCTTCCACTCAACTTTCCATTAATATGCTTGGATACAGTACTCTGTGAACAGCCAGCTTCATTAGCAATGACCTTTTGTGGCTTACCCTCCTTGTGGAGTGTGTCAGTGACTGCCTTCTGTACATCTGTAAAGTCAGCAGTCTTCCCCATGATTGTGGAGCCTAATGAAACAGACTAAGGGACCTTTTTAAATTCTTAGGAAGCCTTTGCAGGTGTTTTTGCTAATTATTCTAATTTACTGAGATAATGACTTTTGAGTTTTCATTGGCTGTAAGCTATAATCATCAACATAAATAGAAATAAACACTTGAAATAGATCACTCTGTTTGCAATGACTCTATATAATATATGACATTCTGATTTTGTAATGAATAACTGAAATGAATTAACTTTTTAATGATATTCTAATTTGATGAGAAGCACCTGTATGTCCCTCACCCTGGTGTATATGCCTCCCATCCTGGACCACTTCTTGATATATTTGTTCTTCATCCTGGCAGGGTCAGACTGGGCTGTCTGGGGACCACAGGGGGAATTGACTCTAGGGGCCCACCGTACAGCTATATGCAAATATCTGCTAGCCGTTATCCCAGTTATAGTGAAGCATCGACTGTAAAAACAAGGCAGCTCCTGTACAGCTACTGTGCACCACCATAACTGGGTTGTATTGCAGTACTTTGCATTGAAGGGTTCTTTGGATGAAAACAAGTTATCAGCGATCCACAGGTTGGGCTCGCTCCCACTTGTGATTAAATTGGATGAATGCAATCCGATTGAAAATCAGATTGCACTCGTACCAATTTAATCATATGCTTGCATTCTCAATGGCAGTTTTTTTTTCAGTTTTGATCGGATCGTAAACTGACAGAAAAAAAATGCATATAAGTCTATGGGTGCGTGTGAAACATAGCACTGCACTCGGATATCACCCGAGTGCAGAGTGATTCACGGCGACGTCGGCAACAGAGGAGATGGAGAAATTACTTTCTATGTCTCCTCCACAGCTGTGCTGCCATCAACTCATGCGAGAAGTTTAGAGCACAGAGCATTGACACTCAGCTCACTCTCGCAGCAGAGCAAGAGCCGAGGGTCATTAGCATATGGCATCTGATGATCTCGCAGTGGATATGATACGCTAGTGTGCCTCTGGGGACCTGGGTCCCACAGGGGGATTCTCCGGTGTCCCGCGGACCAGTCCGACGCTACAACCTGGTATATATACCATCATTCTGGGCCTCTTCCTGGTATATCTGTCCCCCATCATGGTATATATGCCCCCATTCTTGGTTCCTACATGGTATATTGTCGCTGTTCTGCCACAGTTCTTTAATACACAAAGCACGTGTCCTCATCTGTAGCAGTCGCACAGACCGACAGCTGACATCAGCGTGCCTGCTATGGGCAATGTAGGACATGACTGTCATGCGCCGCCTGCTGATATCAGCTGCCGGCATCTGATTGGCCAGCAGTGAGAATTGCAGTGCAGGGAGCCATAAGATCTCTGTGCCGCAATACATTTCAGTTAAATGTACACCCTGGGATGCACATCCAACTGAAATAGCTGTTGGCATCAGCGGACCCCTCTCCAGCCTGGCCCAGTTGCACCCTCTTCGGCAGCGATCGTTACGCCCTTGATTACGTACTTTTCACAGCATTCCAGGATCATTTCCACAACTTTTTTCATTTTCATGGCAATCTGATGCTCATATAAATTATTTTGGCATACGTTTCTGTTTTAAGTGCCATTTGTATGTTGTCTATTGGTAAGGGCCTATCAGTTAGGCTCTGTTCACACATGTGAGCTCAGGAGTTCTATTTTTAGATTTCATAACAAATCCAAACTATTCCCTAATACTTATGAGTTATGAATGGTCGGTTTCTCTTTTTTCTTTTCTACAATATCGTGCCCTTTTTTTGTATTTTTCATTCAAGGAATGCAGTGATGTTTTAATAATTGCTGCTATGTCACTAATAGAGGATTGTAGCTTTCATTCCTCACATCTGCTCCACCCTGTTGTGATTTAGGCTTGTAAAGACATACCTCACACATAATCCTAGATTTTTCTCCAAGCATCCTAAACAAAAATATGACAGCCATCAAGCGTAACTTAGTTCAGTAAAACAAACCAAGAATTATATGCTGACTTGAACCAGCAGACACGCCTATGGCAAGACTTCAGATCCTGAATTTGTTACTTTATTATGTTTTCCACAACAAGTTAATTATTTCATGCAGAAAGATAATGTCAGTGACATGATTAAGAAGATGATTTATCCTAATTATATGCATTTTAGTGTGAAATACAAGGTGTGGCATAAGTAGATGTGACACAATGTAAGGTGTGCAGCATATATCAAATTATATCTCATGTGTCATGTTAGAATAAAGCCTCATACATACAATAATATATCAGAAGTAAAGTCTATGGGACTTTACTGGATCTCTATGTGACTCCGATTTCATAGAGTTATATTTTTTCTGTCAGATTCTATATAATTATTGCTTCCAGATGAGAATCATTCCATATGACCACACTGCATGTTCATGAGAATTTAGGAAGATTTAGATTGAATATTTAACCCCTTCATGACATCCGCCATACATGTACAACGCCGCGGGAGGTGAGAGCCCGAAAACCACCGTGCATGAACAGCGTGTTGATCGCGCAAGCTCACACTGAGCGTCGGCACGATCAAATGCAGGTTTCAAAGCTATATGAGAGCTGAATCCTGCAGCAATGCCCACTATCAGTGCTGGGCGTGTAAGTATTTTCATACTACTGTGAATAGTTCTAGCAACATCAATAAGCATCGCAGAGGGAGGGAGCTCCCTCTCTTTTCCGATTTGCACAACGGGATTGCGATCGATTTGTGCCGATGGTCTCTATGGTGACCCCAGGCTGAAAGATGACACACCTCCTCCCTGTATGTGAAATTCTGATCTAATACCCTACAATACAAAAATATTGCAGAATATTAATTCCGTGGTCAGGGCAGGGAAGGTTGATGTCTCATCTTGGGAAAAGGTAAAAAAAAAAATTTAAAATTTTAAAATTATTAAAAAAAAAAAACACACAAAAAAAACAAAAAAATATTAATCCAATAAATACATATATTTATGTAAAAACAGAAATAAACAAAGTACACATATTTGGTATCAATGCGTCCTGAAAGACCGGACCTATAAAACTGTCATGCTAGTTAACCAGTGAACACCGTAAAAAATGAAAATAAAAAAAGTGGCAAAAAATATTCTTTTCATCATAACGCCAAACAAAAAGTGTAATAAAACGCAATCAAAAAGTTGAAAGTAAATAAAAATGGTATACATGGAAATGCCTTCTAATCCTGCAAAAACAAGCCACCTTACGGGTCCATCAACACAAAAATAAAAAGTTATAGCTCCCAAAATAAAGCGAGGCAAAATCAATTTTTTTATCAAATAGTTTTTATTATGTAAAAGCGCCAAAACATAAAAAATTATATCAATGTAGTATCACTGTAATCATACTGACTCGAAGAATAGCGTTGTGTCAATTTTACCACACGGTGCACACATAACAAAATAAAAACAATTCCTGAATTGCTGGTTTTTGTTCATTCTTCCTCCCAAAAATTAGAATAGAAAGCGATCAAAAAACGTGATGTGACCAAAAATGGTACAAATAAAAAAGTCAACGCTCCCTGCAAAAAACAAGCCCTCACATAAATCTGTGGCAGATATATAGAAAAATTATAGCTCTCTATGGTGATGCAAAAACTTAGTTTTGCAAAAAAAGTGTCTTTTAGTGTGTGACAGTAGCCAAACATGAAAACCAGTATAAATATGGTATCGCTGTACTTGCACCGACCCAAAGAATAAAGTCGCCTAATCAATTATACTGCACAAGGAATGGCATAAAATAAATAAAACCAATTCTTCACCTGCTGTTGATTTGTTCATTCTGTCTCCCAAAGTTCGCAGCAACACTCATCTCACATTTATCCTGCGCTCTTCGCTGAGCTCACGCTGGGGATTCAGTGTAAATCTCTAAAATACAATTCAGATGGAATCCCTGGCGGAAGGTACCTTACAATGAAACAGATGAAGACACTGAACGCTGTCTGGCTTATGATCCATCGGTGTTCGTCTTTTTAACTGTGAACATAAGCAAAGTCAACCACAGTTTTGTGCACCTCTGAAAAGAAGAGCACCACTGAATAGAGACCAGACAGAGAACAGAGTAATTCTGCTGCCTCACTATAGTGAATGGACCCCTCTGGTTTCATCTGAATCATGTCATTCAGAGATTTAGATGGAAATCCCAATATAGGTTCTCCGCATAGAGCGCAGGATAAATGTGATTGAAAATGTTATCTAAATTCTTCCCAATAAAAGCTTCAATTCAATCTACAAAAAAAGCAAGTCACCACTCAGGTCCGTAATCTGTCAATGGACATATATGGCGGGTTTCAATGTTATTGCTGGTACTAATGCTCTGGAAAAGCACTATGGTTCTTCGCCCCACAAAAGAAATCCAGTGAATTCTGTGCTCCCAAATCCAAATGCCCCCTCCCTTATGGGCCCCACAGTGTGCCTAAACCGCAGTTACAATCCACATTGGCATTTTTGTAGCAATGAGATTCCGCTTAATTTATAGGAGCAGTTCTCCAGAAGCACGAGCTTGGCACAATGTTTGGGCACTACAATGTTAAGGCACTACACTGGCAGATTTGCAATTTTCACTTACCAACATTCACTGTTGCTTGTTTCTGGCAAACAACGTTGAAGTCAAAATTGTCACTGCACCTATAGATAAATTCCCAGAGGGGTGTAATTTCCAAAATGGGGTCACTTGAGGGGGGATTCTGCTCTTCTGGCGCTTACTGGCTATATTTATGGAGTCCGCAAACTACAATAATTTGTTCTCCAAGAGTCAAATAGCCCTCCTTTCCTCCCGAGCATTGACATGTGTCTAAGCAGTACAGTACAGCCACATATGCCATGTTCAGCAGAAATTGTGTGACTAATTTTGGTGCCATTTTTACCCATTTCCCGGTGTGACAATATAAAATCTGGAGCTAAAACAAAGTTTATGTGTTAAAAAGGTAATTATTTTTTCTTCACTGCCCAATAGTATAAGGTTATGTGATACACCCATGGTGTCAATATGGTTACTACACCTCTAGATAAATTCACTGAGACATCTAGTTTGTAAAATTAGATCAATTATGCGGAGGTTCTGCTGTTCTGGCACCTCAGGGGCTCTGCCAATGTGTTGTGGCACCCGCAAACCTTTCCACCAAAATGTGCACTACACTAAATTGCCCTGCCATTTGCACAGTTTTCCACTACTTATGGGGTATCAGTGTACTCAGGTCAAATTGCACAACAAATTGTATGGTCCATTTTCTCCTGCTACCCTTGCGAAAATGAAAAATGTGGGGCCAAAGCAACATTTTTGTGGGAAAAATAATTTTTTCAATTTCACATCTCAATGTTATAAAATTCTGATGCCCTTGTGGGTTCAAGGTGCTTACCAAACTTCTAAATAAGTTCCTTTATGGGTGTGGTTTCCAAAATGGGGTCCCTTGTGGGGGTTTCCATTGTTTAAGCACATCAAGGGCTCTGCCAATGCTACAAGGCATCCGCTATCTACTCCAGCCAATTTTGTGCTCCAAAAGTCAAATGGCGCTCCTTTTGTTAAGATCTCTGCCATGTGCCAAATAGTAGGTTTTTTTTGCCACATATGGGGTATCAGCATACTCAGGATAAATTGTTTAACCAATTATATGGTTCACTTCCTGTTAACTTTGTGAAAATGAAAAATTTGGGGCAAAAGGAATATGTTTGTGGGAAAAAATAAAATGTTAATTTCTTCCTTTCACATTGCTTTAATTTCTGTGAAACACATGAAGGGTTAATAAACTTCTTGAATGTGGTTTTGAGAACTTTGAGGAAAGCAGTTTTTAAAACAGTGTCACTTTTGGGTATTTTCTCTCATGTCGGCCCCTCATTTCAAATGTGATGTGGTCCCTAAAAAAATTATTTTGTAAATTTTGTTGAAAAAATGAGAAATTGCTGATCAGCTTTTAACTCTTCTAACTTCCTAACCAAAAAAAATGTTATTCATAAATTATTTTGTACAACATGACTAACTGGTTTAATGATTTAAAAATCTAAAGTTTAAAAACTGTAAATTTTCAAAATGTTCGCCAAAATTCCGATATTTCCACAAATAAATGCAAAAAAATGAAACCTAAATTTACCACTAACATAAAGTACAATGTGCCATGAACAAACAGTACCAGAACCACTGGGATCTGTTGAAGCATTCCAGATATCACATAAAGTGATAGTGGTCAGAATTGAAAAATTCATAGAATCATAGAATCATAAAATAGTAGAGTTGGAAGGGACCTCCTGGGCCATCTGGTCCAACCCCCTGCTCAAAGCAGGATTCTCTAAATCATCCCAGACAGATGTCTGTCCAGCCTCTGTTTGAAGACTTCCATTGAAGGAGAACTCACCACCTCTCGTGGCAGCCTGTTCCACTCATTGATCACCCTAACTGTCAAAAAGTTTTTTCTAATATCTAATCTGTGTCTCCTCTCATTCAGTTTCATCCCATTGCTTCTAGTCTTTCCTTGTGCAAATGAGAATAAAGATGATCCTTCTACAATGTGACAGCCCTTGAGATATTTGTAGACAGCTATTAAGTCTCCTCTCAGTCTTCTTTTATGCAAGCTAAACATTCCCAAATCCTGCAACCGTTCCTCACAGGACATGGTTTGCAGACCGGTCACCATTCTGGTGCTCTTTTCTGAACTTGCTCCAGTTTGTTGATGTCTTTTTTAAAATGTGGTGCCCAAAACTGGACACAGTATTCCAGATGAGGTCTGACCAAAGAGGAGTAGAGGGCAATAATGACCTCACGTGATCTAGACTGTATGCTTCTGTTGATACATCCTAGAATTGTATTTGCCTTTTTTGCTGCTGCATCACACTGTTGACTCATGTTCAGTCTGTGATCAATTAGTATACCCAAGTCTTTTTCACAAATTGTCCTCTATAGGAAGAAGAAAACAAGCTTTGGCGTGAAGGGTTTAAAATGACCTTAATGGCTTGTTGTGGGACAAGCTATGGAAGTAAAATTCACTGCATTTTCTATACATCCATGCAAAAAACACATTCTAGGACTGTTTTTCTCTACATCTTCAGGATCTATTGATGACTTACCCCAACAAAATCACAGTCCTGTACAAATTAGTAGTTAGCAAGAGCTAGTGGTAAAACAAACTGAACTTCTCCACCCAATCTGTGTATATGATGTCATTACTGCTCGTGTACAATAATCTCACATTACCAGTAAGATGTCAGGACAACCTACAATTAAAATGTTAAAAACCTGTTACACCTTTTTCATATGATCACACCAGAGAGGGTTCACACTGGGTAATAGTGTATCTTTTATTATGCCAAAAATATCTAAAGAAAAAAAGAACATATTTTCGTGTATTTTTATTTAAATCGATTAACCAAAGTTTTAAAAAAATGCTCCCATGACTGTTCCTTATTGTAAAGTGCCCCTCAGATTTTACCATTTTTTATGGAAAAACAACACGAGCATGTGGCAACTAAAAAAAACCTACAGGATTCACTACTTTTGTCTGAGAATGAAAACTCAAAATTTTCTTCTTGCTCATTTTACATCTGCAATTGTAAGTGAAATTGATAAAAAGACTTGATGTGGTAACAAGTTTACAAACTGGAAAATTTACATTTATGATTTAAAAGAATCAGGATTTTATTGAACCCTTTTTTTATGGATTCTCTTGCTCTGGCAAGAGAAAAGGCTGGGATTGAAATCAGATGGACATTAAAGGGACTCCGCACAGAATGACTGTTTATTCCAAGTAGAGGCGCTCAGAGCACCCTTGCCATGAACAAATATTTAATCTTTCCACCTACTTGTTTTCCATCTATCTCCACTTTCTATTGGCTCTATGAAGCCAGAGCTGTCAGTCAAACAAAAGGAAGTTGGGGGTGGAGATAGAGGAAAAACAAGTGGGTGGGAAGGTGCACTTAAATGCTTGGCCACATCAAGGGTGCACCGAGCGCCTGTATCTGGTTTGGATAGTGATTCTTTGCTGACAGAGTCCCTTGAAGGCTGGGGATGCAAATCGACTTTGGCTGCAATAAAGGTTGCATGGCTAAAAGAATGATGTATTCTGCTTCTACATCGCAACATAATGCAAAGTGAATGCGGTTGCATTGCGACCCACAAAATAATGTGACTATGACAAGCAAGTAGCAAAAAAATCCAACTGGTTCTAACTTTTTGGGACTTGCTTGTCATGGTCCCTGCACTGTGATGTAGCCGCGAGATACAGTGATCTTTGGACTGACAAATTTCTACACTGAAGCCTCTTTTAAAAAACTCATTCTAGAGGGGAGTTATTCTCAAAGAATCTGTCCAGTATGCACAGAATATGATGGAACTGAAGTTCTATGCTTGAAAACATTTTTAATAGTGTGACTGCTTTGGAAGAAAATGACAGTAAGGTTTAAGGCTTTCTGAAAGCATATTGTGAATGGCATTACTTGTTGCCTTAGGCCTCTTTCACACTTCAGTCTTTTGGCGTCAGTCAAAATCCGCCTTTTTTTTAAAAACAACGGATCAGCCTTTTTTTGGCGGAATCCGTTTTTTTCCCATAGACTTGCATTAGCGATGGATTGAGACGGATGGTCGTCTGTTCCATCCGTCATTTGGCGGATCCTTCAAATTTTCGGCGTCTGCTGTCTGGAGTAGATGGACTTTGTAATGTTTTTTGTCTGCGTCGAAATGGCGGATTGCGACGGATCCGTCGCTTCCGCCTTTTGCTAGAATGGCCGCCTATGGGCGACAGATCCGTCGCCGTCATATGACGGAATCCGTTTTTTTGGACTGAGTATGCACCAACTTTTTGATACTTTTCCAGACAGCCCCAAAACTATATAAACCTGCCAGGTGGCCTTCATTCCTCAATGTGCCAGCCATCAAGACAAGAGAGTCTGCCTGCCAGCAAGAAGAAAGTCTGCCTGCCAGCAAGAGAAGAGAGTCTGCCTGCCAGAAAGAGAGTCTGCCTACCAGCAAGAGAAGAGAGTCTGCCTGCCAGCAAGAGAAGAGAGTCTGCCTGCCAGCAAAAAGAGAGTCTGCTGCCACAGAGAGTCTGCCTGCCAGCAAGAGAGAGAGTCTGCCTGCCAGCAAGAGAAGAAAGTCTGCCTGCCAGCAAGAGAGTCTGCCTGCCAGCAAGAGAAGAGAGTCTGCCTGCCAGCAAGAGAAGAGAGTCTGCCTGCCAGCAAGAGAAGAAAGTCTGCCTGCCTGTCAGCAAGCCAATATGCCTGCCTGCCAGCCCAGCCGAGTCCTGCCAGCCAGTGTGAGTCATGCCATCATGTGTGATTGCAGCGATGTAAGTTTAAAGGACTTCCAGAAGGAGACGGGCAGGGTGGAGAAATGCCAGGAGCGGGCATGCAGAGTGTAAGTTTCGCAGAGACAGACCCCCACATAGATCACACTACACCCAACACAAACATTCATCACAGCACACACAATACATATACCTCCATCCAAGCACATAATCTTTATTTTTATTTTTTATAGTCTTCACAATCCAGGGTTCGGCCTAGAGTTCCTCCAAGCACCTCCCATGGTCGTCGACATGATCGTGAGGTCAGCAAAGAGTAAGTACCCTTTTTTGTTTTGTGTTTTATTAATTTTTAACTTAATGTGGATGATTTCAGTTTTTTTTTTCCACAGGCTTCACAGTGTGCTCCTGAACCAGATGTTGAGGAGAGAGGGATAGACGTGGACACCCTCATCAAAGAGGTCCAAGATGGGGAGCCGCTGTGGAACATGGCGGACCGCCACCATGCTGACTAAACAATCACCCAACGGCAATGGGAGGAAGTGTGCTTTGTCGTTATTGAGAACTGCGAGGAACTCGACGCTCTGGACCAGGATAAAGCGCGTAAGTATTCACAGTTCAGTAAGTTATGTTTCAGGATGTAAAGTGTTGTATACTAGCCAATTTTTGCTTTCACTTTACATGTGACAGGGTTATCACGCGGTGGCGGTCACTCTGGGGTTGCTTCAAGAAGAGTTCAATAAGGAGATGCAGGCTCTGAGTGGATCGGGAGGACGCAGGAGCATGTATAAATACGCCAGAGCCCTGTCGTTCCTCCGGTCAACGATGGTGAGCAGAAGGTAAATAATCCACACCCCATTTATGTAGTCAAAATGTTTACATGTCTAACCTTATTTTTTTCTTTCAGCAAGGACAATGTAATATCAATATATTATTTTTTTTTTCTTTTACAGCACAGTCTGCAGCACTCGGGAGCCTACTTCTGAGTTGGACCCCTCTGGAGCGATACCACAGCAGTCCGCCACTGGGGACCACGTCGAAAGACCAGACCCCTCTGCACCTTCCCTCTTGTCTGGTCCCTCGGCCCCATCCACCAGCGCTAGAGTAGCAGGGCAGACTTCGTCAAATGAAGCTGTAGGTGACGAGTTAGAGTTCCCTTTACCCCTCCCCGCTGACACTGCCGCCACATCTAGACCACCTCTGGGGTCTGGACAGTAGCGCCAGAGAGGTCATGAAAGGAGCTATGCGCCAGAGTTTTTGCATCTGAATGCATCCTTCCAGCACACCATCAGGCTTTTGGGTGAACAAATATCTGCTGGGTTCAGAATGTTGAACAAAAGCAACCTTGAACTCAGCAGTCGTATTGATAGGATGCATTCAGATGCAAACCAGTCTCCAAGACACTGCTTTTTTCAGTCAGTACTCAGGCACATGGAAAATCTAACTCCTAATCTGCAGATGCATGTGATGCAAGGCTGCCATATTGTTCTAGCGCAGGTGTGTAGCCCAGCTGTGACTGGAGCCACATGTTACCCTGGAAGATGCACGAAAGGTAAACCCACAACAACCCATAAGCACACAACACTCCACATTTTCCTGGTGCCACCAGAGGGAGCCCTTGGAGACGACAGCAGGGAGATGAAGGCAGTCTAGCTGAGAGTTAGCTAGTCATTGGTTTTACCTCAGAGTGTCAGTTTACCTCAGCAGAGGAGATTAGAGCAGACTGTGAGAGATTCTAGTCAGAACGGCAGTGACCTCAGACGAGCTGAGAGGGACTAGCCAGAAAGAGAAAGCCTGAAGACTTCAGCAAACACTCAGTTTAGGAGTGGAGTCCAGTAGTAGTGGGAAAGATTACCACTTAGCCTGGTCAAAATTGAGTTTACTGAGAGACCTTCAGTGAGCGTTTCAGTCAGTAAGCGTGCCGACGCTTGGAGAGCGGTGAAGATAAAGAAAGCTGACATCTGCTGCTAGCTTGTGCTTATGATAGTGGTGAGAGTAGGACGAAAGGCAGGTGGAAGAAAGAAGAGAGAGAGTGAAAGAGGTTAACCAGCATTGATAGCTTACCTCCACTCTGCACCACCGGACACCGGGTCCGCGCTTGCCAGCATCTGCACGACTGGTAGGAGACACCGGAGACCCTGCTGGACTACAGGTCGCAGGGGCCCAACAGTGTTCATACGTAACCGGGGTCAGGAAGAACAGGAGTCTGGCCTGATCAGCCATATAGAGACTTAGTTCTGTCCACAAGAAGGCCTCACCACAAGGTCAGCCGGGCGTAGCTGAGAAGACGGAGTTAGGCTTTGTTTTATGCAAGTCAGAAACTCACACACTTAAAGGAGTAAGGAGGCCCTACACCTACTCAGTGGGATTTCTGGACGTGCATCCTCCACCCTGACAGCTTCCCGGGTCGTGCCTACAACTTCACCATCAGTAAAGGTACAGAAAGAGACTTTCTTGTGTGTGTCTGCCTTATTGCTCCTGCACCCCTATATTACACCGCCATATACCCTGAGGGATCAGTCTCGCCTGTGGGAGACTTAACACCTCGCTGCCCAGTAACAACCCCTCAGAGGATCTACCCTGCAGCGCTGGTCATCCTGACCAGGAACCACAGGTGACGTCACGAACATTTCTACAAACTTATAATCCCCTATAAATATCCCCTTTTTAGTGAGCGCCCAGGGCAATGGACCGAGCTGTGCTACCCGTGACATCCCCCAGTGAAGTGAACGGGCTCGGTGCCGAGTACCCCACAGGCCCTGGCTACGTGCGACTCACAGGCAATGTCCCAAGCCCATCTACCTACCCAGCAAATTCCAAAACCTTCCCCCCCTCAAGCCGCCGTACATCCTCCTACCATCCATCCTCCTACCACTCTTTCGCCATTCAAGCCTTCCCCGTTCCATTATTTCCAGTACTTTAGTTCACCTTTCCATTCTTCCCCGTTAACTTCACCGTACCGAATCACACCAACACCTTCACCGTTCCTCCCACAAACCACATCTGCTCTTCAATTCCCTGCCCAACCTCATGTTTTTACCACCCCTTCCACTTCTGATCCTACCCAAGCAGGTGTTCAGTCCCCCACTATCGACGTGGTCCGCCCTGTCAGCCCCTCCGGTAATATCTCTACCCAACACTACACAAGTTTATAAATAAAAAAATTTTTGGTTTCAAAACACATTTATTGTCTTTCAATTTTTTTTTTTTAGTGCTAAGTTTAAAAATGTTATAAGGTAAAAAACATACATAACTTGGTGTGAAGGTACCAAAATGGGGGTACAGGTAACAAACATAGAAAACTTGTGGTAAAGGTACAAAAGGTGTAAAGGTAACGAAATTGGGGTACAGGTACCAAACATACAAAACTTGGGGTAAAGGTACAAAGGTTTGGTTATAACACAAAAGCATGGTATAATCTCAACTGTGATAAAAGCAAAACATTTTAAACCATGTCATACTGCTAGTCAACTCTTCCTTCAGGTGACATGAAGTAGTCAGCAAATTTGTCCCTCATTCTGGAAACCGAGGCAGCACTCCGAAAACTTATATTGTGGTAATCCCGCAAGGTGGTTTCGGACACATTTTCCTCCATGGAAACCTTCACCACCTCATCCACAGTCTCAGTTTGCAGTTTGATTGCTGTCAGCAGGACTCTCCATTTTGCTGTTAGAATCCCGAAGGCACATTCCACCACTCTTTGGGCTCGTGTTAAACGACAGTTAAATATTCTTTTCCTTTGTGTCAATTGACTACTTCCATATGGCTTCAGCAAGTACGGTGAAAGTTGAAAGGCCTCATCTCTGACACATACAAATGGCAATGGTGGGCCAGAAGTTCCAGGGAGTGGTTTTGGAGGTGGAAAATCAAATGTGTCTCCATATAAATGACTCTCCATTGGCGACATTTTGAAAACCTGGGAATCATTTGAGCGGCCATAGGCACCAATATCCACGGTGATGAATTTGCATTTGGTGTCGGCAATGACCATGAGTACAATAGAAAAATACTTTTTATAATTTAAATATTGTGATCCTGATCCAGCAGGTTTAACAATCCTTTTTTGGAGTAACAATTCTCTCAGCTCATATGTGCACTGTGGACGTGTTCCTCAAGGCCTTAGAGCTTACAAGGTGATTTCCCACTTCCAGGACAATTCTTCCTTCAAAGCCGAATGGGACAATATTTTTTTGAAGTGTTCACAGGAACTTTTGCAGTTGGTTTTGAAATATAATATGCAGAGCTATGAGGACATCAATAAAGATGTAATTAAAACAAAGGAGGAACTAAAATCTCGTTTGACCGAGCAGCAGTGGTCAACAATAAATAAAGAAATGGACACAAAACTTATTCCTATTCAAACCGATATTAAGCAGAAGAAAAGAGATATGTTCGTCAGGGATAAAGGTGATTTCGAATTGGGGCATATTTTTACCAGGAATAAGATCAATCGTGGCAATACAAAAATGAGCCAGCCACGACATAGGAGAAACAGGCGTCCTAAAAAATTCCATAAGAGCCAGAGGGAATATTTAACTATCGATTCTGACTCAAGTTGCTGTGATGACTCTTCTGGCGGTATTAAATCTGTTGAAGCTCTGGATTGCGATTCGGATATTCCATCTGCACGTACCTCTAAGATACAGGCCCCTTTAGGCGGAGAACAAGGCGAGGGGGCAAATGGAAGCGGTACCACGCCACAGTACAAGAGGAAAATGGTGATGTGGAATCGAAGGGAGAGATAGTCCCCTCTAAGGACACGGTGATTAATCTGACTGAGCATATTTTGTCATCAGCCCATTATTCTCTGCTATCTAAGAAATTGAATTTTTGTCTTCCAAAAGATTTTGACTTTGTAGATTTTAAAATCGATTTATTTAAAGCGACGAGAAAAATACATTTACATAAATCCTTTTCAAAACAATCTAGCAATGATGCGGCCGCCGGCATCAGCCCTTGCACTGTTGGTCCGCTGTCTTTTCTTGCGGAGTCCAGTGCATTTGCTGACGTTAGAGAGGATGCTGTGCTATTACATAGCCTTGGTGGGGCGCATGTTTTTGCTACTGAGATGGTCTCTGATGTATCTGATTCTATTAATCCATTTATGGGGGTGTTAAATCAGTTTACATGCCTCCTATCTCCCCAGGGAATGTGGATGACCTATTTGAGGCACAGGTATTAAAAGACGTAGAGGCTTTAATTTATAAGAGGGCCTCACCTAATTTATCTCCTGATGAAAAACGGGTGCTGTCTGAGATCATGGGTTGGTCTGATGTTGTGGTGAGAACCGCTGACAAAGGTGGTAATACAGTGTTATTACCGAGGTCATTGTATTTGAAAGAGGCTATTAGACAGCTTTCTGATGCCAACACTTTTTTGAAATTGAGGGGTGATCCTACTAATAAATTTAAGAATGTACTTCGTTCCTTTCTTAGGAAGCATGTTGAGTTGGATATGGTTTCCAGAAAGATGGCGGAGCGACTGCTGCCGGAGATCCCCAGAAAACCATATTGGTATTGCATTCCCAAGGTGCATAAGTCCATGTCTTGTCCTCCCGGCCGACCCATTGTATCTGGGATAGCGTCTCTCACTGAGCCCCTGTCCCAGTACATGGATTGGCTGTTGCGTCCCCTTCTTAGGGAAATCCCCTCGTACATAAAAGATACTAACAATTTTTTGGATGTTGTCAATGATTTTGAGTGGCAACCAGGTTTTTCTTTGGTTTCTAGTGATGTAGAAAATTTATATACCAAAATTCCCCAGGATTTAGGGGTTGACTCTACAACCCCTGGCAAAAATTATGGAATCACCGGTCTTGAAGGATGTTCATTCAGTTGTTTTATTTTGTTGAAAAAAAACAAATCGCAGATATGGCACAAAACTGAAGTAATTTCAAATGGCAACTTTCTGACTTTAAGAAACACTAAAAGAAATCAAGAACAAATAATGTGGTAGTCAGTAATGGTTATTATTTTTAACTAAGCGTAGAGTAAAAATTATGGAATCACTCAATTCTGAGGGAAAAAATTATGGAATCATGAAAAACAAACAAACAAAAAAACACTCCAACACATCACTAGTATTTTGTTGCACCACCTCTGGCTTTTACAACAGCTTGCAGTGTCTGAGGCATGGACTTAATGAGTGTCAAACAGTTCTCTTCTTCAGTCTGGCTCCAACTTTCTCTGATTGCTGTTGCCAGATCAGCTTTGCAGGTTGGAGCCTTGTCATGGACAATTTTCTTCAACTTCCACCAAAGATTTTCAATTGGATTGAGATCCGGACTATTTGCAGGCCATGACATTGACCTTATGTGTCTTTTTTCAAGGAATGTTTTTGCTCTATGGCAAGATGCATTATCATCTTGAAAAATGATTTCATCATCCCCAAACATCCTTTCAATTGATGGGATAAGAAAAGTGTCCAAAATATCAACATAAACTTGTGCATTTATTGAAGATGTAATGACAGCCATCTCCCCAGTGCCTTTACCTGACATGCAGCCTCATATCATCAATGACTGTGGAAATTTGCATGTTCTCTTCAGGCAGTCATCTGTATAAATCTCATTGGAACGGCACCAAACAAAAGTTCCAGCATCATCACCTTGCCCAATGCAGATTTGCGATTCATCACTGAATATGACTTTCATCCAGTCATCCACAGTCCACGTTTGCTTTTCCTTAGCCCATTATAACCTTTTTTTTCTGTTTATGTGTTAATGATGGCTTTTGTTTAGCTTTTCTGTATGTAAATCCCATTTCCTTTAGGCGGTTTCTTACAGTTTGGTCACAGACGTTGACTCTAGTTTCCACCCATTCGTTCCTCATTTGTTTTATTCTGCATTTCCTGTTTTGGAGACAAATTGCTTTAAGTTTCCAGTCTTAACGCATTGATGTCTTCCTTGGTCTACCAGTATGTTTGCCTTTAACAACCTTCCCATGTTGTTAGTATTTGGTTCAGATTTTAGACACAGCTGACTGTGAACAACCAACATCTTTTGCAACATTGCGTGATGATTTAACCTCTTTTAAGAGTTTGATAATCCTCTCCTTTGTTTCAATGGACATCTCTCATATTGGAGCCATGATTCATGTCAGTCCACTTGGTGCAACAGCTCTCCAAGGTGTGATCACTCCTTTTTAGATGCAGACTAATGAGCAGATCTAATTTGATACAGGTGTTAGTTTTGAGAAAAAAAATTTAAAGGGTGATTCCATAATTTTTTCACTCATACTTGGTTAAAAAAATAACCATTACTGACTACCACATTATTTGTTCTTGATTTCTTTTAGTGTTTCTTAAAGCCAGAAAGTTGCCATTTGAAATTACTTCAGCTTTGTGCCATGTCTGTTTTTTTTCAACAACATAAAACAACTGAATGAACATCCTCCAAGGCAGGTGATTCCATAATTTTTCCAAGGGGTTGTATAAGAAAAATCTTGGTCACAACAGGAAAAGAGACCACCTTCGTTGACTTTGTGTGCGAGGGGATTCATTTCATTTTAGGGCACAACGCATTTAGATTCCAGGACACATGGTATCTGCAACGGTTTGGGACTGCTATGGGGACTCCGGTTGCATGTTCGTTCGCCAATCTTTTTTTGGCAGTATTTAAAAACAAATATGTTTATTCACACACCAAAATGTATCTGAAGCACATCAAAATGTACATTAGGTATGTGGACGACATATTTATAATGTGGGATGGCACCAGTGACACCTTTTGTGATTTTGTTTCATACCTCAATAATTCAAATAATATGAATATGTCATTTACATCAAGGTTTGAAGGCAATTCAATAGAGTTTTTGGACATATTCTTGGAGATTAGGGAGGGTTCCCTTTGCACTACAGTTTATCATAAACCGTCCTCTACAAATGCTGTGTTGCACTATGATAGTTACCATCCCCCTACATGAAAAATTATTTTCCATACAGTCAGTTTCTCAGATTAAAATGTACAAATAATACAGATATGGGTTATGTCAATCAATCTCGAGAACTGCGCAGGAGGTTTTTTTAGAAAGGGGGTATCCTGATGGTTTACTTGAAGAAACGCAGATTAGAGTTAATCAGAATCCTTCTAGCGGAGCAAAAAAGAAGAGTAAAGGTAGCAAAGATGAGAAGAGATTTGTTTTTTCTTTTGATTATGGTCCAATGGATGCTGCAATCAGATCGGCAGTTCACAAAAATTGGCACATTTTGGGCCATGATGATGACTTGTCAGCAGTGGTAAAGAGGGGGACCTCTATTTGCATGTAAAAGAAGCACCAGTTTGAAAGATATCCTTGTGCATAATCATATAGACAGTCTGCATAATAATTGGCTTAGCTCTATGGCCCCAAAGGGTAACTACAGATGTGGGAATTGTCCATTTTGTTCTTTCCATATTATTGATCGCTGTCTGCAAATTGGAGCGGTAACACATTGCGTTTCCGATTTTATATGTTGTTAGTCCACTCATTCGTGTATGTTGAGTTCTGTCCCTGCAGATTTTTTTTACATAGGGAAGACTATACGTCCTCTCTATGTGAGATTTAGGGAACACTACAATTCTATTACCACGGGAAAAGGTTGTCCCTAGATTGATTAACCATATGAGGGAGAAACATGGTTGGAATCCTAGCGTTTTATCCTTTGCTGGGATTGAAAGGGTGGTGATTTGAATAGAAACCTTTTGAGAAGAGAGACAAGGTGGATTATACGCACCCGTGCACTAGAGTGCACTGGATTGAATGAGAGGATCGATAAGTCCTTCTTTTTATAAATGTGTTTTTTTGTGTTTTTTTTTCTCAGAATAATTTATCAAAAGAAATTCTTTTGTTTTTAATTGTTTAATCTTGTTGATTGTATATCAGGTGGGTGGTTCTGGTGGGAGGGGTTTTTCCAGGCTTGCAGGTATTTCTCCTTCCATCTGCTCCAGCTCACCATGTGACCTGTGGAAGCGCATTTTGCGTGAAACAATTGTCGTTACTCCTGTATTCAGCTTCCGTTCTCCCGTTTGTATGTTTTTGCAATAAAGACTTGATCATTTTACCCAGTGAGTGCCATTCCATTCTTACTGTTTTACAATATTAACAATCCTTATGTGCTTCCCATCAACTGTACCGACACAGTTTGGAAACTGGCATATGTCTTGAAAATTATCCGCAATCTCCAGCCACCTCTCCTGTGTTGGATGTGGGATGTACTCCTGTAAACAATCCCATAATGCCAGGCAGGTCTTTTTTACGATCCTTGAGATTGTAGAAATTCCAAACCAGTATTAATAATGGAGGGAGGAAAAAGATTCTCCAGCTGCAAGGAATCTGTTCAAAAAGGAAAAGACAATAATTAATACAAACTTCCAACAACAACATACAGTTATAAGTTTGCTAAATGAGAAACCATAAAAATAATCAATGCTTACCAAATAGTCACCATCAGACGCTCCGCCGGGAATATGGAAAAGCGCAAATAGGTGTCCTTTCTCCTGATTCGTTCTCCAACCCGTTTCACCAAAATCTCAAAATTTTCAGCTCTCATTCGTACATAACTGAAGAACTTGTCAGGGTTTTGCCTCAATTCCATATACAGCGTGGAATAGACCCCACGTGTCATTCGCCTTGCATTGATAGGATGGATCCACAGACATCTCTGCCGCCGCTAACGCAGGATGCGCTGTCTTGCTTCCTCCTTCTCCCGAACAATTACTGCCAACCGATTGGTCTCAAAAGCAAAATCAGCACATATCCTCACAATGCTCGTCAAAACTCCTTCCATCTCTTCCACTTGCTATACAACCTTTCAATGATGTGGTGTAAAAACACCCTATATATAGTTTCCCAGTAGTTTCCAGTAGCCAATCACGGTTAGAGAGGAGTTTTCAGTAGCCAATCACGTTAGAGATCCTCCCATTTGGGATCCGTCAAATAAAATCCGTCAAAAAAATGGATCAATTCAATCCGTTATTCACTATTTTAATGGATCTGTCGATCCGCCGCGATGTCAGATTCTAACTGACGCCAAAAAACTGAAGTGTGAAAGAGGCCTTAAGTGCAAATATAGCCTTCTCTGCCACACAACTCAAATCACATTAACATTGGATATTCAGTACTCCAAAGAAACTAAAGGTCATGATGTTGTAAAAGCTGTATCTGTGTTAATAATCTTTTTTTTCTGTATGGCATTTGGGTTTAGAACTTTATAGGCTATCATTTCTATATTTCATACTTTTTTTTAAATATCACATTATAACTTAAAAATTCTGCGTTCTGTTACTTCATGCAAGCCTTCTCCATATCTTATATGGTTTTGAGGACAAGACCGTGTTTGCAGGACATGATCTTCAGTGCTAGAAGCCAGGGGAACATCAACAAACAGCTCTGCTTTGGCCAGAAGATTTGGATACACTGCTGGGGCAAGAAATAAAGTACTTGTAACAGGTGAAGAAATGGCTCTGCTAGGGTTCTGCGAAGGGGTTTTAGCAAAGCAGCCACAAACTCCTAAACCCATAATTACCTTAAAGCATCTAGCATTTTTGCAGTTAAGCCTCTATTTATTATTTATTTGCTGATACTCCATGATTTCCAGATGGCAACAATTATCCAGATCATCTTCAGCCAATACATTATATATATTGTGATAATTCATGGAAATGCAGTCTTTCATGTTGGTTTCACAGCGACAAGAAGTTGCTCCAACACTCTGGATGCTACTGAAACTTTGGATGCCCTGAAGATTAAGGGTGAGTTTCCACGGTCAGGAAACGCTGCGTGTTTGGTGCTGTGCGCTGGCGCAGCGCCAAACACGCAGCGTCCAGATGTTACAGCATAGTGGAGGGGATTTCAAGAAATCCCGTCTCCACTATGCGTAACAACACGCAGGCGGAAGACCTGCGTATCCGGACATGCTGCGCGTCTTTTCAGACCGCAGCATGTCCTAGCGTATTGCGGCGACGCTGCGTCGCCGCAACGGAATTTAGCACAGGGCTATGTAGCCCTGCGTTCTTTCCGGAGGTGTTCCGGAGGTGTCCTGAACACCTCCGGAAAGAACGCGCGTCAGAAATGGGGCGGGGCTTAGACGGAGCGGAATTTCCGCTCCGTCAAATGCGCTGTGTTTCCTGACGGTGGAAACACAGCCTAAGTGTAGTTTTTTGTTTTCACTTGAGCCACCAAGTCCCTTTTTAAGGACTTCACAAACCAACAGCAGAAAAAAACACAATTATTTACCACAATACATTCCATATCAGTCATTAACTGAAACAGAAACAGCAGTGTAAGAAGCTTAAAACTGGGTGAGGAACACACACATTATTTTTTTTAATTTAGATAATTTTTATTGAAAAAAACACTGCATTACATTTTCCATAACGTAGCAAACACAGAAAACACAAAAAAAGTTTTATTATATTATTTATTAATTCTGCAGCAATAGGCAGACTGGAATCTATCCAGTGTAAGGCAAGTATTTTGCGAGCTTAGAATTACATAGAAAGCCTACAGTAGTGTTTATAATCATAATAATAATAGCAGTGTGTTCAATAACATGAGTTAGGCCGGCGTCACACTCACCGTAGAAAAATACGGACCGTATTGTACGAGCGTAATACACAAAATGTTGCCGGCACAATAATCCGTATTTCATGCGTTGTCAGGGTGCGGTTGCGTATTTTGCGCATGTAAGCCTCCATATGCAATCCGTATGGCATCCGTACAGCGTATTTTTCTCGCCGCCTTGCAAAATGGACATTTAACGGTATTTAGGCCTGAAACTCATTCAAATCATCATCAGCAAGGCTATTTATTGGCTCTGCATCAGGTTGCAACCCCCAATCTTGCCATTTTTGTGGTGTGCTTGTGTTGGAGTCCTGCTGCTTGCTTGCCAACATGTCTGACACTCTTCACTTCACCCCAACTGATCGAGTCTTGTACAACGGGGTTTTGTCCCACCGCTTTGGGCAGCCTTACCCAGTGATCGTTGATCCACGGAGGAGGAGGCGAATGTGGGTGCTTTCGTATTTGAGGCAACGCCTCACTAAAGGCCATTTTCACCGCCTGTATGCATCTCTGCGGACTCATCCTGACAAGTTTTTTCTGTTTTGTCGGATGACCATTCCCACATTTGATGTTTTGTTGTAGATTATGCGCCCTGGGATCGCCTACCAGGATACCAGGATGCGCAAGCTATCTCTGCAAAGGAGAAACTTCTCCTTACGCTACAGTATGTATTCCTCACCTACATACTGTCTGTTGATGATGTGTTTTCCCACAAGTGTCCCTTTACCCTTATGTCTGTAGCTGAAATATCCTCATAATATATCCTATGTATCATCTACAACTACCAGAACTATTATGTGGATGTAAAAATGACAGCAACCTTTGACTTGTGGTAAATTTAAATCAGGATTGTTTTTAAATGAAATGATTTAAGGGTTATGCATAGTGCGTTTGTTCTACCTTTGTGCATCTGTAATGATTGCTCTCTCTACATTTGGTTACTTGTAGGTTCCTAACTACTGGCATATCCTATGCTGCACTCCATCTGGAGTTTTTGATTGGGAGGTCCACCATCTCTGGCATTGTGCGTGATACCTGCTCGCAACTCTGGGACAGACTTCATCAACTGGTGATGCCTGAACCAAAGATGGAAGACTGGAAGAGGATTGCCAGGGGATTTGAGGAACAATGCCAGTTCCCAAATTGTATAGGAGCCCTTGATGGGAGGTCCACCATCTCTGGCATTGTGCGTGATACCTGCTCGCAACTCTGGGACAGACTTCATCAACTGGTGATGCCTGAGCCAAAGATGGAAGACTGGAAGAGGATTGCCAGGGGATTTGAGGAACAATGCCAGTTCCCAAATTGTATAGGAGCCCTTGATGGGAAGCACATCCATGTGCGTAAGCCGCCAAACTCAGGGTCCCAATTCTATAATTATAAACAATATTTTTCTGTGGTGCTGTTGGCTCTGGTTGACAGTAACTACAGGTTTATAATTGTAGACATTGGAGCCTATGGAAGAACTGGAGACTCTAGAGTCTTCAATTCTTTCATTATGAGTCGGCGGCTTCGCTATAACGAGTTGCACCTACCACCAGCACGCCAACTTTCTGGCTCCAATCTAGAACCTGTCCCATATGTTGTAGTTGGGGATGAGGCCTTCCAGCTATCAAGGAATGTGATGAGGCCATATCCATGACGACACCTTGACCACCATTGTCGGATCTTCAACTTGAGCCTATCACGGGCCAGGCGCCTGGTGGAGTGTGCCTTTGGCATTTTGTGTGCAAAATGGCGGGTCCTTCAGTTTACTATTCAGCTGAGTGAAGCCAACGTCAATGAGGTCATCAAAGCCTGTGTTGTTCTGCATAATTTCACCAGAATGCATGATTGTGGCCCATTAGATGTTGGTGAAACTGTGTTGACCAATGGGGATATGCCAACGCCCAATGTCATCCCTTTAAGTCGCCCACTCTCAGGACTCAAAACCCGTGATATCTTTACCCAATATTTTGTGTCACCTGAAGGTACTACAACATGGCAAGATGATGCCTTATCTATGCTGTAATGTTTGTGTGTGTGTATTTACATAAACTATTTTTTTGTACACATAGTCTCTGTCTGGTGTTAATGGTCATAACAGATGTGTTGGTAGTTGAGTAAAAACAACTTATGAAAAAAGACTCCAAACTTTTTATAAAAATATATATTTATATGTGCAAACTGCCACTTGAGGTAGTGACTACCATATTTGCTTCATATGGTATATGTTTTTCAAACACAATAGTGTAAGTGTGCATTCTTACACAAGTACCAAAATAAGGCATGACAAAATTACAAATGTTTGTATACATAATAGTATAGAAAGACAAAAACATATGGTCAATATGGCTAGTGCTGATCATATGTGAACCATATGTGGGATTGGTCACATTAGGCAAGTGCAAAGATGCATTTGACAACTGTGGGTGAAATTAAATATAAAAAAAAGAACAAACGTTCACTATGTATAGTGAAGACCATATGTTACCCATATGTTTGGTTCCCAAGATTACACTACTGCAAATATGCAATAGACAACATGGATTAAAAAAAACCCAAAAGAAATAACAAAATTTTCCATAAATAATAATAAATAAGCAAAATAACAAACTTTCACTATCACTAGTGAGCATCATATCTGCACCATATGGTTGGGTTCTAAGACTAGACTAATGCAGTGATGCATTAGCCAACAATTTTTAAAATGGATGGGTAAAAAACTAACAAACATTGGTATAAAGGATAAGATATAAAGAAATAATAATATTTTCCCCTAGCCCATATCCCACCAGCTAAGTACCATATGCTCTTTGTAGGCATTCAGATGATTGCAAATATGCGTTACACTACGTGGTGTAAAAATAAATGTTCCAAAAGAACTAACTTTTCTCTAAATAATAAGAGATCATAAAAATAAGAAACGTTCACTATGCCTACTGAAGAGCATATTGCTAGCATATGTTGTTTAGAGGCATCTAGATTAGTGCAAATGTCTTTGACACAACAGGAGGTTAAAGAAAATATAAAAAAATTACTAAATGCTTTTTAAATCAGAATATATAAGTGAAATACAAAATCACAGCTGGTTGTATGTGGGTGGTGGGGTTGGCGGGTTCCCGGCATCTCTGTGTGGTTGGCTTGGATGACCACCTTGACCATCACCCTGTTGGGGTGGATTTTCTGGGTACAAATATAAGAACGCTAACCAGCTCACCGGTTTGTAGAAGCACGGATCCTCCGCTTGATCAAACGTGAAGATACATGAGAAAATGAAGGAAAAAGGGATCCAGCTTCAATAAAATCTTCATCTTTATTGATTCATATATAAGTGAAATACAAAATCACAGCTGGTTGTATGTGGGTGGTGGGGTTGGCGGGTTCCCAGCATCTCTGTGTGGTTGGCTTGGATGACCACCTTGACCATCACCCTGTTGGGGTGGATTTTCTGGGTACAAATATAAGAACGCTAACCAGCTCACCGGTTTGTAGAAGCACGGATCCTCCGCTTGATCAAACGTGAAGATACATGAGAAAATGAAGGAAAAAGGGATCCAGCTTCAATAAAATCTTCATCTTTATTGATTCATAAAAACATGAATAATGGCATGCTCCTGGACAAGCTCAGGACAAGGCTACGCGTTTCGATCACAGGGATCTTTATCACAGCTGACATATTCAGACAAAGGCACATATTTAAGACAAAGGAAGACCAATCACGATCAGAAAAAATGTCATGTGATTTTTGACAAGTCCTTTAACAATTTGCACATAACAAAGAAAAAAAACAAAAAACAATATTTGCACAAATAAAATCAATGCAAAGAAATAAAATTAATAATGGAACATCAATTCGTTTCTTTTGTTGAGACCAAATGGATGTCTGGTATGTAGATTAAAGATCCAGAAAGCTTCACGTGTGAGGAGTCGCTGACGTGCATCTCCACCTCGGGCAGACAGGTTAACACTTCCAATACCTGTGACTTGGAAGGAAGAAACATTGCGAGCATGCTGAAAAATAAAATGTTTAGCAGCAGCAGAAATATTGCGATTCGAAGAAACATTCTTTATATCCTGCAAATGTTCAGCGATCCTGATTTTTAGTTTCCTAGTGGTGCAGCCTATATAAGATAAATTGCAAGTAGTGCACATAATTTTATATACCACATAGCATGAATTACAATTGATATATTTGTTAATGGTATAAATCGCAGTGCTGTCATTATTTTCAAAGGTTTTCGTTATACAAACATATTTGCAAAGTGCACATCTATTGTGGCCACATTTCTAAAAACCTTTATGTTCTAACCACGATGTTTTATGAGAAGATAAATTATTACTGAACATGCTTGGAGAAACTTTGTTACCAATAGATGGCGCTTTCCTTGAAACAACATTAATACCTGATGAAAGAATTTCAGCAAGAGAGGGATCTTCATATAAAATAGGCAGCGATCTCAAAATGATTTTTTTGATGTCCCCAAATTGAGGACTATATTGAGCACAAAAATATGGTTTCACTGCAAGATCATTTTTTTGTTGTCGCCCTCCACTAATGAGATCCTCTCTGTTTTTATTACTTACAATTGTTCGTGCTCTTTTTAATGACCATTTAGGATAATTTCTGTTTTTTAATTTTGTATCCACACAATTAAATTCCGTTTCCAAAGCTGTAGGATCGCTGCAGTTTCTCAAAATTCTGGTATATTCACCCAAAGGAATCGATTTAATAGTATGTTTGGGGTGACTGCTTGCTGCATGCAAGATAGAATTACCAGCACAAGGTTTGCTGAACGTTTTAGTAATAATAACAGAGTCATGTACCCCATATAAATCAAGATCCAAAAAAGAAATTTTGTTATGGTGAAATTTATGAGTAAAATGTATGTTGAATGAATTAGAATTGATATAATCAATAAATCCGGATATGGCAGGTACATCACCACTCCAAATGATGAGTAAATCATCAATATATCTACCATACCAAGCAATCGAGTCAATAAATGGATTAGTAGCTGAAAAAATAAAAAAATATTCCCAATATGACATAACAAGATTAGCTAGGGATGGTGCAAATTTCGCACCCATCGCCAGCCAGATTTTTGTAAAAAAAATTTATTGTCAAATGAGAAAAAATTGTGGGTTAATAAAAATTGAATAACTTGTAAAATATAATTAATGAGATCCTGGGAATAATTACTGAATTTCGTTAAGACAAACTGCAGCGCTGTCATGGCAACATTGTAAGGTATACAGGTATATAAAGAAGTCACATCACAACATAACCAAGTATATTCTTTAACCAGATTTTCTTGGAAAACATTCTCAGCACTTCTTTAGAATCTTTGATATAACCAGGAGTGATTTGTACTAGTGGTTGAAGTAGTGAGTCAACCCATTCACCTAGATGTTCATTTAAAGATCCAATCCCTGAGACAATGGGTCTCATGGGGGGATTTTCATATCCTTGTGAATTTTTGGGAGACCATGCATGATAGGGATAATAGGATGAGACACTGTGAGATAATCAGTTTGTTTTTTGGTTAAAATGCCAAGGCTGAAACCCTCATTGATAATTTGGATAATCTCACTTTTAAATTTATCAGTGGGATTTGTATGGAGTTTTTCATATACATCACTGTCAGACAAGAGAGACATAATTTGAGAATGATAATCCTCTTTATTCAGGATAACTACCATGCCACCCTTGTCCGACATTTTAATTATTATATCTGACATACTTTTGATCTCATCTAATGCAGTTTTCTGGGCTTTTGTTAAATTGGAATGATTTCTGCTGCTGCCCATTTTAACCCTATCATGAAGGATTTTTAAATCCCTCTCTATCACCTCCTGGTATTTAGTCATGCAATCAGGCCTGGATTGAATGGGATAAAAAGAGGGATTTTTTGTTTTAAGGGTATGCCACACTAAACAACATCGCTAACGGGATCGCTAAAAAAGTCACTATTTAGCGATCCCGTTAGCGATGTTGTTGTGTGCGGCATCTACCAGCGATGAGCTCCCTGCTGAGATCCTGCTGTGATCTCGCTCGTCGCTGGAATCGTTCCGGACCCTATTTCTCGTCGGCGCTCCCGCTGGGTAAGTATAATCGCTAAGTGTGGCACCTTTTTTAGCGATTTAGCGGTACTTTTGTACCGCTAAAGTCGTTAAGGAGATCGCTAACCGCGATAGCGTCCTTAACGACATCGCTAAGTTAGGTAGCTACTAGCGATATAGAAACAATCCGGCTAGCGATCTCATTAGTATGCGATGCTAACGAGATCGCTAGCGGGATTGTGTAGTGTGGCAGTACCTTTAAACACAGGTGCATGAATGGTATCAGATTCATTATCATAGGAATGAGTAGACAAACTAAACAAAGTGTTGAGAGATACCTGTTCTCTGAAAGACAAGTCAGTAAATTCATTAAGGGTATGCCACACTGAACAATATCGCTAACGGATCGCTAAAAAACGTCACTATTTAGCGATCCCGTTAGCGATGTTGTTCAGTGCGGCAGCTGCCAGCGACGAGCTTCCTGCTGTGATCTCGCTCGTCGCTGGAATCGTTCCGGACCCTATTTTCTCGTCGGCGCTCCCGCTGGGTAAGTATATATCGCTAGTGTGGCACCTTTTCTTAGCGATTTAGCGGTACTTTTGTACCGCTAAAGTCGTTAAGAAGATCACTAACGGCGATAGCGTCGTTAACTATATCGCTAAATGTGGCCGCACTTAGCGATATAGAAACAATCCCGCTAGCGATCGCATTAGTATGCGTCGCTATCGTGATCGCTAGCGGGATTGTTTAGTGTGGCAGTACCTTTATTATATGTCAGCGACTCCTGCAAAGGGGTCTCATCAGAATGATTTAAAAAATGCTTTTTGATGGTAAGGTCTCGCATAAACTTATTGACGTCCAAAATAGTAGAAAAAAGATTGAAATTCTGATCGGGCACAAAATTCAGACCTAAAGACAAAACATCTAATTGCGTTTTGGTAAAGTCTCGTGCAGATAAATTCAAGACATTATCATGGTTTCTTATTTGCGATAATTCTTCCTGCGGCGTGTAATCATGACATGATCTTTGTCGGTGTTTTCTGCCACCCCGCCTTTTACGTTTTTTGAATGACGAAAAAACTTTGTGGTGTGAACACTGTCATTAGAGGAAACACTCAGATTATTGTCAGATGAATCCAACTCAGAGGATGTAAAACAGACATGTGGTTTAGATACCGGTTCATTGAGAGCATGGTTGCGTTTTAAAATAGATTTAGGAGTTCTATGACCCCGCTCCCAATGGCCCCAGTCATAGACTTTCTTGGTTGAATAGTCTCTTAGATCACGAGAAAATTTTCGTTTTTTCCGGTCCATGATATCCTTTTCTAGGCTAGAGACATTATCTTGCATTTTAGCCACAAGTAAGTCATACTGAGTCAACGATTTAAATTCAGTGAGCGCAGTATCTGCATCATTCATTTGTTTCTGAATATCCTCCAATTTATTACTCTCATATTTGACTATGAGTTGCATTAGTTTGGAAGAACAATTACTGAGTATCTAATTCCACTCTTCAATGAAAATGTCAGAAAAAATTGTAGTGGGATTTTTTTAATACGAAGCCCCCTTGGAATCATATCCTTAGCTAGATAATTTTGGAGGGTAGTATGATCCCACCACAACTTTGTTTCTTGAAGCAAAAGTTTTTCCATTTTGTTGATATTTTCATTCAGATCAGGCATGTCTGGAATTTCGTTAATATCACCAGAAAACACTTGTGCCGCTTTGACAGATCTGTCTTGAACAAAAATAGATGCCATAATAAAGCTGGTGCCTGAGCTTAATGACTGAGTCCACTTTCAAAATATCATCTATTTTTGTTCAAGACAGATCTGTTAAAGCGGCACAAGTGTTTTCTGGTGATATTAACGAAATTCCAGACATGCCTGATCTGAATGAAAATATCAACAAAATGGAAAAACTTTTGCTTCAAGAAACAAAGTTGTGGTGGGATCATACTACCCTCCAAAATTATCTAGCTAAGGATATGATTCCAAGGGGGCTTCGTATTAAAAAAATCCCCACTACAATTTTTTCTGACATTTTCATTGAAGAGTGGAATCAGATACTCAGTAATTGTTCTTCCAAACTAATGCAACTCATAGTCAAATATGAGAGTAATAAATTGGAGGATATTCAGAAACAAATGAATGATGCAGATACTGCGCTCACTGAATTTAAATCGTTGACTCAGTATGACTCACTTGTGGCTAAAATGCAAGATAATGTCTCTAGCCTAGAAAAGGATATCATGGACCGGAAAAAACGAAAATTTTCTCGTGATCTAAGAGACTATTCAACCAAGAAAGTCTATGACTGGGGCCATTGGGAGCGGGGTCATAGAACTCCTAAATCTATTTTAAAACGCAACCATGCTCTCAATGAACCGGTATCTAAACCACATGTCTGTTTTACATCCTCTGAGTTGGATTCATCTGACAATAATCTGAGTGTTTCCCCTAATGACAGTGTTCACACCACAAAGTTTTTTCGTCATTCAAAAAACGTAAAAGGCGGGGTGGCAGAAAACACCGACAAAGATCATGTCATGATTACACGCCGCAGGAAGAATTATCGCAAATAAGAAACCATGATAATGTCTTGAATTTATCTGCACGAGACTTTACCAAAACGCAATTAGATGTTTTGTCCTTAGGTCTGAATTTTGTGCCCGATCAGAATTTCAATCTTTTTTCTACTATTTTGGACGTCAATAAGTTTATGCGAGACCTTACCATCAAAAAGCATTTTTTAAATCATTCTGATGAGACCCCTTTGCAGGAGTCGCTGACATATAATAATGAATTTACTGACTTGTCTTTCAGAGAACAGGTATCTCTCAACACTTTGTTTAGTTTGTCTACTCATTCCTATGATAATGAATCTGATACCATTCATGCACCTGTGTTTAAAACAAAAAATCCCTCTTTTTATCCCATTCAATCCAGGCCTGATTGCATGACTAAATACCAGGAGGTGATAGAGAGGGATTTAAAAATCCTTCATGATAGGGTTAAAATGGGCAGCAGCAGAAATCATTCCAATTTAACAAAAGCCCAGAAAACTGCATTAGATGAGATCAAAAGTATGTCAGATATAATAATTAAAATGTCGGACAAGGGTGGCATGGTAGTTATCCTGAATAAAGAGGATTATCATTCTCAAATTATGTCTCTCTTGTCTGACAGTGATGTATATGAAAAACTCCATACAAATCCCACTGATAAATTTAAAAGTGAGATTATCCAAATTATCAATGAGGGTTTCAGCCTTGGCATTTCTAACCAAAAAACAAACTGATTATCTCACAGTGTCTCATCCTATTATCCCTATCATGCATGGTCTCCCAAAAATTCACAAGGATATGAAAATCCCCCCATGAGACCCATTGTCTCAGGGATTGGATCTTTAAATGAACATCTGGGTGAATGGGTTGACTCACTACTTCAACCACTAGTACAAATCACTCCTGGTTATATTAAAGATTCTAAAGAAGTGCTGAGAATGTTTTCCAAGAAAATCTGGTTTAAAGAATATACTTGCTTATGTTGTGATGTGACTTCTTTATATACCTGTATACCTTACAATGTTGCCATGACAGCGCTGCAGTTTGTCTTAACGAAATTCAGTAATTATTCCCAGGATCTCATTAATTATATTTTACAAGTTATTCAATTTTTATTAACCCACAATTTTTTCTCATTTGACAATAAATTTTTTTTACAAAAATCTGGCGTGGCGATGGGTGCGAAATTTGCACCATCCCTAGCTAATCTTGTTATGTCATATTGGGAATATTTTTTTATTTTTTCAGCTACTAATCCATTTATTGACTCGATTGCTTGGTATGGTAGATATATTGATGATTTACTCATCATTTGGAGTGGTGATGTACCTGCCATATCCGGATTTATTGATTATATCAATTCTAATTCATTCAACATACATTTTACTCACAAATTTCACCATAACAAAATTTCTTTTTTGGATCTTGATTTATATGGGGTACATGACTCTGTTATTATTACTAAAACGTTCAGCAAACCTTGTGCTGGTAATTCTATCTTGCATGCAGCAAGCAGTCACCCCAAACATACTATTAAATCGATTCCTTTGGGTGAATATACCAGAATTTTGAGAAACTGCAGCGATCCTACAGCTTTGGAAACGGAATTTAATTGTGTGGATACAAAATTAAAAAACAGAAATTATCCTAAATGGTCATTAAAAAGAGCACGAACAATTGTAAGTAATAAAAACAGAGAGGATCTCATTAGTGGAGGGCGACAACAAAAAAATGATCTTGCAGTGAAACCATATTTTTGTGCTCAATATAGTCCTCAATTTGGGGACATCAAAAAAATCATTTTGAGATCGCTGCCTATTTTATATGAAGATCCCTCTCTTGCTGACATTCTTTCATCAGGTATTAATGTTGTTTCAAGGAAAGCGCCATCTATTGGTAACAAAGTTTCTCCAAGCATGTTCAGTAATAATTTCTCTTCTCATAAAACATCGTGGTTAGAACATAAAGGTTTTTTAAATGTGGCCACAATAGATGTGCACTTTGCAAATATGTTTGTGTAACGAAAACCTTTGAAAATAATGACAGCACTGCGATTTATACCATTAACAAATATATCAATTGTAATTCATGCTATGTGGTATATAAAATTATGTGCACTACTTGCAATTTATCTTATATAGGCTGCACTACTAGGAAACTAAAAATCAGGATCGCTGAACATTTGCAGGATATAAAGAATGTTTCTTCGAATCGCAATATTTCTGCTGCTGCTAAACATTTTATTTTTCAGCATGCTCGCAATGTTTCTTCCTTCCAAGTCACAGGTATTGAAAGTGTTAACCTGTCTGCCCGAGGTGGAGATGCACGTCAGCGACTCCTCACACGTGAAGCTTTCTGGATCTTTAATCTACATACCAGACATCCATTTGGTCTCAACAAAAGAAACAAATTGATGTTCCATTATTAATTTTATTTCTTTGCATTGATTTTATTTGTGCAAATATTGTTTTTTTTTTTTTTCTTTATTTATTATGTGCAAATTGTTAAAGGACTTGTCAAAAATCACATGACATTTTTTCTGATCATGATTGGTCTTCCTTTGTCTTAAATATGTGCCTTTGTCTGAATATGTCAGCTGTGATAAAGATCCCTGTGATCGAAACGCGTAGCCTTGTCCTGAGCTTGTCCAGGAGCATGCCATTATTCATGTTTTTATGAATCAATAAAGATGAAGATTTTATTGAAGCTGGATCCCTTTTTCCTTCATTTTCTCATGGATTTTCTGGGCCCTGAGCTAACATGTGCCCACGGTCAGGTTGGTGTGTGGGCACATTGCCATACAGATAAGGGAGATTATATTCCTGTGTAAGATGATACCCACGAGAATCATACCCCCCAATATGACCATGTTGAGCACATCCAGGTTGGGACCAGCCTCCAACACTGGATCTGTACAAGTGGCCATATTGGGAAGTCGGATTATAGCCAGCTATTTGACCCTGTTGTTGCCAAGGTTGGTTGGGTGGGGGAATGGGTTGAGGTGTAGGCGCCCGTGCAGGAGGATCATCAGATCCTAATTGAGCATTCACATTTTGTTGGGGGCAAGACGCAGAAGGTTACGGGGTGAAAGCTGCCACCTCTCAAGGAATTCAAACACCTCATATGGGGTATTGGGGGTGTGCATGCATCAATTAGGATGTGCATTGATCCTCGCACATGGAGCCTGAGTTCACAGGGTAGAGGACGAAGGTAGCGGGCAGGGCTACGGGCATAGGCCTCCTCACCCTCATCCACAGCTGCCCTTGAAAGGTAATTGAGTACCCCAGTGTCCACATGCCTACGTGTGTCTGACCCAGTGATGTCTCACCATCTTCTCCCACAGCGGGATATTGCAGCAGGCTGGGGGGACCCAGAGGTACAGTGGGGCTGCTGCTGTTTGCAACTTCATCCCTAATGGCGGATGCTGCTGCAGCTGGTGCCTCTGGTACAGGTAGAGGAGGAGGGGGTTGCTGTGGTCCTTGGGAACCTTGTGGGATGCTGATGGGAGGTTCAGACGATGGGCCAGCAATCCTCTTCACCTCCCCCAACCGGGTCAATATTGGCCTCTGAGTCTGAGCCTGTCTCCCTCTCAGTGAGGTTGGATTGAGTTCTGTTGGGAAATGAAAGGGGATTAGAAGATGTAGGAGAAGTGAGCCTAAGCTGCATATGTGTTATGTGGTGTGATGTATGTACTTACAGTCTCAGATCCAGAATAGGAGCCAGAAAGCCAAGGTGGTAAAAGTACACATATTTTTTTTTTTGTCGGTGCAGCAGACCCGCTCCTGGACCTCTGCTGCCATTCCCGCCGGTACTGGTCGTGGATGCTTCTCCATCTTCTCATAACATCATCCACTGCAATGACACATATAATGTAATCAATTAGCTACCTGCACAAAGCCAAATTGTTCTACATACACATAATATAGTCATGGGGGCCTAGTAGGATGTGACTATACTAAAATTTTTGCTCCCCAAAAATACTAAAAACAAACTTTTTTGCCAAAATTATGCACTCCAACTACGCTCTGCCCCTTAAGAAGTTTTGAAAACAAACAAGTAAGGGGAAGTCCCCACTCTGGGGTTTTTCGTGGGTAATCCGTTTTTTTTTCTCGCCCCCCCTAGAATTTTTAAATTTTTGTTTTTAACCGGGGGAAAACGCCCCCCAAAACGCAGCATGCCCCCCCGGGGGTTCCCCCCACCGAAAAAAACGGCCCCCAAAAAAAAAAAGCAAGAATTTTTGGGGGGCCCCCCAAAAAAAATATGGGTTTGTTTTTTTAAAGCCCCCGGTTTTTTTTTGCCCCCCCAAAAACCCCCCCCCTTTTTCCCCCCCTTTGTTGGAAAAACCCCCCCTTAAAAAAAAAAAAATTCCTTTTTTTCAGATTTTTTTTTTTTCCGGGGGTTTGGGAAATTTTTTTCCCCAAAAAAATTTTTTTAATTTTAAAAAAAAGAAAAAGAAAAAGGGGTTAAAAAATTTTTTTCCAAATTTTAAAAAAAAAAAACAAAAAAAAAAAACCCCCGGGCCGTTTTTTTAAAAAAAAAAAAGGGGTTTTTCCCCTTTTTTTTACCCAAAAAAACCCCCCAAAATGTCCTTTTTTTTTTTTTTGGGGGGGTTTTTGCCCCAAAAATTTTAAAAAAATAACCTAATAAAATTTTAATTTGGGTACCCAAAAATTTTTTTTGAACTCCTTTTTTTAAAAAGTTTTTTGCATAGAGGAACCCCAAATTCCCCCCAAAACCCCCTTTTTCCCCTTTTTTTCCCCCCCCCGGATGCTTTTTGGGCCTTTTCCCCCACAACCCCAATTTTTTTTTTTTTGGCCCCCATTGGTTTTTTTTCCCCCAAAAAAGGAAAAAATTTTTAAAATTTAGTCCAAAAAGTAAAAAAAAAGAAATTTTTAAAGGGGGCCCGTGATTTGGGGGGGGGGCCCCCCCCCTAACCTCAAATTTTTTGTTTTTTGGGGAAAAAAACCCGGAACCAAATTTTTCCCCCCTTTTTTTTGGGGTTTTTTTTGGGTTTTTTTCTTGTTAGAAACCCCATTTTTTTGGGCATAAAAATCCCCTTTTTCGTAAGGCCCAAAAAAACCTCTTCAATAATTTTTTTTATATCCCCAAAGGGGGATGGAAAAACCCTTTTGGAAAAAGGTTAAAAAAGGGCCCCCGGAAAACCAAAAATTAAAAAAAAAAAAAAGCCCATATCAAAAAAATTTTTCCAACACCATTCCCTTTTTTTTTCTTCAGACGTATGGGGGCTTTTTTGCAAAAATTTTGGGGGGGGGGTTTTATGAACTTTTTTGCAGTTTTCCCTTTTTTTCCCCCAAAAAAAAAAAATTTTTTTTTTTTTTAAAAAAATTCCCCCCAAAAAATTTCCCCCCCTTTTTCTTTTTCCCCTTTTTGGGGGAAATTTTAAACCCTTTCCCCCAAAAACCCCCAACCTTTTTTTTTTTTTTTAACCCCCTTTTGGGGGGTTTTTTGGGTTTTTTTTTTCCCCAAGGGGGGAAAATTGGGTTTTTTCCCCCGGTATCTTCCAAAAAATTCCCCCCAAAAACTTTTTAGGTTTAAAAATTTTTACTGTCCCCCCCTTTTGGGGGATATTTTTGGCCCCCGCCCCCTTTTTTAAAATTTTGGGGTATTCTTTTTCCTTTTCCCGTTTTTTTAGTCCCCTTTTTCCCTTTTTCCATGGGGTTTTTTTCCCCGGGGGGGGCTTTTCCCTTTTTTAAAAAAAAATTGGGGGGTTATTTTATCTGGACACCCCCTTTTCCCCCTTTTTTCCCCCCCCTTCTTGTTTAACCTTTTTTTTCCCCCCCCCCAAACAAAAATTTTTTTTTCAAAGTAAAAATCCTTCCTTCCCTTGAAAAAAAGTTCCCCGGGAAAAAAAACCCCCCAAAAATTTTTTTTGGCCTTTTCCCTTTTTATTTCATCAGCTGTTCCCCCTGACCCGGGGGCCCCCGGGCCCTTTTTCCCTTCCCCCCCCCCCTTTTAAAAAAAAGGGGGGGGGCCCTTTTTTTCCCCCCAAATTTCCCCCCCGGGAAAAAAATTTTTTAAGGGGGGGAAGGGTTTCCCCCGGGCCCCCCCCCTTTTCCCCCTTTTTTCCGAAAAAAAACCCCCCTCCCCCTTAAACCCCTTTTTTTCCCCCCCCCCAGGGAAGAGGGGGTTTTTTTCCGGCAAAAACAAATTTTCCCAACCCACAAAAACAAGGCAACCCCGAAAAAAGGGGAAAATAAAAAAAAACAACAAACAAAATTTTTTCCCCCCACAAAAACAAGGGAAAAAAACCCCGGGGGGGGGGGGGAAAAAGGGGAAAAAACCCAAAAAAAAAAAAAAGGGAAAAAGGGGGAATTTTTAAAACTTTCAAACCCATTTCAACAAAAACCCAAAAAAATAACTCCCCCCAAACCTTTTCCTTTTTTAAAAAAAACACCCCCCCCCCAAAAAACCCCCCCAGAGTAAGGGGGGCCCCCTTTTTTAATTTTGGTTTTTTTTTTTAGGAAAACCCCGTTTTTAAAAAAGGGGGTGGAAAGGGCCCCCCCGAGCTCAGCTGAGAGCTTTTTTCTCCCCAGGGGGCCCCAACCCCAAAAACCAATTTAAAAAACCCCCCCTTTCCCGGGGCCAAAAAAAAATTTAAAAAACCCCAAAAAAAAAAAAAATGAAAATTTTTTTTTTCAAAAAAAAGGAAAAAGGGGGGGCCAAAAAAAAAATTGGCCCCCCCGGGTTTTTCCCTTTTGGTTTTCCTTTTTTTGGTTTTTTTAAAAAAAACCCCGGGGGGCCCTTTTTTGGGGAAAAAGCATGTAAAAAAAAGTCCTTTTGGTTTTAACCCCCCCAAAAAAGGGCCCAAAACCAAAATTTCCCCCTGTTTCTTCACAAAATGATTGAACCTTTTAAAAAATTTTAAAAAACCCCACTGCTAATATTTTGAACACACCCCCCCTTAAATTTAAAATTTAATTTTTTTAATAAACCCCAACCCCAAAAAAAAGGGAAAATTTTAAAAACCAAAAATTTTTTTTTGGTTTTTTTTTTAAAACCCAAAAAGGGGCAACCCGGGGGAAAATTTTTTTTACAAAAATTTTTTTAAAATTTTAATTTTTTTAAAACCAAAAAAAAATTTTTTTAAATTTCCCCCTTCCCCCTTTTGGGGGGCCCCAAATTTTTTTAAAAATAAAAAACCCAACCCCCCAAAAAATATTTGGGGGCACCCCCCCAGATAAAACCCAAAAAACAGAAACCCCCTTTTTTAAAAACCCAAAAATTTTTTTTTTTTATTTTTCCCATTTCCCCCCAGAGTTTTTAACCCTTTTTTTTAAAAAAAAACCCCCAAATTTTTTTTACAATTTTTCCCCCAGCCCCCTCCCCCCTTAAAAGGGGGTTCATCCCCTTAAACCCCCTTTTTTGGGGGGCAGTTTTTTCGGGGCCCCCCTTTTTCCCCTTTTTTTGGGAAAAAAAAAATAGGAGTTTTCCCCCAAAAACCCCAAAAATTTGGTGTTAAAATTTTAAAAGACGCCCCCAAAAACTAAAGGGGTCCTTTTGGGAGTTTGGGGGGGTTAGGAAAAAATTTTTTCCCCCCAAAAATTTCCCCCGAATTTTTCAGTGGGGAAAATAAGTAAATTTAAAACCCCTTTCCCCCCTTTTTTTTAAAATTTTTTTTCCCCCCCTTCAAAAAAAAGGGGGGGGGGTTCCCCCAAAATTTTTTTTAAACGTGCACACTTCAAAAAGGGGGGACAAAAAACAAAAAAAAAAAGGGATAAAAAGAAAAAAAAAAATTTTTTTGAAAATTTTTTAAAAAAATTTTAAAAAACAAAATTTTTTTTCAAAGAAAAAAAAATTTTTTTATCACCTACCAACCAGGGGGTTTTTTAAAAACCCGTTTTTTTTTTTTTTTTTTTAAGAAGCCTCCACTTTTTCACCCCTTTTTTTGTTTTTTAAAAATTGGGGACCCTTTTTTTAAAAAACCCCCAAAAAGGTTAAAAAAAAAACCCCGTTAACACATTTCCAAAAAAAAAACCTTTTTTCCCCCCCAAAACCCCCCCTGGGCCCCCGGAAAACCAAAAAAGGGTTTTTTTTAAAAGGAAAAAAAGGGAAAAAAAATTTTAAAAATGGGCACAAAGGGGGGGGGAAAAATAAGGGGAAACATAGGGAAGCAGTTTTTGGGGAAGGGAAAAAAAATTTTTTTTTACACCAAAATTTTTTTGAAAAAGAAAAAAAAAAAAAATGAAATGTCAATCTTCCTCAAAAACCCGGGCCCCCCCTTTCCCCAAAATTTTTTCCCTTTGGGGGGGGTTTGAAAAAGGGGGATTTTTGAGAAGGGGCCCGGAATCCAACCCAGAAAAAAAAAAGGAGGAGCTTTTGGTTTTAAAAACCCCCAAAAAAAACTGGGACCACATCCCCAAAAATTTCCGTTAAAAAAAAAACACTTTTGCCCCCCCCTGGATTAAAAAAAATGGCCCCCCCCTCAAGTCCCCCCCTTTTTTTACGCCCCGCCACCAAAACCCCGGCCCATTTTTTTTTCCCCCAAAAAACCCCCCTGGGTATTCCCCAAAGGGGGGGATGGGAAAGGTTTTTTTTGGGGGGGAAAAAAAACCAAAAAAGAATTTTTTTTTTTTTTCCCCAAAAAAAACCCCGGGGCCTTTTTTTGGGGGGAAAAAGAGGATGGGGGCAAAAACCCCCAAAAAAAAATGGGCCCCCCCAAACCCCCAAAGGAAAATTTTTGGGGGAAAAAAAACCCCCAAAAATTGGGGGGGGCTTTTTTCCGCGAAAGGACAAAAGGCCAAAAAAACCTTTTTTTAAGAAGGATGGGGGGGGGGATTTATTTTCGAGGGTTTTTGGGGCCCCCCAAACCTTTTCCTTTCCCCCCGTAAAAAACCCTTTTAAAAAAGGGTCCCCCGGGGAGGCTTTCCCCCCCAAAAAAAAAAGACCCCGGGGAAAAAACAACCAAGGCCCCAAACCCCCTGAGGGTTTTTCCAAAGAAACATGTTTTAAAGGGGCCCCGGGAAAAAGGCCCCTTTAAGGGGCCCTCAATTTTTCCCCCCAAAACCCCCCAAAAAAAATTTTTGGGGGCTCCCCAAATTTTTTTGTTGCCCAGGGAACAGCAAAAACCCAAAAAATTAAAAAAAACTGATGGGGAGTGAGCCCCCCAAAAACCCCCCCCGCATTTTTTAAAAAAATTGGTCAAAAAAAAAACAGGAAAAAACCCGGGCCTCCCCAAATTTTAAAAAAAAAGGGTTTCCCCCCACCAAGTAAAGTTTTTATTTTTTTTATTTTATCAATACTTATTTCATGCAATAAAATGGAAATTACCGTATAAAAATTTTAAAAACCATTAAAAAACCGACCCCTAATTTTGCAAAAAAAAAACGGGAAAACTTTATTTTCTCGCGTTAAGCCCTAGGGTGGAAAATGCAGCATAAATGGAAAATTACAAAAAAAAAAAAAGATACCCAAAAAAGTAAAAATTAAAATTTTTCACAGATTTTAAAAAATTTTTTTTTTTTCCCCACTGAAAACAGGACCCCCATATAATTCCCATACATCCAGAAAGGCCCCCCTAAGAGCTCCATACAAAATACCCCCCCAATTAAAAGCGCAAAAAAGGTTAGTAATGGCCCCAAAAGAAAAAACCCCAAAAATTTTGCCCCCCATAGGGTGCTCCATAGATTATGCCCCATTGCCCACAGATTATGCCCCCCTATTTTTTCCCAGATTATCCCCCCAAACCCCCATAAAATTTTTACCCCATAGGTTTTTCCACTTTTTTTCCCCCCCTCTCCACAGATTATCCCCATAGTTCCCAATTTGCCCCCATATGCTCCCAGATTATCCCCATAGGTTCCACAGATTATGCCCCCCCTATGCTCCCCAATTTTGCCCCAAGGTTCCCAATTATGCCCCTAAAGGGTTTCCCCAGATTAAACCCCCCCCTGCTCCCAATTATGCCCCATAGGTTTTTCCCCCGATTAAGCCCCATATTCCACAATTATGCCCCATATGTCCCCCCAATTAGCCCCCCTATGTTCCAGATTAAAACCCCCCCAAAAAAAAAAAATATGTTCCCCCAAAATTATGCCCCAAAATGCCCACAATTAACCCCCCTTTTTCCCAAAATTTTTTCCCCAAGCTCCACAGATTATGCCCCCTATGCCCCCAATTTTCCCCAAAATTTTCCAGTTTAAAAACCCCATTTTCTCCACAATTCCCCCCCCTTTTTTTCCCAAAAATTCCCCCCCTGGGTTTTTCCCCAAATGCCCCCATATGCTCCACTTTTAAACCCAGTTTTTCTTTTTAATCTCTTTTTTAGAGGGTTTCACCGAAGGTAATGCCCAAAAAAAAGGACCTAAATGCTACCACATCTTCCCAAATTCCCTAGACCACCAAGGGATTTTTTTAGAAAATAAAGAGTAAAACACGAGGGTATTTTGCCCCCCCCAAAAATTTGCAGAAAATAAGTTTTTTAATTTTTTTCCCCTTGGAGTAAAACAAGTAAAAGGGTGAGCTTTTTTGGGGCAAGCACAGATCAGTTACCCCGAAAAACCAGGGCGGGACAAGGAGAAAAAACTGATAGCCTTGGGGGAGAGCTTGGAAGAAAAAGAAAGAGAAAGAAAGGGGGGAACAGCAGTTATTGAAAAACCGAAATCTGCACTCCAATTTTTTTTTTTCAAACGGGGGGGGCTAGTACAAGTGGAAACAAGCCACTCCACCCCCCATCAGAATTATCAACCAGTGCAGTTCGTACAAGCGTGCCGCGTTTTTGGAAGTGAAGAAAAAAAAAGAAGCAAAAACCTACAGCCAGAGTGGGGTTTTTGTGAGGGTCAGTAGGAAAAAAGGGGGCGAGTGGAAAGAAAAAAAAAAAAGGGGCCCGAGGTGGAAATAGCTTTGTTTTTTCCCCAACCTTAAATAACCGACCCCCGGTCATTTTCTAGAATCACACGCTACGGGAAATTTCCGGAGACCCCGGAGTACACCCAATTTCCCCGAACCCGGGGTGCTGATAAGTAACCGGGGTCAGGAAGACGGGGTTAGCAGGGGCCCGCAAACCCCCCGACACTGTTCATCCAAGAGAAGGCCCCCCACCACAAATCAGCCAGGCGGAAAGTTGAAGACAATTTTTTTCCCCCTTTTTAAAACAGGTCAGAGACCACATTTAGAAGTAAGGAGGCCCTACCCCTACCATGGGGGGAAAAATGACGTCATCCTTCACCCTGCCACACCCCAGATGTGCCTCCCTTCCTCATAAAGGAACAAAAGAACTTTTTGTGTGGTTTTCCCTTATTACCCCCGTGGGGAACTCCCCTTCTCCTTTTTCCCCCCCCCCCTACCCCCCCTTTCCCTAAAAAAGGAAACCCCCCCCTTGCCTTGGAAGGCTTTTAAAACCTTGCGCCCAACACCAACCCTTTAAAAGGGGTCTGCATAGCACGTTTTGGCACCCGATCAGGTTTCCCCCAGGTGGGGCACAACATTTCTAAAAAACCTTTTAAACCCCCGTAAAATCCCCCCCTTTTTTTTAGCGCCCAGGGCCACGGACCGAGCTGTGTCGCCGTGACATCCCCCATAGAAAATAAAAAGGGGGGGTGCCGATACCCCCCCCAAAGGGCCCCGGGGGCGACTCACACGATTATGTCCCACATGTTTCCACAAATTTTTCCCCCCATGCCCACAAAATTTTGCCCCAAATTCCCAAGTTTTTGCCCCCCTATGCTCCCAGGTTAGCCCCATAGTTCCACAATTATCCCCCCAAAACTCCACAGTTTTTCCCCCCAAAAGCTCCACAAAAATTTTTTCCCCCTTGCCCTTTCCCTAGTAAGGTCCTTAAGCTGCCCCGGGCCCCTGCAAAAAAAAAAAAAAAAAGATATACCACCCTCGTCCTTTTTTGGGGGAAAAGGGGCTGGGCCTGGCAGGCGGGGACACCAACCCCGCTATGGGGGGCGGGGGCCGGTTCACCCCAAACCCCCCAAGGGCCCCCCGGGACCTGAAAAAATTTTTAAAACCCTTTCCCCCCGGGGCCACCGCGGGGTGCCGCTGCCCCTTTTCCGGGGGCCCTAGCATGGGAAAGCTAAAAACAGGGGCGCGGCGCGTACAAAAAAAACCCTCATCGGGGGCCCCCCTGCCTGGGAAAATCACACAATAGGACGCGGGGACACACGGCGACACGGTGGAACCCGGGGCGGGGAAATATCGCATAACTCAAACCCCTTTTCCCCCCGGGGGTCTCTGCACCCCCCCGCTCTATTTTTTCCCCGCACCTTTTTCCTTTCCCCCACAGCGGTCACGTGGTACCGCTCAAATTAAAAAAAACAGAATAGTCATGTTCATATTTTAAAAGGGGGTACCATGTAAAAAGCTGCAGGAAGGACCTAAATCTGGGAGAAGCAGGGGGGCTGCAGAGACGCACCGGCGGTGGGTAAGTAAAAACTGACACCCCGGGGGCCCCTTTTTTTCCCCCCGCAGCCCCAGGTTTTATTTCCCCGCGAACAAGGCCCCAAAGGGGGAAATTTTTCAAGGGCCCCAAAAAAAATAGCTGAAATCCCCGGCTTTTTATGGGAAATATATCCGGGAAATTTTTTAAAAAATTTAAAACCAAAAGGGGGAATTTTTTCCCGGATTTTTTTTTTTTAAAAATTTCCCTTAAATTCAAAAGTTGAATTGGGGAACCCACGATAAATATTACGAAACCCCTCCATTTTTTTTTTTAGGGGGAAAAAATTGCAAAAAACGCCCGTGGGGAAAAAAAAAACTTTTTTTTTCCCCCAAATTAAAATATTTTAAAAACTGTTAAATAATTCCCCCCTTTTAAAAAAGGTTTTAAACAAATGTAAATTTTAAAAAGTAAAAAAAAAATTTTTTCCCCCCATCTTGGAAAAATTTTTTTAAATTTTTTCCCCTTTTTTTTCCTTTTGTATGGCACAAAACAAAAGGGCCAAAAACCCCGCAACTTTTTTGTAAAAATGTTTTAGGGAACCCTTAAATTTTTTTTAAAAATAAAAAGACATTTTTTACAAAAAAGTTTTTTAAAAAGTTGGGGTTGAAATGTCCCCTGTTCCCCCAAAAAAATTTTAAAGGGGAATGCCACCCCTGGAAAAAAATAAAAGCTTTTAAAAGGGAAACGCTAAAAAAAAAGTTTTACTAAAATTTTGCGATCCCCTTAGCGATGTTGTTTTCCGTGCGGCAGCTGCCCCGCGGGCAGCCTTTTTCCCGGGGGTGGGAAATTTCCCCTCGTTTGCGGAATTTGTTCCCCGGGCCCTATTTTTTTTTCCCCCTTTGGCGCTCCCCCCCTGGGTAAGTTAAAAATAAACGCCCATTTTGGGGCAAACCCTTTCCTACGATTTTTTCGGTTTCTTTTTTTACCGCTAAAAAAATTCCCTTTTTTAAGGAAAAAATCGCTAACGGCGATAGCGCCCCTTTAAAAATAATCGCAAAAAGTGGGCCCCCACCTTTCGAAAAGAAAAAACCCCAAACCCCCTAGCGAAAAGCAAATTTGAAACGTTCCCTTTTTTTGTGGGGTCGCTAGCGGGATTGTTTTTTGTGTGGGGAGTACCTTTTTCTCCCCTTTGGGGGAAACCCAGATTTTTTCCCCCCAAAAATTTTTTTGTGGGTTTAAAAAAGCCCCCCCCCCGGGTTATCACGAGTTTATTTTTCCCAGAAAGTTGGGGGGGGAAAGGGGGGGCAAAAAGGAAAAAAAACGGGGTGGCCCGCGGGGGCAGCTGCCCGGGTGGCGGCACCCCGAAAACATCCCCCAAAATTTCCCTCCTCCACCGTTTTGCCCGCTTTCTCCGTAAGGCATCCTCCCCGTCCCGGCGGAAATGGGGGAAAACTCCTTTCCCCTATGCCCGCGTCCCAAAGTGGTAAAAATTTTTTCCCTTTTAAAGGTTTAATTTAAATTTTAAAAATTTTTTCCCTTTACTTTCCCCTAGGCCCCTGGAGCCCCATATTCAAAATTTCCTTTTTAAAGAGCGGTACCAAGTGACCGCTTTAAACACAGAAGGGCGCCCCCCCCCCCCCCCCCGGACAAAGGAAGGGTAACGACGGCCCTTAAGGAAAGGGGAAAATAGGACGGGGGAAAAGGGGAGCCAAAAGCAAAAAACAATGAAAACGGGGGGAAACCGAGCCCCGGGATTTAAAAAAACCCCGGGGGAAACCCCTTTCCCTACAAAAAGGGAGAGCCACACAAAAGCAGGGCAAAGGAAAAGCCCGGGGGACACCAACCCTAACCCCGGGCAGGAAAAAAGGGGAAACCAAACATAGCAGGGCCCGGACCGGGGGGGGCCCCCCAAAACCCCGAAACCCCAAAAAGGGGGGAAACCAAAAATTCCCCGGACAGGAAAGGGGGGGGCCCCCATACCAGAAAAGGAACCCCGGGATGAAAGGGGGCAAAGCCAAAACCCCGGATTTTAAATTGATTTAATTAAAACCCCTTAAACCCCAATTTTTCCCCCGGGAAAAAATTTGGTTTAAAAACCCCGGCTGGGAAAATCGGGTCGGCCCCTTTTTCTCCCCCGGGGAAGTTGAAAAGCCCGAGCCCCGGGGTTTTCCCTAGTCCCCAGGCAAATAAAAAAAAAAGTGGCCCCCTGGGGGTGCCCCCTTTTCCCCCCCAAAACCCATCCAAAATTTTTGGGGCCCCCCCTTCCTTTTAAACAAAAACCCCTTTTGTTTAAAACCCCCCCCTGCCCCTGTTTTAGGTTTGCCCCCCTGGGGTTTTTCCCCCAACCCCCCTGCTGCTTTTTCGTTGTGGGCCCCCATTAAAGGGAGAAATCCCCTTTTAAAAAATTCCCGTTAACAAACAAAATTTTTTTGTCGCACCATCCTTGTCCCTAACAACCTCCCGCATAAAAATTTCCCCCAAAACAAATTCCCCCATTTTTTTTTTCACTTCTCCCCTTCCCCCTCCTCTCTAAAGCCCCCTTAGTTAAAAAATGGGGAAAATGACCGTGCCGTACAGATTTTCCCCGTGCCCCCCACTGGCCCCAAACTTTACTGCAAAATTTGGGGGTTTCCCCCAGCCCCTTTCGCCTTTTCCCCGTTTTTTTTGAAAAGGGCCCTCAGCCCCCCCTGCGATGCCCCTTTACAAAAAAGAACAACCGCGTCCCGTCGGGCTAGGAAAACCCCCCTTTTTTAAGCTTTCCCCCCTTTTTTCCCCCGGTTTGGAACTCGCTGCATTTTGTTTTTTCCCCCTTTTGTCCATTTCCCAAACCCCAAAAATGGCTTTTTGGGTTTTCTTTCTTAAAACTTTGGGAGAAACTGACTACCCCCCACGGGCCCCCGAAGGGCCCCCCCAAGTTCCCGGGGGAAACCCGGGCCCCCCTTTGGGGCTTCCAAAAAGGGCCCAAACCCCCCCGCCTGTCCCCCAGCCCCCCTGGCCCTTTTAAATGAAACCCGAAAAAATTCCCACCAAAATTAAACCCAAAGGGGGAAAAACCCCCCCTACATTAACTTTAACTGGGGGTGGGGGAAATCCCCATTCCAAAAAACTAAGTAGACTAGGAAAAAGGCCCCCCCCCACCCAAATTTGGCCCCAAAAAAGAAACAAAAGCGCTTCCCCAAAATTTAAAAACGTTTCCCCCAAAAAAATGTAAAAATTCCCCTAAAACAGTAAAAACAGGCCAAAAATAAAAAATTAAAAATATTAAAACCCCAAAATTTTAAAAGTAAAAAAAAGCCCAAAAAGGGGGAAAAAAATCTAAAAAAAAAAGGGAATGAAAAAAAAAATTTTTTATTTTAAAATTTAAAAAAAACCCCTTTTTTTTCCCTTTTTTAAAGGGGGGGGGGGGGTGGCAAAAACCCCCCCTTTTAAAAAATTTAAAAAATCTTTTCCCCCAAAAACCCCCAAAAAAAAGCAACAAAAAAAAAAAACCCCAAGGGAGTTTTTCTGCCCCCCCGCAAGGGCCCCCCTTAAAAAGGGGGAAAATTTTTTTAAGGGGGAAAATAAGGGGGGGGGGGTTTTTTAAAAAATTGGGGGTCAAAAACCCTTTTTTTTAAAAAACCCCCAAAAAAAAGTGCAAAAAAATTTTTTTGGGCCAAAAAATTGCCCGTGGGGGGGCCAATTAAATACCCCTAATTCCTTTCCCCCTTCCCCAAAAAAAAAAAAATTTTGGAAAAGTGCCAAAATTTTCCCCAAAAAAGGCCCCCAAAACCCCCGGGGAAAACCCCCCAAAAACCCCTTCCCCCCCTTTTTTGGGAAAAAACTGGGCCCAAAAAAGGTCTTTTTTTTGGAAAAAAATTTTTGGGCCAAAAAAAAAAAAAAACCTTTTTAAAAAGGAAAAAAATTTTAAAAAAGGGTTTTTTCCAAAATAACATTTTTTTTTTTAACCCAAAAAAAAAAAAATTTTTTTAAAAAATCTAAAAAAATTTTTTTTTAAAAAAACTGTAAAAAAAAAAGTCCCCCTTTACAAATTTTTTCCCCCCAAATCTAAAAAACTTTTTTTTTTTCCCCTTAAATTTTCCCCCTTGGGTTTGGAATTTTTAATTTTTTTTTTTTTAAAAAGGGCCCCCCCTTTTTCTGGGAATTTCTAAAAAAAAGGGTTCATCAGGGGAAAAAATTCCCCCCAAGCCGGAACTGTTTTAAAAAATTTTTGGTTTTTTTTTTTTTTTAAATTTTAAAACCCCCAAAAAACAAACAGCAAAAACAAAAAAAATGTTGGGGGTCAATTCAAAATGGGAACCCAAAAAAATTTTTTTTTTAGAGAACAGCAAATATTACCCCCCAAATGTTAAAACCCAAAAAACAAATTAAAACCCTTAAAAAAGAAATTTTTTTTTTTCTGTCCCCCGGTTTTTGCCAAACCTTTTTTTTTACATCAAAAAACAAAAAAACAAAAAATTTTTTTTTTTTTGGGGGCAAAAAATTCAATTTTTGGGGGGGGCCCCCGGGGGTGTCCCCGGGAATTTTTCCCCCCCCCGGAAAAAAAAAAAAACACTCTTTTTTTGAGGTTAATAACAATGAATTTTTTTTTGTTTTTTTTTAGTTTTTCCCCCACTGCCAAAACCCCAATTTTTTAAAGGGGGGCCAACCCCCCGGAATAGGCCCCCAACCTTTTAAAAAAAAATTTTTTATGCCAAAAATATTTTAAAAAAGGAAAAAAAAAGGAAAAAAAAGGAAAAGGAAAAAAAAAAAAAAAACACCAAAAAATTTTTTAAATAAACTCCCCCCTATCTACCAAAAGCAAAAGGAAAAAAAAAGCCCCCCTTTTTTTATGAAAAAAAATCTTTTTTTGGTTTTTGGGGGCTAGATTTATTTTTTTGGGAAACCCTACTAAATTTTTTTAAAAAAAAACCCCTTTTTTAAATTCCCCTTTTTAAAAAAAAAAACCTTTTTTATTTTTTCCGGGAAAATTTCCCCCCCCCTCTTACCTTTAAATATTTTTTTTGGGGGTGATGGAAAAATTGGGGTTTTTTTTTTTAAAAACCCCCCTTTAATGGGAAAATTTTTTTGGGATAAAAAAATTTTTTTTTGAAATTTTTTTTTTAATTTTAAAAAATTTTTTTTTTAAAAAAATGCCCCTTTTTTTAAAAGGGGCCCCCAAAAAAATTTTTTTCCCCCGTTTTTTTTTTTACTTTTTTTCCCCCGGAAAAAAAATTTTTTTTTTTTTTGGGGGGCCCCCGTCCCCCAAAGGGTTTTTTTTTTTTTTTTTTTTGGGGGGGGGGGGCCCGGGGGGGAAAAATTTGTTTTTGTCCCCCGGAAAAAATTTTAAATTTTTTTTGTTAAAAAAAAACTTAAAAAAACCCCAAAATTTTAATGTTAACTCTTAAAAGGGAGGGGAAAAAAAAAAATTTTTTTCCCCCCCTTTTTTTTTTTTTTTAAAAAAATTTTAAAACCCTTTAACAATTTCTTTTCAAGAAAGGGGGGGAAAAATTTTTTTCTGTGGATCAAAAACGAATATGGGGGGTTAAAACCAAAAAATTTTTTTTCATTTTTAAAAAGGGTTTTTTTTTATTTTTTTTCAATAAAAAACCCCCAAACAATTTGGAAAAAAAAAAAAAAAATTTTTTTAAAATTTTTTTTCCCCCCCTAAATTTTTTTTAAGGGGCCCCAAATTTTTAATTTTTGGGAAAAATTTTTTTCCCCCAAATCCCCCTTTTTGTTGGGTTTTTTTTTTTTTTTGGGGACAAAAAAATTTTTTTTTTTTAAAGGGGCCCCTTTTTTTTTGGGAAAAGGGGGCCTTTTTTTTTTACTTTTGTAAAACGCCATTAAACCCCAAAAGAACAAAAAAAAAAACCCTTTTTTTTTTTTCTTAATCAAAACCCCCTTTAAAATTTTTAAAAAATTTTTTTGTTTTTTTTTAAAAAAAAAATTTTTGGGGCCCCTTTTCCCCGTTTCCCCAAAATTTTTTTTCATGGTTTTTCCCCCCCAAAAAAAAAAATTTTTTACCCCCCCCAAAAAAAAATTTTTAAAAATTAACAAAGTAACCCCCAAATAAAACAAATCGTTTTTTAAAAAAAATTTTTTTTCCCCAAAAAAAAAAAAAAGGGTTTTTAAAAAGGGCGATACCTTAATTTCCCAAAAACCAAAAAAATTTAAAAATTTTTTTTAAAAAAATTTGGGCTCCAAAAAGGCCCCTATTAAAAAGGGGGAAATTTTTGAGAAGAAAAAGAAAAACCCTTTTAAAAAAAGGAAAATTTTTAAAAAGGGGAAATAAAAGGGGGGAAAATTTTTTTTTTGAGAAAAGGCCCCCAAAGGAAAAAAAAAAATTTAAAAAGGTTTTTTTTTAAAAATTTTGGCCCCCCTGGGGGTTTTTAAATGTTTCTGTTTTAAAAGGGGGGGAAACCCATCTTTGGGGAAAGGGGGGGAATTGTTTTGGGGGCCCTGTAATGGAAATTTTTAAAAAAAATTGGTCCCCCAAAAATTTTTTCCTATGGTTAGAAAAATTTTTAATCTCTTGCCTCAATACCCGGCACTGCCACAGGCACTCGGAACCGGAGTGTGCTGTTGCATGTATTTCTGTATATAATACAAAATCCCAATAGCAGAATACATAATATAGAAAGGCAGACAAAGAAAACATCCAAACCGCCCAAAGGCACTAGTCATAGGAAAACTCCAGCAACTTGTAAACAAACATGAAAGAAAAGGAGTCTATATCCCAAAAAAATATTTTTTTTAAATCCTATCATTTTATTAGTAAATACATCACATATAAAACAACAAACAAAATTATATACAGCATTTAACCCCTTAACGACCGCCGATACGCCTTTTAACGGCGGTCATTAAGGGTACTTAAACCACAGCGCCGTTAATTAACGGCGCTGTGGAAAAAGTGAATAGCGCCCCCCAGAGGCGCATTTTCTCCGGAGTCTCGGCTAGCGGGGGTAGCCAAGACCCCAGAGAACATGAATCGGGTCGGTTTTTACCGACACCGATGTTGCGATCGCCGTTATTAACCCTATAACGGCGACCGCAACAAAAAAAAAAAAAAAAAGTTGTGTCATTTAATTTCTTTGTCCCCTGATGTCATCGGACATCAGAGGACAGAGAAAAAGGGTCCCCGGGACCCCCATGTGGCCCCCGATGTCCTGTATGTGGCCCCAGGGCCCTCCGGTGTCCCCCGGGGCCGGCGCGATGAAGAAAATGGCGGGCGCATGCTCAGTGCGCCCGCTGCTATGTGCCGCTGTGTCCTGGGGGGATGGGCAAATATTCTCTGGGGTCTCGGCTACCGGGGGTAGCCGAGACCCCAGAAAACATGATCCGGGTCGGTATTCACCGATCCCGGTGTTGCGATCGCATAGATGCGATCGCAAAAAAAAAAAAAAAAAAAAAAAAAATGATTTCTCTCTCCTCTGATGTGATCGCACATCAGAGGGGAGAAAATGAGGGTCCCCCGGTCCACCGATCGCCCCCCCGTATACTTACCGGTGTCCTCCGTCCTCCCGCAGGCCCCAGGATCCCGGCGTCTTCTTCCTGCAAAAAAAAAATGGCGGGCGCATGCGCAGTGCGCCCGCCGATCTGCTTGGCGGCAGATTCAAAAATGATTTCATTCATTCTCCAGAAAGTGCATTTTGATCACTGTGATAAACTATCACAGTGATCAAAATAAAAAAAACAGTACATAACCCCCCCCATTTATCACCCCCTTAGTTAGGGACATATAATAAAAAATAGAAATTATATTTATTTTCATTTTTCTGTTAGGGTTAGGGTTATAATTAGGGTTAGGGTTATAATTAGGGTTAGGGTTACATTTAGGGTTAGGGTTAGTAGTAGTTAGGGTTATAATTAGCGTTAGGGTTAGGCTGGGTTCATACTGCGTTATGGCAGTCCGTTAGACGGACTGCGTTACACCGCGGTATAACGCGGTGTAACGCAGTCCGTTAACACTGCCATTCACCCCCATTTGAGGGCGCATCGCGACGCATGCCGTAAAGCGGGATGCGTTTGCGACGTGCCATCATTCAGTGACGGAGCCTCGGACGCGGGCTGCAGCGTCTGGGCTCCGTCACCGCTAGCGCAGATGAATCATCTGCTGATTCCTCTGCGCTAGCGGGTATAGCATAACGCGATCGTGTTATGCTATACCGTTACCAGCCCGTCAACGCTATGTGTTGAACGGGCTGGTAAAACGCAAAATGAACCTAGCCTTAGGGTTAGGGTTATAATTAGGGTTATAATTAGGGTTAAGGTTACAATTAGGGTTAGGGTTAAAATTAGGGTTAGGGTTACAATTAAGGTTAGGGTTGGAATTAGGGTTGGGATTTAGGTTAGGATTAGGGTTGGGATTAGGGTTAGGGGTGTGTTGGGGTTAGGGTTGGAGCTAGAATTGAGGGATTTCCAGTATTTAGGCACATCAGGGGGTCTCCAAACACGACGTGGCGTTCAAAAAGTCAAATGGCGCTCCCTCCCTTCCGAGCCCTGCCGTGCGCCCAAACAGTGGTTTACCCCAACATATGGGGTATCAGCGTACTCAGGACAAATTGCACACCAATTTTGGGGTTCTAATTTCTCCTGTTACCCTTGGGAAAATAAAAAATAGCTGGCTAAAAAAATCATTTTGAGAAAAAAAATGATTTTTTATTTTCACAGCTCTGCGTTTATAAATTTCTGTGAAACACTTGGGGTTCAAAGTGCTCACCACACATCTAGATAAGTTCCTTAAGGGTCTAGTTTCCAAAATGGGGTCACTTGTGGGGGTTTCCACTGTTTAGACACATCAGGGGGTCTCCAAACACGACGTGGCTTTCAAAAAGTCAAATGTCGCTCCCTCCCTTCCGAGCCCTGCCGTGCGCCCAAACAGTGGTTTACCCCAACATATGGGGTATCAGCATACTCAAGACAAATTGCACACCAATTTTGGGGTTCTAATTTCTCCTGTTACCCTTGGGAAAATAAAAAGTAGCTGGCTAAAAAAAACATTTTTGAGAAAAAAAATGATTTTTTCATTTTCACGGCTCTGCGTTTATAAATTTCTGTGAAACACTTGGGGGTTCAAAGTGCTCACCACACATCTAGATAAGTTCCTTAAGGTGTCTAGTTTCCAAAATGGGGTCACTTGTGGGGGTTTCCACTGTTTAGACACATCAGGGGGTCTCCAAACACGACGTGGCTTTCAAAAAGTCAAATGTCGCTCCCTCCCTTCCGAGCCCTGCCGTGCGCCCAAACAGTGGTTTACCCCAACATATGGGGTATCAGCATACTCAGGACAAATTCACACCAATTTTCGGGTTCTAATTTCTCCTGTTACCCTTGGGAAAATAAAAAGTAGCTGGCTAAAAAAAAACATTTTTGAGAAAAAAATGATTTTTCATTTTCACGGCTCTGCGTTTATAAATTTCTGTGAAGCACTTGGGGGTTCAAAGTGCTCACCACACATCTAGATAAGCTCCTTGGGGGGTCTAGTTTCCAAAATGGTGTCACTTGCAGGGGGTTTCTACTGTTTAGGTACATCAAGGGCTCTGCAAACACAACATGACGCCCGCAGAACATTCCATCAAAGTCTGCATTACAAAATGGCGCTCCTTCCCTTCCAAGCACTCCCATGCGCCCAAACAGTGGTTTCACCCCACATATGGGGTATCAGCGTACTCAGGAAAAATTGCACAATAACTTTTTGGGTCCAATTTCTCCTGTTACCCTTGGGAAAATAAAAAAAATAGCGGGCTAAAGGATCATTTTTGAGGAAAAAAATGATTTTTTATTTTCACGGCTCTACGTTTATTAATTTCTGTGAAGCACTTGGGGGTTCAAAGTGCTCACCACACATCTAGATAAGTTCCTTAAGGGGTCTAGTTTCCAAAATGGTGTGATTTGTGGGGGATTTCGACTGTTTAGGCGTATCAGGGGCTCTCCAAACGCGACATGGCGTCCAATTTCAATTCCAGCCAATTTTGGTTTGAAACAGTCAAACGGCGCTCCTTCACTTCCAAGCCCTGCCGTGCGCCCAAACAGTGGTTTACCCCCACATATGGGGTATCGGCATGCTCAGGACAAATTGCACAAAAACTTTTGGGGTCTTGTTACCCTTGGGAAAATAAAAATTGGGGTAAACAGATCGTTTTTGTGGAAAAAATATGATTTTTTATTTTCACGGTTCTATGTTATAAACTTCTGTGAAGCACTTGGAGGTTCAAAGTGCTCACCACACATCTAGATAAGTTCCTTAGGGGGTCTAATTTCCAAAATGGGGTCACTTGTGGGGGGTTTCCACTGTTTAGACACATCAGGACCTCTACAAACACGACATGACGTCCAGACAATTCTGCGCTGAAAAAGTCAAACGGCGCTCCTTCCCTTCCAAGCTCTGCCTTGCACCCAAACAGTGGTTTACCCCCATATATGGGGTATCAGAATGCTCAGGACAAATTGCACAAAAACTTTTGGGTCTTGTTACCCTTGGGAAAATAAAAATTGGGGTGAAAAGATTGTTTTTGTGGAAAAAATATGATTTTTTATTTTCACTGTTCTATGTTATAAACTTCTGTGAAGCACTTGGAGGTTCAAAGTGCTCACCACACATCTAGATAAGTTCCTTAGGGGGTCTAGTTTCCAAAATGGGGTCACTTGTGATGGGTTTTCCACTGTTTAGACACATCAGGGCCTCTACAAACACGACATGGCGTCCAGCCAATTCTGCGTTGAAAAAGTCAAGTGTCGCTCCTTCCCTTGCAACCTCTGCCGTGCGCCCAAAAAGTGGTTTACCCCCACATATGGGGTATCGGCTTAATCAGGAGAAATTTCACAACAAATTTTGTGGTTCATTTTTTCTTTTAACAGTTGTGAAAATAAAAAAAATAGGTTCCGAAGTAAAGTTTTTGCAAAAAAAGTTAAATGTTAATTTTTTCCTTCCACATTGCTTCAGTTCCTGTGAAGCACGTAAAGGGTTAATAAACTTCTTGAATGTGGTTTTGAGCACCTTGAGGGGTGCAGTTTTTAGAATGGTGTCACTTTTGGCTATTTTCTATCATATAGACCCCTCAAAGTGACTTCAAATGTGAGGTGGTCCCTAAAATAAAAATGGTGTTGTAAAAATGAGAAATCGCTGGTCAACTTTTAAGCCTTATAACTTCGTAACAAAAAAAAATTTTGGTCCCAAAATTGTGCTGATGTAAAGTAGACATGTGGGAAATGTTATTTATTAAGAAATTTGTGTGACATATCTCTCTGATTTAAGGGCATAAAAATTTAAAGTTTGAAAATTGTTAAATTTTCAAAATTTTCGCCATATTTCCATTTTTTTCATAAATAAACACAAGTCATATCAAAGAAATTTTACCACTAACGTGAAGTACAATATGTCATGAAAAAACAATCTCAGAATCAGCAGGATTCGTTAAAGCGTTCCAGAGTTATAACCTCATAAAGTGACAGTGGTCAGAATTGTAAAAATTGGCGCGGTCATTAAGCTGCAAAATGGCTCTGTCACTAAGGGGTTAATATGGCAGAGTGTCAAAAGCAAGACCTAGGTGCAACCCAAGTGCAGCGCTAGTGATAGCAGGGAGTCACAGTACATATATGAATGGTATAATTACACTGTATTGAAGAGGCCCCAAAGGCACATACTAGCAAGGGCATAATAGTCCCCTAGTGAGGTATGGTATCCATAATAAATCCCCTCGCCAGTCAGTCAGTGGGTCATAACTCCATAATTATTTCTTACCCATAGCTGTCAGGTGAGCCGCACGCTATGCCCCAACGCGCGTTTCACATGGGTTTCTTCTGGCGACTATTATGCCCTTGCTAGTATGTGCAAGAGAGCCATAACTTTTTTATTTTCTTCAGCATGTGTAGCAGAAATGCATATCTGCTATGAACACTGACCACTAGGTGACGCTCATAGCAAATCGGCAATGACAACCAAGGGGATCTCTTGCAGTCTCCATGTTGAGATGCCAACTGATCATATGATGGAGTGCCGATGGACAGAGTTAGTGACGTGCTTCCGGCACTAGCATGTTAACTGCCGCTGTCAGAGATTGTCAGCGGCATTTATCATGTTAACAGCCATGGGTGGATCACAATTCCACCTGCAGCTATTAGAGGCTGGTGACATCAACAACCCTAACTATCCCCCCACTTGCCACTGCAGCAGGGCAAGTAGGAAGAGTGAGGCTAAGTGCTAGATTTGTCACATCCAACAGATTTGCCATTTCTGGGGCGGCTGAGAGTTGAACTTTTTAGTCTTGGAGGGGGCCAATATACATGGCCCCTTCATAGGCTATTAATATCAGCCTGCAGCTGTCTGCGTAGCTTTTGCTGGTTATTAAATATAGGTGGACCCTACGTAATTTCTGTGGGGGGTCCACCATTTTAATGACCAGTAAAGGCTAAATATACAGCTGTGAGCTGATATTTATAGCCTGGGAAGCACCATGGACATATTAAACCTTCCCAAGCTATAAACATCTGCCCAGCTGTTCACTTTCCATCTGCTGGTTATGAAAATTATGCGGGAGCCCACACCATTTTTTTCAGAAAGTAATTTATTTAGTGATAAAATACATGCTGCGATTTTTTTCCAGTCTGATCGTGAATCGATCCAAGCTGGAAAAAAATTGCAGATGAACACACAATGATAGAATAACACTGGTCTGAATGCAATCCAATTTTTAATTGGATTGCATTTGCTCATTTCATTGCAAGTGGGAATGAGCCCTTAGGCCGGGGTCACACTTGTGAGTGCAATGCGAGAAACTCGCGCGAGACTCTCGCATCAATACCTGGCACTTGGACCGGAGCGTTCAGTTGCATAAAAGTACATGCAGCCGCACACCCCGGTCCCGAGTGCGTGCGGCAGTGCCGGGTATTGAGGCAAGAGACTCACACGAGTTTCTCGCATTGCAGTTGCAAGTGTGACCCTGGCCTTAGTTAGATGTTAGTGGTCCTATAGGGATAGGATCTTGGAGATAGAAATACCCCTTTAAGTCATTTTGCAGGAAGGGATTATAAAAAAAAATGTTATATTGAGCTATTGCACAGGCTGTTATAATTATAGTGATACCAAATATACGAGTATATTAGTTGGTGCCTTGTGAATATTTTCTTGCTTTTCCTTTTTAATATTCTTTTAATGACGCTTGCGAAATCTATGTGGTGCAACATATTATAATTTATAGTTAATTGCCAATAATGGGAGGCAACTTAAGTGCAGATCAAAGGAAAGTAAACTTGTGATGTTTTTATTGCCATAGTTTTGTCAAAATTTCAGCAAACACAACTTATTGGCTTCCTTACTGTGCTCAAAGCCACACCTAGCATTTAGCCTGCTCACCTCCTACAACCGCTGATTAGCTGCTGATTCCAAGCAGCTCCACATGTATTCAGAAACCCAGCAGTAAAAATAGAACCTGTGGCCACGTCTGCCAATGGCTGAATAACATAGTAATGGGTATATTGGTGTGCACTCAGTCAATAAGATCCAGGTGCTGGTGTAGAGGACAATAGTCCTACGTATAATAGTATAGAGTTACACCGCACACTAATAGGGTTTAGATGCAACAAAAGAATTTCTTTATTTTAACAATAACAACATATGGGAGCAAAAATAACGAGGCGACTAAACACAAGTGGACGTTTCGACCCTCCCGGGTCTTATTCAACACAGTCGCTTAGTTATATAGATAATAGAATTGATTACAGCATTGTTCAGGGTACAGTGAAGTTGCTGTGGTACGTAGATATATAGCATGATAGTAATACAATATTTCAGAGATAGAGGACCATGGGTCAAGCAATTTCAGCGAGACTTGTTAGCTAGGCGCGGGAGCGCCGCTTTTCCAGGACGTCTAACAAGACTCGCTGAAATTGCTTGACCCCTAGAGCGAAAGCAAGGTTTGGACTGAGAACAAGTTCCACAGGACTGCACAAAGTCCCTGACGTCACGAGACAAGGTGGGCCACCAAAAGGACCGACTCACGAAATCTCTGGTACCAAAAATACCAGGATGGCGTACCAACGCGGAGCAATGAATCTCGGACATCACATTCTTCCTCCACTGGTCTGAGACAAACAATCTCCCAGCATGGCAACGTTCAGGTTTATTCTCCTGAAATTTCTCCAAAGCCAGTCTCAAATTGGACGAGATAGCGGAAAGAACCACACCCTCCTTCAGAATAACAGCAGGCTCAGTTACCTCAGGAGAATCCAGAAAGAAACTCCTCGAGAGGGCATCCGCCTTAACATTCTTAGTGCCCGGGAGTAAAGAGACCACAAAATTAAAACATGTGAAAAACAAGGCCCACCTGGCCTGTCTAGGATTAAGTCGCTTGGCTGATTCAAGATAAACCAGTTCTTATGATCCGTGAGGACCACCACCTGATGCTCGGCTCCTTCCAGCCAATGTCTCCACTCCTCAAAAGCCCACTTCATGGCCAATAACTCCCGATTACCCACATCATAATTACGTTCCGCTGGGGAACATTTTCGAGAAAAAAAGGCACAAGGGTTAATCTTAGAGGTCTCCGGATCCCTTTGGGACAAAACGGCTCCTGCACCAATCTCGGAGGCATCAACCTCCACCTGAAATGGTAGAGAAAAATCAGGCTGGCGCAGAACAGGAGCAGAAGTGAATCTCCGCTTAAGTTCCTGAAACGCAGAAATTGCCTCAGGAGACCAATTCACTACATCAGAACCCTTCTTGGTCAAATAAGTCAGTGGCTTCACAATACCAGAGAAATTAGCTATAAATTTATGATAAAAATTAGCAAAACCCAAAAATCTCTGAAGAGCCTTTAATGTAGTGGGTTGAACCCAATCACAAATGGCCAGAACTTTGACCGGGTCCATTTCAATAACAGACGGAGACAAAATGAATCCCAGAAAAGAAACCTTCTGTACGCCAAAAAGACATTTTGATCCCTTCACATACAATGCGTTTTCTCTCAAAATCCGGAATACAGTCCGAACATGTTCCACATGAGAATCCCAGTCATTGGAAAAAATCAAGATATCGTCCAAATAAACGATCAGAAATTTATCCACGAAATCCCTTTAAATATCGTTCATAAAGGATTGGAAGACAGAAGGTACATTAGTGAGCCCAAAAGGCATCACTAGGTACTCAAAATGCCCCTCTGGGGTATTAAACGCCATCTTCCATTCATCTCCGTGCTTGATACGAATAAGATTATACGTCCCCTGAGGTCAAGCTTGGTAAACCAACAAGCACCCTTCACTCTGGAAAATAGGTCAGAAATCAAGGGTAACGGATATTGATATTTAACAGTGATCTTATTCAGGAGACGATAATCAATACACGGCCTCAATGAGCTATCCTTCTTGGCCACAAAGAAAAAGCCGGCGCCCAAGGGTGAAGAGGATGGTCTGATATGACCCTTCTCTAAAGACTCTTTGATATAAGATAGCATAGCCTCATGCTCAGGTACAGACAAATTAAAGAGCCAACCGTTGGGGAATTTATAACCGGGTACTAAGTCAATAGCGCAATCATAACTCCTATGAGGAGGTAAGGATTCAGACTTACTAAACACATCAGAAAAATCAGTCAAATAGCCAGGAACATCTTGAGACTGGGGGGAGGGAGAAAAAACATCTTGAGACTGGGGGGGGGGCAGAAAAAACAAGAGTGTCAGTACAAACACATTGACAACCCCAACTGGCCACAGACACAGACTTCCAATCCAAAACAGGATTGTGAGTCTGTAACCAAGGAAACCTCAGTACAACAATGTCATGTAAATTATGTAACACCAAAAATTTGCAATTCTCTTGGTGATCCGGGTCAACCCGCATTATCACCTGGGTAGAAAACTGGGGTTTATTCTCCGCCAAGGGGGTAGAATCAATGCCCAGAAAAGGAATAGACTTCCGCAGGGGTATCATAGGAAAACCACAACGTTTGGCAAAATCAAAATCCATCAAGTTTATAGCTGCCCCTGAATCAACAAAAGCCTGAGCTGAAAATGTGGACATGGAGCAAATCAAGGTAACAGTCAACAGAAATTTAGTCTGAACACTAACCAAAACAACTGAGCACGCAAAACGTCTTCCCTGCTTGGGGCAGACGGAAATAGCATGAGAAGCGTCACCAGAATAGTAGCACAACTTATTACGCTTACGAAATTCATGACACTGTGCCCCAGAAGTCACTCCATCACACTGCATGGGCTCAGGGCCTGGCCCGCAAGGCATCACAATCTCACGCATATTTCTACGCTCGCGCAGACGTCTGTTAACTTGAATAGCTAATGACATAGAGTCATTGAGACCAGAGGGGACAGAGAATCCCACCATAACATCCTTTACAGTCTCTTCCTGACCCTTCCGAAAAAGGGCCGCCAGCGCATCATCATTCCATTTAGTAAGGACTGACCACTTTCTGAACTTCTGACAATACAGCTCAGCGGCTTCATGACCCTGATTCAATGCCAACAAGGTTTTTTCAGCTTGATCAGTAACATCAGGTTCATCGTACAACAACCCCAGAGCCTGAAAAAACACATCAACATCATTCAAAACGGGATCCCCAGGTGTCAGGGAAAAGGCCCAATCCTGAGGGTCACCGTGCAACAGGGAGATGACAATTTGAACCTGCTGCGTTGTGTTCCCTGAGGATTTAGGCTTCAAAGCAAAAAACAACTTACAGCTATTTTTAAAATTCAAAAACTTAGACTGATCCCCCAAAAATAAATCCGGCAGAGGGATCCTAGGTTCCACAGCAGGCAACCCAGCAAGATAGATAGCAATACTCCGAACTTCAGTAGCAAGCTGCTCCACACTATCAGACAAATGCTTGACCTCCATTGGGGAAAAAAATTCCTCCTCAGCCCCCAGAGAAAAAGAGGGAAAAAATGCAACAAACAGGAAAAAGAAAAAAAAAATTCTGACTTTTTTTTTCCTTTACAATTTTTTTTTCCCTTCTATTGAGTACCATAGAATTTTCAGTTTGGCCTGTAATTCTGTTATGTTTTGGTAGCTGAGGAGGCAGGAGCAGAAAACCGCATAGGCAGCCTGACACCAGAGAGGATGGAAACTAATAGGTTGCAGACCCCTAAACTAATCGCACAACTAGAAGCAGCCGTGGAGCGTACCTACGGTGGTCCTAGACGCCTCGGCACAGCCGGAGAGATAGCTATCCCTGAAGATGGAAAGAGGAAAGCTGACTGCCCCGGAGTAGACCCCAAAAGAGTACGAAGCCCCCAAACATATAATGGCGGTTAGACAAGAAGAAAACACGAACACAGACAGAAAATAGATTGAGCAAACACTGGGGCCCAAAACTGTCTAGATAGGATAGTACAGGAGAGAATACTGTCTGCAACCCAGAAAAACCCTAGGAAAAACTCCAACACTTCTGAATCCAAAAACACTGAGACCACAGGGTCTCGACCACCTATATCAGATCTCTGGTGTGGACACGTAGCTACCCAGCACCAAGATATCACAAGAACTGAGCAAATGAACAAATACAAAAAATGAACGGAGACCAGCCAAAGCCCCCAAAGGGGACCCGGCTGAATACAGAAAGCAATGCAGCAAAAAGCAAGGAATTCAAACCACAGTAAAAAAAACTGAAAGAGACTTATCTGAAAGCAAGCAAGAGGCAGCAGGAAAGCAAGCTGAATTCCAACCTAGACCAGGAAGCACAATTGATTACCGGCGAGGATCATGGGAGTCCAGCTCACTTATATCAGGCCAGTCATTACCACCTGACCACCACTTGTTATTTACAGGTGTAGGGCTCTTGGTATTCAACATTGGTTCAATACCCTCAGCAACCACCAGAGGTAGCCTCTGCTCCGAAGTCGTCTCCAAAATGTTCACAACAGATGTGAAGAAGAGGACAATGATGTGATATTGGGTAGAGGAAAATGATAGGATGTGGGGGAGAGGACAATGATGGGATGTGGGGAGAGGACAATGATGGTATGTGAAGGAGAGGACAATGATGGTATGTGAAGGAGAGTACAATGATGGGATGTGGAGGTGAAGACAATGATGGATTTGGGGAAGAAAATAATGATGAATGTGGGGGAGAGGACAATGATAGGATGTGAGGAAGAGATCATTGATGGGATGTGAAAATGAGGACAATGATGGATTTTGGGGGAGAGGACAATGATGAGATGTGTGTGAGAGGGCAATGATGGATATGGGGAAGAGGACAATGATGAGATGTGTGGGAGGGGACAATGATGGGATGTGTGGGAGAGGACAATGATGGATGTGAGGGAGAGGACAATGAGGGTTGTGGGGGAGAGTACAAATGTGCACTGTGCAAATTATGATATATAAGCTGTGAGCAATTTTTTGACTTTTTGGTATTTTATACATCGCACATGTAGGATTTATCTGAGCACTGATTATATAAATATGCACCATTTGTGAACAGTTTTGGACTATTTGGCACTAGGCACTTTTTTTGCCTTTTACATATTTATCCATAGTAATTCAACTTTATTATATTTTAATTTTAATGTGGAATTATTGAGTGCCTTTTTTGGATTTTTTACTGGTGTATTTATTGTCCCCGGCACTTTTGTGGAAATTTCCTTGTTTTATTTTAATTGTGTACATTCAATAAATTAATGATTTTATGAATTTATTTATTTGCCTATGCCTTTTTTCTGCATTATTTATGGCAGGAGTTGGTATATTCCAAAAAATATTTAGCTGCCCAAAAAATATTTATCTACAGGGCAGATATTTTGCACTGGTTTTGTCCACCACACGGATTGCATATCATTGAACTAAAAATTTTGCCATTTCAGGCCTCCATAGAATATTTTTTGGTGTGTCATAGCCTACTTATTGACACAATTTTGCTGGCCAAAAAAAAATACAGGGCTGATATTTTAAAGTAGGCTCTCTTCGTCAGACGCCTGATCTATCAGTGTTCTAAAAATTGTGTCATTTCAGGGCTACATGCCCCTTTTTTTTGCTGTGTCTTACCCGATTTTTCTACACTATTTTGGGCTAAAAAATAAATAAATCCAGGCCACATATTGAACAGTGTGGTATCTGTGTCAGATGCCTATTTATCTGTGAGCTAAAAATTGTAGCATTTCAGGGTTACATTACACTGCATTTGCTGTCTGTTACCCTATTTGTATACAGTATTTTGGGGTAAAAATTTAAAAATACAGACCACATATTGAACAGTGTGGTATCTCTGTCACACGCCTATCTATCTGTGTGTTAAAAATTGTGGCATTTCAGGGCTACATTCCCCTTTTTTGCTGTGTCTTACCCTATTTCTATACACTATTTTTGGGTAAAAAATAAATAAATCCAGGCCACATATTGAACAGTGTGGTATCTGTGTCAGGCGCCTATTTATCTGTGTTCTAAAAATTGTGCCAATTCAGGGCTACACTACACTATATTTGCTGTCTGTTACCCTATTTGTATACAGTATTTTGGGTGAACAAATTTAAAAATACAGACCACATATTGAACAGTGTGCTATCTCTGTCACACGCCTATCTATCTGTGTGTTAAAAATTGTGGCATTTCAGGGCTACATTCCCCTTTTTTTGCTATGTCTTACCCTATTTCTATACACTATTTTGGATGAAAAAATAAATAAATCCAGGCCACATATTAAACAGTGTGGTACCTGTGTCAGATGCTTATTTATCTGTGTGTTAAAAATTGTGGCATTTCAGGGCTACATTACACTGTATTTGCTGTCTGTTACCCTATTTGTATACAGTATTTTGGGGTAAAAATTTATAAATACAGACCACATATTGAACAGTGTGGTATCTCTGTCACACGCCTATCTATCTGTGTGTTAAAAATTGTGTCATTTCAGGGCTACATTCCCCTTTTTTTGCTGTGTCTTACCCTATTTCTATACAATATTTTGGAGTAAAAAATAAATAAATCCAGGCCACATATTGAACAGTGTGGTATCTGTGTCAGACACCTATTTATCTGTGTGGAAAAAATTGTGTCATTTCAGGGCTACATTACAGTTTTTTCTTGGTCTTACCACAGTTATTGACACACCAGTTTGTTAAAAAAAAAGTACATTCTAGATATTTGAAAGTGCGTTTTTCCTGCACACGGATCACATCTAAGTTTGCTCCCAATTCAGCGTTTTGTAGTGAACGTGGAAAATATTGTACTTCATTTAAAATGGGAAAGCACGTGACAAGGGATGGGGAAGTGGATGTGATTGTGATGGTGCATGCAGAGGCAGAGGCCGTAGGCAAGCTGCAATTGTGCCACAACAAACACCCACATCTTCTCGCACAGATTCCTGTCAGAATTCATAGGGACGGCAGAACAGCATTCTTGACACCAGAGCAGAGTGAAAAAGGTAGTTGGTTGGATGGCGGATAATGCTTCCAATCACTTTGCCACTACCACCAGCACTCTGTCTTCCACACGGTCAAGTCTGAGTAGGCGTGAGTCTGGACCGCATATTCCTGTCACGCTGTCTAATGATATGACTACAATGTCAGTAAACTATTTATACAGGAACCACACTCTATACAACATATAGTTTAGCAACATCAGAATGTAAGTATAAAATAGATTTACCTGACACAATATCAGCAGAACTTAGGGTTAATCTTGAGGACTAGATGTGCAGAAACGATATCAGTTGAACTCAGGGTTAATCTTGAGGACTTGATGAGCTGTAACAGGAAAGAGGAGGACCGGGGTCTAACCTGACCCTACACTGGGGTCCTAACTAATCCCTTACCTTGGAGGTACTGATAATGGTTCAGAGGTCCAAGTCTCCAACCTAACCCTGTCTCCTATCAGACCCTGAACCCTGTAATCAGTCCTAAGAAGGATCCTGACTACCACCAAAGGGATATGGGCTGATCTCAGCTAAATACACAGATTAGACATATAAGACAGACAGGATAGCACTCTCTTGCATACACACTCAAACACCAAAGGAACATAAATGGTCTGGGAAATAAACTCTAAGCAAGTTAAGCTTAAAACAACTAAGGAGCTCTCAACTAGAGTCTATACAGATTCATTCCTATCTGTGGTCTGCATGAAGGGTTTCACTGGCAACTCCCAAAGCAGACAACCAGAAACTTAAAGGAAACCAATCAACAAATAATCAATTGCAGCCGGGAGAAACTGCACCCAGTCCCAGCACCGAGCACAGACAGAATTAACTCCCTAGCTGCCAAACACAAAGAAACAGCAACTCAGCTGTGAGAAGTCAAAATGTGCAACCGCGACGATCTTCGTGGCAATGCACACATGACAATTCCTCACCCTGATCCTCCTTACTCCTCCCATGCCGAGTACCCGGAGACAACTGATCTCACACTTGGACACTCTGAAGAGCTGTTCACTTTTCCATTTATAGATTGAGGCCTCTCGCCCGGTCCACTTGAAGCGAGGCAAACTGAGATTGCATGTAGAGATGCCCAAATATTGGAGCAGCCACATTCACACGAAGACGATGGTGGGAACGTGTCACAAGAGGTGGACGATGATGTGACACAATTGCCAGAAAGTCAGGAGGAGGACCAGGGTGCGGAAGTGGAAGAGGAGGTGGTGGATGATATAGTAACTGACCCAACCTGGCAGGAGGACATGCACTGCGAGGACAGCAGCACACAGGGGGAGGGAGGCATAGCAACACAATTTGCAGAAAAAAGCACTATGGTTGCTGCAGACAGAAGGCGGGCAATCGTTCCTCGTAAAACCAACACAACGGAAGTTGTCAGTACAACTGTTAGGTCTTCCTGAGTCTGGTTGTTTTTTAAAGACTCTGCCGATAACCCCAAATAGGCCATTTGCACCACCTGCCATGTCCGCATCAGCAGTGGTAGCAAAACTACCAGCCTAACCACCACCAGCATGATCAGGCACATGGCAGCAAAGCACCTGACTAGGTCAATCAGGGTTGCCCCCACAGTCTACAGCTCCTGCATGTCATTTTCCTCCTCCTCCTTCTCCTCTTCAGCCTGCATGTCAAAAATGACCACATCAGTTGCAAGCTGGAAGCACTGCAGCACTGCCTCAGCCAAGCGGCAATAGGCTAATTAATTAACCCCTCTCTGACATTAGACGTACTATCCCGTCCATAAAACCCGTGCCATTCTGACCATGGACGGGATAGTACGTCATAGGCGATTAGCTGCGCTCCCGGAGGGAGCGCAGCTAATCGCCGCCGGGTGTCAGCTGATTATCACAGCTGACACCCGTGACTGTGTGTCAGGAGCGGTCACGGACCGCTCCCGGCACATTAACCCCTTGCACACCGCGATCAAACATGATCGCGGTGTACTGGGGGCACAGGGGAGGATCGCGCAGGGTGGGGGCTCCCTGCGCGCCCCCCTGAGACCCTCAGAGCAGCGCGATGTGATCGCGCTGCTCTGAGGGCTTCCTCCCTCCCAGGATCCGGATCCAAGATGGCGCTGGGGTCCTGGAGGGAGGCGGCTTCCTCAGTGCCTGCCGAGAGCAGGCATGAGAAAGCGTCCTGCACTGCCTGTCACATCGCTGGTGTGACAGAGTGCTGTGCACACTGTCACACCAGCGATCTGATGAAATACAGTGATGTCCCACCCTGGGACAATGTAAAAAAGCAAAAAAAAGTAAAAATAAACATGTGTAAAAAAAAATCCAAAATAAAAAAAAAAAAAAAAAAATATTCCCCAATAAATTCATTACTTATTGTAAATAAAAAAAATAAAACAATAAAAGTACACATATATGGTATCGCCGCGTCCGTAACGACCCCCCCTATAAAACTGTCCCACTAGTTAACCCCTTTTGTGAACCCCTTAAAAAATAAAAAATAAAAACGAAGCAAAAAATCAGTGCTTTATCATCATACCACTGAACAAAAAGTGGAATAACACGCGATCAAAAAGACGGATATAAATAAACATGGTACCGCTGAAAACGTCATCTTGTCCCGCAAAAAACGAGCCGTCACACAGCATCATCAGCAAAAAAATAAAAAAGTTATAGCTCGCAGAATAAAGCGATGCAAAAATAATTATTTTTTATATAAAATTGTTTTTATTCTATAAAAGCGCCAAAACATAAAAAATTATATAAATGAGGTATCGCCATAATCGTACTGACCCGAAGAATAAAACTGCTTTATCGATTTTACCACACGCGGAACAATAAAAACGCCTCACCCAAAAGAAATTCATGAATTGCTGATTTTTGTTCATTCTAACCTCCCAAAAATCGAAATAAAAAGCGATCGAAAAATGTCACGTGCTCAAAAATGGTACCAATAAAAGCGTCACCTCGTCCCGCAAAAATTAAGACCTCACATGACATTGTGGGCCAAAATATGCAAAAATTATAGCTCTCAAAATGTGGCGATGCAAAAAACTACTTTTTGCAATAAAAAGCGTCTTTTAGCGTGACAGCTGCCAATCATAAAAACCGCTATAAATAGTAAATCAAACCCCCTTTATCACCCCCTTAGTTAGGGAAAAATATTAAAATAAAAAAAATGTATTTATTTCCATTTTCCCATTAGGGTTAGGGTTAAGGTTTCGGCAAAAGTTAGGGTTAGGGTTGGCGCTAAAGTTAGGATTAGGGTTAGAGTTAGGATTAGGGTTAGGGTTGGGATTAGGGTTGGGACTAGGGTTAGGGGTGTGTTGGGGTTAGGGTTGGAGTTAGAATTGGGGGGTTTCCGCTGTTTAGGCACATCAGGGGCTCTCCAAATGTGACATGGCGTCTGATCTCCATTCCAGCCAATTCTGCGTTGAAAAAGTCAAACGGTGTTCCTTCACTTCTGAGCTCTGCCATGCGTCCAAACAGTAGTTTATCCCCACATATGGGGTATCAGCGTACTCTGGACCCCAAGAGTTATTGTGAAATTTGTCCTATTTCTTCTGTTACCCTTGGGAAAATAAAAAACTGGGGGCGAAAATATTATTTTTGTAAAAAAAATAAGATTTTTTTGTTTTTACGGCTGTACATTATAAACTTCTGTGAAGCACTTGGGGCTTCATAGCGCTCACCACACATCTAAATAAGTTCCTTGTGGGGTCTATTTTCCAAAATGGGGTTACTTGTTGGGGATTTCCACTGTTTAGGCGCATCAGGGGCTCTCCAAATGCGACATGACGCCCCCAGACCATTCCATCAAAGTCTGCAATCCAAAACGTCACTACTTCCCTTTCCGAGCCCTGACATGCGCCCATACAGTAGTTTTCTCCCACATATTGGGTATCAGCGTACTCAGGACAAATTGGACAACAACTTTTGGGGTCCAATTTCTCCTGTTACCCTTGTGAAAATAAAATATTGGGGGCGAAAAAAAACATTTTTGTAAAAAAAAAAAGGATTTTTTATTTTTACGGCTGTGCGTTATAAACTTCTGTGAAGCACTTCGGGGTTCAAAGTGCTCACCACACATCTAGGTAAGTTCCTTGTGGGGTCTATTTTCCAAAATGGGGTCACTTGTGGGGGGTTTCCACTGTTTAGGCGCATCAGGGGCTCTCCAAATGCGACATGACGCCCCCAGACCATTCCATCAAAGTCTGCAATCCAAAACGTCACTACTTCCCTTTCCGAGCCCTGACATGCGCCCATACAGTAGTTTTCTCCCACATATTGGGTATCAGCGTACTCAGGACAAATTGGACAACAACTTTTGGGGTCCAATTTCTCCTGTTACCCTTGTGAAAATAAAATATTGTGGGCGAAAAAATCATTTTTGTAAAAAAAAAAAGGATTTTTTATTTTTACGGCTGTGCGTTATAAACTTCTGTGAAGCACTTCGGGGTTCAAAGTGCTCACCACACATCTAGATAAGTTCCTTGTGGGGTCTATTTTCCAAAATGGGGTCACTTGTGGGGGGTTTCCACTGTTTAGGCGTATCAGGGGCTCTCCAAATGCAACATGACGCCCCCAGACCATTCCATCAAAGTCTGCAATCCAAAACGTCACTACTTCCCTTCCGAGCCCTGACGTGCACCCATACAGTAGTTTTCTCCTACATATTTGGTATCAGCGTACTCAGGACAAATTGGACAACAACTTTTGGGTTCCAATTTCTTCTGTTACCCTTGTGAAAATAAAATATTGGGGGCGAAAAAATCATTTTTGTAAAAAAAAAAAAGGATTTTTTATTTTAAGGCTGTACGTTATAAACTTTAGTGAAACACCTGGGGGTTCAAAGTTCTCACCACACATCTAGATAAGTTCCTTGAGGGGTCTAGTTTCCAAAATGGTGTCATTTGTTGGGGGTTTCCACTGTTTAGGCAGATCAGGAGCTCTCCAAACACGACATGGCGTCCAGCCAATTCTGCGTTGAAAAAGTGAGACGGCGCTCCTTCCCTTCCAAACTCTGCCATGCACCCAAACAGTGGTATACCCCCACATATGGGGTATCAGTGTACTCAGGACAAATTGCACAATAACTTTTGGAGTCTTGTTACCCTTGGAAAAATAAAAATTCGGGTGAAAAGATCATTTTTGTGGAAAAAATATGATTTTTAAATTTTACGGCTCTACGTTATAAACTTGTGTGAAGCACTTGAGGGTTCAAATTGCTCACCAAAGATCTAGATAAGTTCCATAGGGGGTCTAGTTTCCCAAATGGGGTCATTTGTGGGGGGTTTTCACTGTTTAGGCACATCAGGGGCTCTCCAAATGCAACATGGCATCCAATCTCAATTCCAGCCAATTTTGGTTGGAAAAAGTCAAATGGTGCTCCTTCCCTTCCGAGCTCTGCCGTGCGCCCAAACAGTGGTTCCCCCCCACATATGGGGCATCAGTGTACTCAGGACAAATTGGACAACAACTTATGTGGTCCAATTTCTCCTGATACCCTTGGGAAAATAAAAAATAAGTGACTAAAAGATAATTTTTGTGGGAAAAAAATAGGATTTTTTATTTTCATGCCCGGGCATTATAAACTTGTGTGAAGCACTTGGGGGTTCAAAGTGCTCACCAAAGATCTAGATAAGTTCCTTAGGGGGTCTAGTTTCCAAAATGGGGTCACTTGTGGGGGATTTCCACTGTTTAGGCTCATCTGGGGCACTGCAAACGGAACATGACCCCCATCAACGTCTGCATTCCAAAACGTTACTACTTCCTTTCCAAGCCCTGCCGTGCGCCCAAACAGTTTTCCACCCCCACATATGGGGTATCAGCGTACTCAGGACAAATTGGACAACAACTTTTGGGGACCAATTTCCTTGGGAAAATTCAAAAATTTAGGACTAAAAAATCATTTTTGTGGAATTTTTTTTTTTTTTTTCACACCCAGGCATTATAAACTTTTGTGAAACACTTGGGGGTTCAAAGTGCTCACAACAGATTTAGATAAGTACCTTAGGGGGTCTAGTTTCCAAAATGGTGTCACTTGTGGGGGGTTTCCACTGTTTAGGCACATCAGAGGTTCTCCAAGCGCGACATGGCGTCCAATCTCAACTCCAGCCAATTTTAGTTTGAAAAAGTCAAACGGCGCTCCTTCCCTTACGAGCTCTGCCGTGTGCCCAAACAGTGGTTTTCCCCCACATATGGGGTATTGGCGTACTCAGGAGAAATTGCATAACAACCTTATCTGTCCATTTTCTCCTTTTACCCTTGTGAAAATAAAAAAAAAGTTTGTAAAAGATCATTTTTGTGGCTAAAAAGTTAAATATTCATTTTTTCCTTCCACGTTGCTTTAGTTCCTGTGAAGCACCTGAAGGGTTAATAAACTTCTTGAATGTGGTTTTGAGTACCTTGAGGGGTGCAGTTTTTAGAATGGTGTCACTTTTGGGTATTTTCTGTCATGTAGACCCCTCAAAGTGACTTCAAATGTGAGGTGGTCCCTAAAAAAAATGGCTTTGTAAATTTTGTTGTAAAAATGAGAAATCGCTGGTCAACTTTTAACCCTTATAACTTCCTAACAAAAAAAAATTTTGATTCCAAAATTGTGCTGATGTAAAGTAGACATGTGGGAAATGTTATTTCTTAACTATTTTGTGTTAGATATTTCTCTGTTTTAAGGGAATAAAAATTCAAAGTTTGAAAATTGCTAAATTTTCAAAATTTTCGCCATATTTGCGTTTTTTTTCAAAAATAAACGCAAGTTATATGGAAGAAATTTTACCACTAACATGAAGTACAATATGTTACGAGAAAACAATCTCAGAATCGCGAAGATCCGTTGAAGCGTTCCGGAGTTATAACCTCATAAAGAGACAGTGGTCAGAATTGTAAAAATTGTCCCGGTCATTAACGTGCAAACCACCCTTGGTGGTGAAGGGGTTAATATGCTTAGATGACAAACCGCACAATGCTGAAGAGTTGTGGACAGCTCTGAAAGAACAGACAGATATGTGGCTGACACCGCTGAACCTACAGCCAGGCATGGTCGTGTGTGACAATAGTTGGAACCTGGTAGCAGCTCTGAGGCGAGGCGAGCTCACGCACATACCATGCCTGGGCCATGTGCTTAACCTCGTGGTTCAGCGGTTTCTCAAAACCTATTCGTAGCTGCCGAATCTGCTTGTGAAAGTATGCTGAATGTGTGCCCATTTTAGAAAGTCAGCTACAGCTTCAGCTGCCCTTGGCATGCTTCAGCAGCGTTTGCAGCTTCCAGCTCACCGACTGGTGTGTGATGTCCCCACGTGTTGGAACTCTACACTGCATATGCTGGAAAGGATTTGTGCAGAATAGGGCAGTTGTTGAGTACCAGCATCAACAAGGCCGTCGGTATTCAGTTCAGACTCCACACATAAGACCTCAGGAGTGTACATAGATGTCAGACATATGTACCACTCTACAAAACTTTGAGGAGTCCACCAAAATGGTGAGCGGCGATGACGCCATAATTAGCGTCACCATCCTGCTTCTCTGCATTCTGAAAAGCTCTCTGCTCACAATGAAAGAGGATGCATTGTAGCAGGAGCACGATGAGTAGGAGCAAGGAACCATACAGGGTGATTACACACAGCCCAGCCTCATGTCATCCCAGCGTGGATTGGTTGACAATGAGGAAGAGGAGGAGGAGGAAGAACAGGAGCTACTTTCATGCACTATAGACGGTACTACAAGCACAACTGTCATACCGTCTGTTCAGCATGGATGGTCTGAGGACAGAGAGGAGGAGGAAATCATAGTCAGTCGTCCTGTTGGTGAGGACATGGAAGGCTTGCCAGTTAGCAGTCTGGCACGCATGGCAGACTTTATGTTGCACTGCCTTTCCCGTGACTCTCGCATTATCAAAATTTGTGCTGACGCTCATTACTGGTTGGTGACCCTTATAGACCCACACTACAAGGAGAACTTTCAATCTCTTCTTCCAGAGTCAGATAGGCGTATTAAAATGATGCAGTACCAGAGGGCCATTGTTGCGGAATTCCCCTCTGAAAACGTTGGTGGCAGAGGTCACAACCAAGGAGTAGAGGCGAGAGAGACACAACTACAATCCAGAAGAAGCAGGGTAACACTGGCAAAGTTCTGGAACACTTTTCTCAGACCCTCCCATCGCCCTGGCCCAGATTCGCGGGGTACTGTCACAAGGACTGGAAAGTTGGGGAAGATGTTGAAGGAGTACCTTGCTGACCGTACCAACGTCCTCCATGATTCCTCTGTGACTTTTAATTATTGGGTATCCAAGCTGGACACGTGGCATGAACTGTCTCTCTACGCCTTGGCGGTCCTTGCCTGCCCTGCCACTAGTGTTTTGTCAGAGCAGGTTTTTAGTGCTGCTGGTGGAATAATAACTGATATGTGCATCCACCTGTCAACTGAAAATGCTGACAGGCTGACTCTTATAAAAATGAACAATGCCTGGATTGGGGCAGACTTCTGTATGCCACTGAATGAGAACAGCGAAACACAACCTGCAATACAGTGGATTTTTTTGGAGGTGTATTACCATGCACCTCTTTACACCCACACATAGGTATGTGCTTCCTGACTTTGGCTATTTGGTGTGTTATCCTCCTCCCTCTCGTCATCCTCCTCGTCCACCACCAGTAGATCAACAGGGTGACGGTGTTCCGTGATGAAACAGCCACTATATTGTTTTGCAAAGGTGTCATGATGTCCGTAACAAAAAATATTTACACAGTAGGTCAATGTGTACCCACCCCAGGGGAAAATGTTTGTCAGCCCATACACTTGGTATATGGGCATTCCAAGTATTGGAGACCCGCTCCTTTAAACTGGGAAGATCTTTTTCGTAGGCCATCCTCCAAGTCTCTTCAGACACCACCACTAGATCACCAGGGTGACGGTGCTCCGTGATGAAACAGCCACTATATTTTTTTGCAAGGGTGCTATGATGTCCATAACAAAAAATATTTACACAGTAGGTTGATCTGTACCCCCCCAGGGGAAAATGTTTGTCAGCCCATACACTTGGTATATGGGCATTGCAAGTATAGGAGACCCGCTCCTTCAAACTGGGAAGACCTTTTCCGTAGGTCATCCTCCATGTCTCTTCCTATACCACCACTAGATCACCAGGGTGACTGTGTTCCATGATGAAACAGCCACTATATTGTTTTGCAAGGGTGTTATGATGTCCATAACAAAAAATATTTACACAGTAGGTTGATGTGTACCCCCCCCAGGGGAAAATGTTTGTCAGCTCATACACTTAGTGTATGTGCATTCCAAGTATAGGAGTCCCGCTCCTTTAAACTGGGAAGACCTATTTCGTAGGCCATCCTCCACGTCTCTTCCTACACCACCATTAGATCACCAGGGTGACTGTGTTCCATGATGCAACAGCCGCTATATTGTTTTGCAAGGGTGTTTATGATGTACATAACAAAAATGTTGAGATAGTATGTTGATGTGTACCCACAGGGGGAATTGTTTTGTCAGGCTATACACTTACTGTATGGGCATTACAAGTATAGGAGACCCCATCCTTTAAACTGGGAAGACTTTTTTCGTAGGCCATCCTCCACGTCTCTTCAGACACCACCACTAGATCACCAGGGTGACTGTGTTCCGTGATGCAACAGGCGCTATATTGTTTTGCAAGGGTGTTAATGATGTACATAACAAAAATGTTGAGACAGTATGTTGATGTGTACCCCACAGGGGGAATTGTTTTGTCAGCCCATATACTTACTGTACAGTCATGGACAAAAGTTTTGAGAATGACACAAATATTAATTTTTACAAAGTCTACTGCTTCACTTTTTCTAATGGCAATTTGCATATACTCCAGAATGTTATAAAGAGTGATCAGCTTAACAGCAATTACTTGCAAAGTCAATATTTGGCAAGAAAATGAACTTTATCCCCCAAAACACATTTCAACATCATTGCAGCCCTGCCTTAAAAGGACCAGCTAACCTCTTTTCAGTGATTGCTCCATTAACACAGGTGTGGGTGTTGATGAGGACATGGCTGGAGATCAATCTGTCATGATTAAGTAAGAATGACACCACTGGACACTTTAAAAGGAGGCTGGTGCTTGGCATCATTGTTTCTCTTCTGTTAACCATGGCTATCTCTAAAGAAACACGTGCAGTCATCATTGCAATGCACAAAAATGGCCTAACGGGGAAGAGTATCGCAGCTAGAAAGATTGCACCTCAGTCAACAATCTATCGCATCATCAAGAACTTCAAGGAGAGAGGTTCCATTGTTGCCAAAAAGGCTTCAGGGCGCCAAAGAAAGGCCAGCAAGCGCCAGGACCGTCTCTTAAAAGTGTTTCAGCTGCGGGATCGGGCTACCAGCAGTGCAGAGCTTGCTCAGGAATGGCAGCAGGCAGGTGTGAGTGCATCTGCACGCACTGTGAGGCGGAGACTCTTGGAGCAAGGCTTGGTCTCAAGGAGGGCAGCAAAGAAGCCACTTCTCTCCAGAAAAAACATCATGCACAGACTGATATTCTGCAAAAGGTACAGGCAGTGGACTGCTGAGGACTGGGGTAAAGTTATTTTCTCTGATGAATCCCCTTTTCGATTGTTTGGGACATCAGGAAAACGCCTCATTCGGAGAAGACAAGGTGAGCGCTACCACCAGTCTTGTCTCATGCCAACTGTTAAGCATCCTGAAACCATTCATGTGTGGGGTTGCTTCTCAGCCAAGGGAATCGGCTCTCTCACAGTCTTGCCTAAAAACACAGCCATGAATAAAGAATGGTACCAGAATGTCCTCCAAGAGCAACTTCTCCCAACCCTCCAAGAGCAGTTTGGCAATCAACAATGCCTTTTCCAGCATGATGGAGCACCTTGCCATAAAGCAAAGGTGATAACTAAATGGCTCAGGGAACAAAACATAGAGATTTTGGGTCCATGGCCTGGAAACTCCCCAGATCTTAATCCCATTGAGAACTTGTGGTCAATCATCAAGAGACGGGTGGACAAACAAAAACCTAAAAATTCTGACAAAATGAAAGCATTGATTGTGCAAGAATGGACTGCTATCAGTCAGGATTTGGTCCAGAAGTTGATTGAGAGCATGCCAGGGAGAATTGCAGAGGTCCTGAAGAAGAAGGGTCAACACTGCAAATATTGACTTGCTGCATTAACTCATTCTAACTGTCAATATAAGCTTTTGTTACTCATATTACAGATTTCTAATTACTATACTATAAATTAGACTAGAATTGGACTGGAATTTGACTGTAAGTTGACAGAATATATAGCCACTACCATGTTTCCTTTTCTTTTCACTTTCACCCCCATACTACTTACTTTTTTCCTATTCCCTGTAATCCCCCCACCTAGTTAGGAAGTAGTCATTTTCCCCTCCATTCTCCCCCGACATCTCACCTTCTCCTCAGAACTGTTCCCCCACGTACAATCCTTTTTCTCCAGAAACACACAGCCACACCATGTCTTATCCTGTTCCCACCTTCTAACGCTCTGTCTGTTACTCCTCACTGCTGGTGACATATCCCCAAATCCTGGCCCTCCTCAACACATCCCCACACTCACTTCTATCACCCTGCCACGATCCTCTACACGTCTTCGCAACCATGATAACCTCATATCCATTCACCCAGCCCCCACTCCCCCGGTCCCACTACCTGGAGCAATATGGAACGCACGCTCTGTCTGCAATAAACTGTCATTTATCCACAACCTCTTCATCACCAATAAACTCTCCTTCCTTGGCATCACCGAAACCTGGCTCACCCCCTCTGACTCAGCCTCACCAGCTGCACTCTCATACAGTGGATTCCACCTGTCTCACACCCCCCTGTTATGTTACGGTAGCTGAGGAGTGCAGGTAAAAAAGGAAATACACCAGAGCAGTTGGAATCTATGAGATTGCAGTACCCTGACTAACCACCACAACTACAGGCAGCCGTGGAGCGTTCCTACGATGGTCCTAGACGCCTCGTCACAGCCTGAGAAACTAACTACACCTAAAGATAGAAATAGGAAAGCTATCTGCCCCGGAGCAGAACCCCAAAGATAATAGAAAGCCCCCAAACATGTAATGGCGGTTAGACAAGAGGAAATACTGACACAGAAAGAAAATAGAATGAGCAAACGCTGGGCCCAAACTATCTAAATAGAAAAGGACAGGAAGGGTACTTACTGCAATCCCAGAAAACCCTGAAAAACACCAACATACTAATTTCAAAATCACCTGAGATCACACGACCTCTACCACCTAAATTAGTTCTCTGGTGTAACAAAAACAGCAGCCACTGAAAAAACTGCAAAAAGCAAAAGTACAAAACACAGTGGCTGGACTAAACTGAGAGGGCAAAAGCCCCCGGAGGGGACCCAGAAGGCCCCCACAGAAGTGCAGGACAAAATGCAAAAATATAGCAAAAACACAAAATAAGAAATCGTCTTATCTGACAGCAGGAGATGCAGACACGACACAGCAGGCTACAAGGGAAACTGGAAAGAAGGATTCAGACCAGAACAATTGATCACCGGCAACCCTGATGGGAAAATGATTCCCTTAAATAAGACCAATCAGTAACACCTGATTCCCAATCCTCACTAGTACCGCTTGTAACCACCAGAGGGAGCCTCTGCTCAGAACTCATCTCAAACCCATTCACAACAGTACCCCCCCCTTGAGGAGGGGTCACCGAACCCTCATTTGAGCAACCAGGTCGGTCAGGATGAGTTCTATGATACGCACGGATAAGTCTCCTAGCATGGATGTCCGAAGCAAACACCCAAGAATTATCTTCCTGACCATAACCTCTCCATTTAACCAAATACTGGAGTCTTCGTCTAGAAAAACGAGAATCCAATATTTTCTCAACCACATACTCCAGATTGCCCTCAACCAAAACAGGGTCAGGAGGCACAGCAGCAGGAACCACTGGCTCAACAAACCTCTTCAACAAGGACTTGTGGAACACGTTATGGATCTTAAATGTCCCTGGAAGAAGCAAACGAAAAGAAACAGGATTAATAATCTCCATGATCTTATAAGGTCCAATGAACCTAGGCTTAAATTTAGGAGATGCTACTCTCATAGGAATATTCTTTGAGGACAACCAGACCAAGTCCCCCACTTTAAACCGAGGACCATCAGTCCTATGCCGGTTAGCAAACCGCTGGGCCTTCTCCTGAGAGAGGGACAACCTCTCCACTACCTGGTCCCAAATCTGCTGCATACGCTCAACAACAGAGTCAACACCTGGACAGACAGAAGCCTCCGTCTGTCCTGAAGAAAATCGAGGGTGAAACCCAGAATTACAGAAAAACGGAGACATCAAAGTGGCAGAGCTAGCCCTATTATTAAGAGCAAACTCAGCCAAAGGCAAAAAAGAGACCCAGTCATCCTGATCAGCAGACACAAAGCATCTTAGATAAGTCTCCAATGTCTGGTTTGTTCTCTCAGTTTGACCATTGGTCTGAGGATGAAATGCCGAGGAGAAAGACAATTGAACACCCAGTTTAGAACAAAAAGTCCTCCAAAATCTGGAAACAAACTGGACTCCTCTGTCAGACACAATGTTCTCAGGAATGCCGTGTAAACGAACCACGTGCTGAAGGAACAACGGCACCAATTCAGAGGAGGAAGGCAACTTAGGTAATGGCACAAGATGTATCATTTTGGAAAACCTATCACAAATTACCCAGATGGTGGTCATTCTCTGAGAAACAGGAAGATCGGAAATGAAATCCATAGAGATATGGGTCCATGGTCTCTTGGGCACAGGCAATGGCATCAACAAACCACTAGAGCGAGAGCAAGGCTTGGAGCGAGAGCAAGTCCCGCAGGACTGCACAAATTCCCTGACATCGCGAGACAAGGTAGGCCACCAAAAGGACCGACTAACCAAGTCTCTGGTACCAAAAATTCCGGGATGCCCAGCCAATGCGGAACAATGAATCTCAGACATCACACTCTTTTTCCATTGGTCCGGGACAAACAATTTTCCAACAGGGCAGCGCTCGGGCCTATCCTCCTGACACCCCTCCAGAGCAAGTCTCAAATTAGGCGAGATGGCGGAAAGAACTACACCCTCCTTCAAAATAACAGAGGGATCAGATAGCTCAGGAGAGTCCGCAATGAAACTCCTCGAGAGGGCATCCGCCTTAACATTCTTAGTGCCAGGAAGAAAGGAAACCACAAAATTAAAACGTGTGAAAAACAAGGCCCACCTGGCCTGTCTAGGATTGAGTCGCTTGGCAGATTCCAGATAGACCAGATTCTTATGGTCCGTAAGGACCACCACCTGATGTTTGGCTCCCTCCAGCCAATGTCTCCACTCTTCAAAAGCCCACTTCATGGCCAATAACTCCCGATTACCCACGTCATAATTACGTTCAGTAGGAGAAAATTTTCGAGAGAAAAAGGCACAAGGGTTACTTTTAGAGGTCTCTGGATCTTTTTGGGACAAAACGGCACCTGCCCCAATTTCAGAGGCATCAACCTCCACCTGAAATGGCAGAGAAACATCAGGCTGCCGTAGAACAGGAGCAGAAGTGAATCTCTGCTTAAGTTCCTGAAACGCAGAGACTGCCTCAGGAGGCCAATTCACCACATCAGAACCCTTTCTGGTCAAATCAGTTAATGGTTTAACAATAACAGAGAAATTACCAATAAATTTACGATAAAAATTGGCAAAACCCAAAAATCTCTGAAGAGCCTTTAATGAAGTAGGTTGGACCCAATCACAGATGGCCTGAACCTTGACCGGGTCCATTTCAATAACAGATGGGGACAAAATGAATCCCAGAAATGAGATCTCTGTACGCCAAAAAGACACTTTGATCCCTTCACATACAGAGCATTCTCTCTCAAAATCTGGAATACAGTTCGAACATGTTTCACATGAGAGTCCCAGTCATTAGAAAAAATCAAGATATCATCCAAATAAACAATCAGAAACTTGTCCACAAAATCCCTGAAAATGTCATTCATGAAGGACTGGAAGACGGAAGGAGCATTAGTGAGCCCAAAGGGCATCACAAGGTACTCAAAATGCCCTTCAGGGTGTTAAATGCCGTCTTCCATTCATCCCCGTGCTTAATGCGAATAAGGTTATACGCCCCCCTGAGGTCAAGCTTGGTAAACCAAGTAGCGTTTTTCACCCTGGAAAACAGGTCAGAAATCAAGGGTAACGGGTATTGATATTTCACAGTAATATTGTTCAAGAGACGATAATCAATACACGGCCTTAATGAACCATCTTTTTTGGCCACAAAGAAAAAACCGGCACCTAAGGGTGAAGAGGATGGTCTGATATAACCCTTCTCCAATGATTCCTTGATATAAGACCGCATAGCGTCATGTTCAGGTACAGACAAGTTAAAGAGGCGACCCTTAGGGAATTTACTACCTGGCACTAATTCAATAGCGCAGTCATAGCTCCTATGGGGAGGTAAGGATGCAGATTTACTTTCGCTAAAACATCAGAAAAATCAAACAAAAAGTCAGGAACATCCTCAGCCTGGGGGGAGGCAGAAAAAACAGGAGTGTTGGTATTAACACATTGGCAGCCCAACTGGTTACAGACACAGATTTCCAATCCAAAACAGGATTATGAGACTGTAACCAAGGGAAACCCAGCACGATAATGTCATGCAGATTATATAGAACCAAAAATTTGCAGCACTCCTGGTGATCAGGTTAAACCCCTCATTATCACCTGAGTAGAAAACTGGGGTTTATTCTCAGCCAAAGGGGTAGAATCGATCCCAGTAGGGGAATAGACTTCTGTAGGGGTATCAGGGAAATCCACAACGTTTAGCAAAATCATAATCCATCAGGTTAATAGCTGCTCCAGAATCAACGAAAGCTGAGCAGAAAATGAGGACAGAGAGCATATCAGAGTGACAGTTAATAAAAACTTAGTCTGAACACTACCCAAGACAACCGAGCGTGCAAAACGTCTTCCCCGCCTGGGGCAGACTGAAACAGCATGAGAGGCATCACCACAGTAGAAACATAACCCATTGCGCTTCGAAACTCATGACGCTGTGCCCCAGACACCACTCCATCACACTGCATGGGCTCAGCAGCTGGCTCACAAGGCAACACCACTCCACGCATACTTCTCCGCTCACGCAAACGTCTGTCAATTTGAATCGCAAATGACATAGAATCATTGAGACCAGAGGGGACAGGGAATCCCACCATAACATCCTTTACATTATCCGACAGACCCTTCCGGAAAAGGGCCGCCAAAGCGTCGTCATTCCATTTGGTCAGGACTGCCCACCTACGGAATCTCTGACAGTATAACTCAGCGTCATCATGCCCCTGATTTAATGCCAACAAGGCTTTTTCAGCTTGATCAGTGATATTAGGCTCATCGTACAATAACCCCAAAGCCTGAAAAAATACATCAACATCACTCAAAACAGGATCCCAGGTGTCAGGGAAAAAGCCCAATCCTGAGGATCGCCGCGCAGGAGAGAGATGATAATTTGAACCTGCTGCGCTGCGTTTCCTGAGGACTTAGATTTTAAGGCAAAAAACAATTTACAATTATTTTGAAATTCTGAAACTTAGCTCGATCCCCTGAAAACAAATCTGCATGGAATCCTAGGTTCCACAACAGGCAACCTAGCAAGATATGCAGCAATACTCCGAACCTCAGTGGCAAGCTGATCCACACGGCCAGACAACTGTGCAAAGTCCATTGGAGAAAAGATCCTCCCCAGCACCCAGAGATACAGAGGGAAAAAATGCAACCAACAGAAAAATATCTCTGACAACTTTTCTTCCTTCAAAATATATATATATTTTTTTTTCCTTCTGTGAGTACCATACAATTTTTTGGGCCGTGATACTGTTATGTTACGGTAGCTGAGGAGTGCAGGTAAAAAAGGAAATACACCAGAGCAGTTGGAATCTATGAGATTGCAGTACCCTGACTAACCACCACAACTACAGGCAGCCGTGGAGCGTTCCTACGATGGTCCTAGACGCCTCGTCACAGCCTGAGAAACTAACTACACCTAAAGATAGAAAAGGAAAGCTATCTGCCCCGGAGCAGAACCCCAAAGATAATAGAAAGCCCCCAAACATGTAATGGCGGTTAGACAAGAGAAATACTGACACAGAAGAAAATAGAATGAGCAAACGCTGGGGCCCAAACTATCTAATAGAAAAGGACAGGAAGGGTACTTACTGCAATCCCAGAAAACCCTGAAAAACACCAACATACTAATTTCAAAATCACCTGAGATCACACGACCTCTACCACCTAAATTAGTTCTCTGGTGTAACAAAAACACAGCCACTGAAAAAACTGCAAAAAGCAAAAGTACAAAACACAGTGGCGGACTAAAACTGAGAGGGCAAAAGCCCCGGAGGGGACCCAGAAGGCCCCCACAGAAGTGCAGGACAAAATGCAAAATATAGCAAAAACACAAAATAAGAAATCGTCTTATCTGACAGCAGGAGATGCAGACACGACACAGCAGCTACAAGGGAAACTGGAAAGAAGGATTCAGACCAGAACAATTGATCACCGGCAACCTGATGGGAAAATGATTCCTTAAATAAGACCAATCAGTAACACCTGATTCCCAATCCTCACTAGTACCGCTTGTAACCACCAGAGGGAGCCTCTGCTCAGAACTCATCTCAAACCCATCACAACACCCCCCGCCCCAGCAACAAACGTGGTGGAGGAGTTGGTTTGCTCCTATCTGATACATGCTCCTTTACCCCAATTCACTACCCCCCTCGGCTACTACTCCCTCATTTGAGGTGCACTCCGTCCGATCTACTCCCCCTCCAACCTCCAGCTGGCGGTCATCTACTGCCCCCCAGAACTTGCCATCTCCACCTTCTCGATCACTTCACCCCTGGCTGCTCCATTTCCTCTCTGTTGACATCCCCACTATCATCATGGGTGACTTCAACATCCCCATTGATGCTTCCACCC
>JARQOD010000001.1:564471378-564699878 GCA_033576555.1 Oophaga sylvatica | reverse complement strand
TTGCTGATTTTATAAGTTTGTTCACTGACAAAGACATGAACAGTCTATAATTGTAAGGGTAGGTTAATTTTAACATTGAGAGATAGAATATCAAAAATAAAATCCACAAAATTACATTGTATAAATTATATAAATTTATTTGCATTTTGCAGTGAGAAATAAGTATTTGATCCCCCACCAACCATTAAGAGTTCTGGCTCCTACAGACCAGTTAGACACTCCTAATCAACTCGTTACCTGCATTAAAGACAGCTGTCTTACATAGTCACCTTTATAGAATTCTCCTGTTCACAGACTCAATGAATCAGTCAGACTCTAACCTCTACAACATGGGCAAAACCAAAAAGCTTTGTAAGGATGTCAGGGACAAGATCATAGACCTGCACAAAGCTAAAATGGGCTACAAAACCATAAGACGCTGGGTGAGAAGGAGACAACTGTTGGTGCAATAGTAAGAAAATGGAAGAAATAAGAAATGACAAAACTACATGGGGGGAACTTGTTAATCTCAAGGCAGCTAAGACCACAGTCGCCAAGAAAACCATTGATAACACATTACGCCGTAAAGCAGTGGTCCCCAACCTTTTTTGCACCAGGGACCGGCTTCAAGCAAGACCATTTTTCCATGGCCCGGCAGGGCGGCAATGGAGGTGTGGCAGGGGCGGGGCTTTGGTCATAAGGGGGCATGGCTATGGACGGGGTTTAGTAGTGCATACTTATCATTTAATTATAACATTTATAATGTGAATGTGACTCAACTCACCATAGGTTTAGAATGAGTGGGAGCACCGGGCTGTTTTTTTCAGCTTGTTTCCCTGTAACATGTCCCTGTCCTGTCCATAGCTCTGTGTGGCTTCCCTGTTGTATGCATGGCTCCCCATGCTCCCACCTGTAGCATAGCTCTCTGTCGGCTCCCACCCTCCATTCCTTGTATGCATGGCTCGCTCCCACCCTGTATACATGGCTCCGCTCCCACCCTGTATACATGGCTCGCTCCCACCCTTGTATGCATGGCTCTGCTCCACCTTGTATACATGGCTCTGCTCCCACCCTTGTATACATGGCTCTGCTCCCACCCTTGTATGCATGGCTCTGCTCCCACCTCGTATACATGGTCTCCCCTGTCATGGCACTCTCCATCCTTGTATACATGGCTCTGCTCCCACCCTTGGATGCATGGCTCTGCTCCCACCCTTGTATGCATGGCACGCTCCCACCCTCTTATACATGGCTGCGCTCCCACCCTCGTATACATGGCTCCGCTCCCACCCTGTATACATGGCTCCGCTCCCACCCTTGTATGCATGGCTCTGCTCCCACCCTTGTATCATGACACTGCTCCCACCCTGTATGCATGGCACGCTCCCACCCTTGTATGCATGGCACTGCTCCCACCCTTGTATGCATGGCACTGCTCCCACCCTTGTATGTATGACTCTGCTCCCACCCTTGTATACATGGCTCTGCTCCCACCCTTGTATGCATGGCACTGCTCCCACCCTTGTATGCATGGCACTGCTCCCACTCTTGTATACATGGCTCTGTTCCCACCATTGTATACATGTCTCTGCTCCCACCCTTGTATACATGGCTCTGCACCCCCCCTTGTATACATGGCTCTGCCACCACCCTTGCATGCATGGCACTGCTCCCACCCTTGTATGCATGGCTGGGCTCCCCGTCCTCCCCCATCATACTTACCCTTCTCGCTCTGTCGCTGCAGTTCCCTGCATCTCTATCCCGGCGCGGCAGCTTCTTCCTGAGCAGAACGGTCACGTGGTACCGCTCATTAAGGTCATGAATATGGACGCCACGCCTATGGGAGTGGAGTCCATATTCATGACCTTAATGAGCGGTACTACGTGACCGCTGAGCGCAGGATGAAGCTGCCGCTCCGGGACAGGGATGCAGGGACGGAAGGTGAGTATGATGTCTTCTGGAAGCCCTTGTGTCCAGCATTCTAAGCTGTGGCTCCGCGGCCCGGCAACAGAACTGCAACGGCCCGGTTCTGGGCCGCAGACCGGTGGTTGGTGACCCCTGCCATAAAGGTTTAAAATCCTGCAGTGCCTGCAAGGTCCCCCTACTCAAGAAGGCACATGTGTAGGCCCATCTGATGTTTGCCAGTGAACACCTGGATGATTCTGTGAGTGATTGGGAGAAGGTGCTGTGGTCAGATGAGACAAAAATTGAGGTCTTTAGCATTAACTCAACTCACCGTGTTTGGAGAAAGAAAAATGCTGCCTGTGACCCAAAAAACTTCGTTCCCACTGTCAAGCATGGAGGTGGAAACATTATGTTTTGGGAGTGTTTCTCTGCTAAGGGCACAGGACTACTTCACCGCATCAATATGAGAATGAATAGAGCCATGTACTGTAAAATCCTGAGTGACAACCTCATTCACTCCACCAGGACATTAAAAATGGGTCGTCCTACACATAGGCACACACACACAGCGGCATGCACACCCGCGGACCCCCGCAGACACACGTACACACACATAGATACAAACAGACACCCACACACAGATCCGCACATATTCACCGGACACACATAGTCTCCACCCACACACTCTTCTCCTCCCTATCTGCAGCGTATCTCGCAGGCAACTCCGCAGCAAAACCACAGTTATTTTTAGACATGCGGTTTTGCTGCAGAATTGACTGACTCAATGCAAGTCAATGGGTGCAGAAATGCTGCAGATCCGCAAAAAATAATTGACATGCTGCGGAAAAAAAAACCGCTGCAAATCTGCGCATATGTGCACACCAATTCTCAAATTCCCATAGACTACCATTGGCTGTGTACTACACTGCGGATTTGATGCAATTCCGCGCGTTCAAAAACGCTGCCGATCCGCATCTAAATCCGCAACGTGTGGACATAGCCTAAAGCTAATGCCTTATTTCGCTATTTTCCTGAGAGAGGAGATAAGTGTGAACTAGTACCTATTCTTCAAAAAACGGTGGTTATAGCGTCTATATGCTCCAATCTGGAAAGAGAGGTTGTTGACGCTCAGGGGACTCCCTGCTGCCTGTCCACTTGGTAAATTATTTGTTCCCATTAATCTTCATCTTAGAGTCCTTTGTGAACATCACAATTTGGTTTTGGCCAAACATCCTGGTAATAAAGCCACCTCCTATCTTCTCACTCGGCGTTTTTGGTGGCCAGGTGTTTATCAGGATTATCCTCCTGCTGCATCTGTGCATGTTCTAAGACCTCTCATAGTTGTCCGTCAGGGGCTCTTCAAGAATTGGAGATTCACAGCAGACCTTGGACTAACTTTTCGGTCGATTTTATCACCGATCTACCCATGTCAGTGGGGAATGCTGTAATTCTGGTGGTGGTAGATAGATTCAGTAAGATGTCTCAATTTATCGCTTTACCAGCCTTACCAAATGCCAAGTCCTTGGCTCAAATTTTCATCAGGGAAATTGTAAGATTGCATGGAATCCCGGCTGATATCATTACTGACCGGTGGGTACAGTTTGTCTCCAAGTTTTGGGGGGCATTTTGCACCCTTCTGGGGATCCATCTGTCATTTTCCAAGGCATTTCATCAGCAGTCTAATGAGCAGACTGAGCGAGTGAATCAGAATCTGGAGACATATCTCAGGTGTTTTGTATCGGAAAATGAGGATTGGGTTACTTACTTACTGTTGGCCGAATTCGCTGTAAATAATTGTTGTCACTAATCTACTCGTAAGTCCCCGTTTTTGGGGGCATACAGTTTCCATCCTCAGTTTAGTTTATTTAATAAAAATTGTCCTTCTTGATTATCTGAAGGGGAACGGTTTTCTTCCGTATGGCAGGGGGTTACTAATAATTTGAGGAAGATGGTATCCAGATATAAGAGTGTGGCTGATCTGAGATGTTTGGTGGGTCTGGATCTGTGTGTTGGTGACTTGGTTTGGTTGTCCTCTAGGAACATTAAGTTGAAGGTTCCATCTTGGAAACTGGGTCCCAGGTTTATCGGTCCTTATAAAATCACAGCCGTCATCAATCTCGTAGCATTTTGCTTTACCACCTACTTTTAGGATCCATAATGTGTTCCAGCGATCTCTCCTCAAAAAATAAGTTGCTTCTTTAATACCATCACCACTACCACCATCTCCTGTCAGTGCTGATGGAAACTTGGAGTTTCAGATAGCAAAAATCTTGGATTCTCATTTGTCTGTCGGTCACTTCAGTATCTGGTACATTGGAATGGGTACAGTCCTGAGGAGAGGATGTGGGTACCAGCATCTGATGTCCATGCGGCCAGACTGGTCCAGGCTTTTCATGTGGCACACCCCGATAAACCTGGTCCTAAGATTCCGGAGGTCCCTCGTAGAAGACTGCAGTGTCTGATTGCTCCCACTCCTGTGCTGAGAAGAAGCACTTCTTCATTTTAATGGTGCTTATTCTTTCTGACAGAACAGGGTTAATCGGCCATGTTGGAAATCTCTGTGCTCGCAGCTGAGCTCAGTTAACCACTCCTTTTCCCTTTATAATTTGGGCACTGATACAAATTCTTGTGAGAGTTAGCATTTGCTGCATGGCTAACGGAGGGAGAGGAGTTCATATGAGAAGGAGAGTTGGAAGAGTTATCTGTGACTATTGTTTGGTTTGTATGTGTGGTAATTCCTTATCCTTCTCTATTTTGGTTTATTCCACTACCTCCATGTCCCGGTGTATTCCTCTGTTATATGTGAGTGAATATTTTGTATGCCTGGAGTTTTCTGTTAACCCTTGTTTTGTGTTGCCTTGTTTGTCGGGTTGGCGGACTACTGTGCACAGCAGCGCCCCTTTTCCCTGGGTGGGGGAAGAGAACAGATGAAGGGCTAACTCAGGAGATAAGGCAATGGTGGATGCCCAGGCATCTTCACCTTCAGAAGTATCCTGGGGAGTAGGGCAAGCTAGGGTGCCCCCTAGTGTTAGAGACAGGGAAGGAGCCCCCGGTTCCGGGTCACCCGACAGCTGTGTCGTGACACAGTTGCTATGGTGCATCAATGAAATAGCTGTAGACATTAATTTATGTTGTGGAGCCTTACTGCTTTACCAGTAAATTTTAGAAACAGTAGCAAAAGGAAGGGGGACTGAGACTGAACACATTGATAACAATTGACCTGTCGCTAGGTCAAAAGCAGACAATTTTTGCTCTGATTGTATCTACACTGCTCTCCTGAGTATGATTTTTTTTAATCCACCACAGTTATGGCCCCTTTAAATTAGTGCTAATTTTTATGGTCTTTTACTATGGGGTGTTGCTCACAGGTTTCTATGGGGGGTTGTCTTTAGACTGCTCTGTGTTATTACCCTGTGAGTGCTCCCCACTTGGAAAAAAACAAAAATTAAGACTAATAAAACAGGCTTATATCTCTGAAAGCGTACAGAGGATTAAAAAAATACGCTGCAAAAATTGTCCACTGGTGACAGGTGCTCTTTAACCCCTTAGTGACTGAGCCAATTTTGCACCTTTATGACCAGGCCAAATTTTAGGAATCTGACCACTATCAATTTATTTGGTAATAACTCTGGAACGCATCAACGGATCCCACTGATTCTGAAATTATTTTTTCGTGACACATTGTACTTGATAGTGGTAAAATTTGTTCGATATGACTTTTGTTTATTTTTTAAAATATCGCAATTTTGGCAACCATTTTGAAATTTTTTTTCAAAATTTTCAATCCATATGTCCTTACCCCTTAACCACCAAGGGTGGTTTGCACATTAATGACCGGGCCAATTTTTACAATTCTGATCACTGTCTCTTTATGAAGTTATAACTCTGAAATGCTTCAACGGATCTTCGCGACTCTAAGGATTTTTTCTCGTGACATATTGTACTTCACGTTGTTAGGGTTCAAGTTCCCACTGCTGCACAAGGAGAGTCTCGAACCAGTCCCGCTGCGGTCCCCCATTCATCTCCATCTGAAGTGGAGCCTGCTCAGCTTAGACGTCGGTCCCAACGTCTCGCCCACTCTTCCCAAGGTTTATCAGTCATACACGGACGTATTCTCCAAAAAGGCAGCTGAGACTCTTCCGCCTCATTGCCCCTATGACTGTCCTATAGACCTCTTGCCTGGAACGAAGCCCCCTCGGGGAAGAGTGTATCCTCTCTCTCTTCCTGAGACAATACATCCAGGAAAATCTGGCAAGAGGGTTTATTAGGAAGTCAGTGTCACCAGCAGGGGCAGGATTTTTCTTCGTGCAGAAGAAGAATGGAGAATTACGACCATGTATAGACTATAGGGGTCTTAACGCCATTACCGTTAAGAACAAATATCCTTTGCCCCTAATATCTGAGCTCTTTGATAGACTCCGGGGAGCAAGGGTATTTACTAAGCTGGATCTTCGTGGTGCCTATAACCTGATCCGCATCTGTGAGGGGGACGAATGGAAGACGGCGTTCAATACCAGAGATGGACATTACGAATATCTTGTGATGCCATTCGGGCTTTGTAATGCTCCAGCCGTCTTCCAAGATTTCGTAAATGACATCTTCCGGGACATGCTTGCCACCTCTGTGGTAGTCTATCTGGATGACATTCTCATCTTTTCTCCAGATATGGACACCCACCGGAGAGATGTTTGCAGGGTCTTCGACCTCTTGCGGGCAAATTCCTTATATGCGAAGTTGGAGAAGTGTGTGTTTGAGCAGGAGTCTTTGACATTCCTGGGCTATATCATCTCCACTCAGGGATTGGCAATGGATCCTGCCAAACTACAGGCTGTAATGGATTGGCAAGAACCCCACTTTCTTAAAGCGGTGCAGCGCTTTATGGGGTTCATTAATTACTATCGCCAATTCATTCCCCACTTCTCTACTTTGGTTGCTCCCTTGTTAGCCCTCACCAAGAAAGGAGCCAATCCCAAATTGTGGTCAGAGGAGGTCTCCAAGGCCTTTACTTCAATCAAGTCCCATTTTGCTAGCACTCCTATCCTACATCGTCCCGAGGTTGATAAGCCTTTTATATTGGAGGTAGATGCCTCGTCCGTTGGTGCTGGTGCAGTCCTTTTTCAAAAGGATGCTCAAGGTCGTAAACATCCGTGCTTCTTCTTCTCCAAGACCTTCACACCAGCGGAGAGGAATTATTCCATTGGGGATAGGGAGTTGCTAGCCATGAAGTTGGCCTTTTCCGAGTGGAGACATCTCCTGGAGGGGGCTCGCTTTCCCTTCCAAGTGTTCACTGACCACAAAAATTTGGTCTATTTACAGACCGCCCAGCGGCTAAATTCCCGTCAGGCCAGATGGTCCCTGTTCTTCTCCCGGTTCCATTCACCCTCCATTTTCTCTCAGGGGAGAAGAACATTCGTGCTGATGCTCTGTCTCGCTCCGTGGTGTCCTCTGAGGAGGTGGAGGAGGAGCCTCGGCTGATTATCCCCACAGAGAGCCTAAGAACTGTGGTCCCGGTTTCGCTTGAGTCTGTGCCTCCGGGCAAGACTTTTGTGCCCATCAATTTGCGACCGGAGGTACTCTATTGGGCACACTCGTCCAGGGTGGGTGGACATTTTGGGGCAAAGAGGACATCTGAGTTGCTGGCGAGGACATACTGGTGGCCACATATGGTCCATGACGTCAGGGAACACGTTCAGGCGTGCGTCTCCTGCGCCAAGAATAAGTCCCCTCGTCAACGGCCAGCTGGGTTACTTTTTCCTTTACCGGTGGGAGACAGGCCCTGGGATGGATTTTGTGGTGGGCTTACCCAAGTCTCGGGGCTGCACCATCATCTGGGTGATAACCGACCACTTCTCCAAAATGGTGCACTTGGTGCCGTTACCACGGTTACCGTCTGCACGGGCCTTGGCAGCATTATTCATTAGGCATATTTTCCACCTACACGGTATGCCAGACAAAATTGTCAGTGATCGAGGTCCCCAGTTTGCGTCTCGGTTCTGGAGAGAGCTATGTCGTTTACTCAGCATTGAGTTGAATCTCTCCTCTGCATACCATCCCGAGACGAATGGGTTGGTAGAGAGGGTCAACCAGACCTTGGTCACATACTTGCGACATTTTGTCTCTGCCAGGCAGAATGACTGGGCATCCTTGCTACCGTGGGCTGAGTTCGCTCTAAATAATGCTGTGGCTGACTCCACCGGACAGACCCCATTCCTCCTGAACTACGGTCAGCATCCGCGGGTACGTGCCCATGGCCGTGTCTTCCGCCGATTCCAGGGTGGCAGACTGGGCTGTGGAGGCATGGGACATTTGGGACCGCACCAGGATGCCATTCAGGCCTCCAAAGAGAGGATGAGGTCTTCGGCCGATGCCCATCGGCGCCCCGCTCCTACATTTGCTCGGGTGACCTAGTGTGGCTCTCTGCCCGAAACATCAGGCTACATGTAGAGTCCACCAAGTTAGCACCTCGCTTTTTGGGTCCCTTTAAAGTTCTTGAGCAGGTGAACCCGGTGGTTTACCGCCTAGCCCTTCCGCCTCGCCTTGGTATCACTGACACCTTTCACGTGTCCCTCCTGAAACCCGTGGCCATTTCCCGGTTTTCTGAGTCATCTGCCGGGACGTCGGGTTCATCTACCGATGATCATGAGGTGAACGCCATTGTTGGGTGCAAGGTGGTACGAGGCAAAAAATTTTATTTGGTAGATTGGAAGGGTTATGGGCCTGAGGATAGGTCCTGGGAGCCTGCTCACGCTCTGCAGCTCATCGCTGCCTTTGAGCGCAGCGAGGCCCAAAGAAGGGGGGGCAATGTTAGGGTTTGAGTTCCCACGGCTGCACGCGGGGAGTCTCAAACCAGTCCCACTGCAGTCCCCCATTCATCTTCATCCGCAGTGGAGCCTGCTCAGCTTAGACATCAGTCCCAGCGTCTCACCCAGTCTAACAGTGTGCAGAGGATTACTGCTCCTCCAGGCTCTGCTATTGTGGCCAGTACTGGTTAGCGGCGAGCAGACGTCTTTAGGACAAAGTCCTTGTTTTCCCTTTCTGAGCATGCCCAGAGTGAGATCTCTCATTGGAGGTCAGGGGTCACATACTCAGGTACTGCAGCACCTCCTATTGGTCCGCCAGGAAGGTCCTGTGACTACTGGTGTTCTGGAACAAGTTTCATTGGTCCTTGTTTCTGGCAGGTCCTGTAGCTGTTACTATAAAAGGGTAGCATGGCTGAGCCGCCATGCGCTAGTATCAATCGTCATATGCTTTGCGCCAGTGTGGTCATGCGTGTGTGTGGTTAGGGCCGGCTGAAATAAGCCCCTAGAATACAGACTTAATCGGTGAGGAGTTTGGTATACTAGCTGGTCAGGGTCGGTGTCCTAGATGCCGTAGATTACCGGCATAACCGGTGAGGAGTTTGATTGCCGTATTCAGGGCCTGGCGTTCAGACGCCATAGATTGCGGGTGTCTCCCGCGAGGACATTAGCGCATGATCACGTTCTATGTTCGTTTAGCAGTCAACTGTGTACCTGGGTGCCTGACAGGACACAGAAGGTTTTCTCAGCGGCTCTGTGACGTAACAGGGTTCACTTTCAAAGCTAGACAGCACCCTAGCGTGTTTATTTTGCGACTCAGTTGTGTTAAGTGAGTTCGCACACATCGCCATATAGCGCTGCGGCACTTCTTCTAGCGGCTCTGTGGAATAACAGAGTTTGCACATATTGCCACAGCGCGTTACGGCGTTTATTTTGGCGACTCTGCGGGATAACAGAGTTCGCTTCTTGTGCCATTTTACTAACAGCAGGCTCCGCCTGCACGGTGGACCCCGGGCTGTGAACGCACCTTTTACATCATATATTTGGTGCGTTCCGCAGACCCTAACACACGTTAGTGGTAACATTTCTATGGTTGGACAAACAAAAACCTAAAACTTCTGACAAAATGAAAGCATTAATTGTGCAAGATTGGACTGCTATCAGTCAGGATTTGGTCCAGACGTTGATTGAGAGCATGCCAGGGAGAATTGCAGAGGTCCTGAAGAAGAAGGGTCAACACTGCAAATATTGACTTGCTGCATTAACTCATTCTAACTGTCAATATAAGCTTTTGTTACTCATATGTTTGCAATTATATTTCTGTCTGTGATAAAAACATCTGTCAAACACACACATAAAAACCAGAGGGCAGCAGATCATGTGAAAATATAATATTTGTGTCATTCTCAAAACTTTTGGCCATGACAGTACTTTACATCAGCACAATTTTGGTACCAAAAATTTTTTTCGTTCGGAAATTATACGGGTTAAAAGTTGACCAGCGATTTCTCATTTTTACAACAAAATTTACAAAGCATTTTTTTTAGGGACCACCTCACATTTGAAGTCACTTTGAGGGGTCTATATGGCAGAAAATACCCAAAAGTGACACCATTCTAAAAACTGCACCCCTCAAGGTACTCAAAACCACATTCAAGAAGTTTATTAACCCTTCAGGTGCTTCACAGGAGCTGAAGCAACGTGGAAGGAAAAAATGAACATTTAACTTTTTAGTCACAAAAATTATCATTAAACAAACTTTTTTTTTATTTTCACAAGGGTAAAAGGAGAAAATGGACAGATGAAGTTGTTGTGCAATTTCTCCTGAGTACGGCAATACCCCATATGTGGGGGAAAACCGCTGTTTGGGCACACGGCAGAGCTCGTAAGGGAAGGAGCACCTTTCAAACCAAAATTGGCTGGAATTGAGATTGGACACCACATCGTGTTTGGAGAGCCCCTGATGCACCTAAACAGTGGAAACCCCTCACAAGTGACACCATTTTGGAAACTAGACCCCCTATGGAACTTATCTAGATCTGTTGTGAGCACTTTGAACCCCCAAACAAAAGTTTATAATGCCTGGGTGTGAAAAAAACAAAAACAATTTTCCACAAAAATGATTTTTTAGTCCCAAATTTTTGATTTTTTCCAAGGATATTGGACCCCAAAAGTTGTTGTCCAAATTGTCCTGAGTACGCTGATACCCCATATGTGGGGGGAACTGTTTGGGCGCACGTCATGGCTTGGAAAGGAAATAATAACGTTTTGGAATGCAGACGTTGATGGGGGTCATGTTCCGTTTGCAGTGCCCCAGATGTGCCTAAACAGTGGAAACCCCCCACAAGTGACCCCATTCTGGAAACTATACCCCTAAGGAACTTATCTAGATCTGTGGTGAGCACTTTTAACCCCCAAGTGCTTCACACAAGTTTATAATGCCCGGGCATGAAAATAAAAAATCCTATTTTTTTCCCTCAAAAATTATCTTTTAGTCACCAATTTTTTATTTTCCCAAGGGTAATTGGAGAAATTGGACCACAAAAGTTGTTGTCCAATTTGTCCTGAGTACGCTGATACCCCATATGTTTGGGCGCACCGCAGAGCTCGGAATGGATGGAGCGCCATTTGACTTTTTCCAACCCAAATTGGCTGGAATTGAGATTGGACGCCATGTTGCATTTGGAGAGCCCCTGATGTGCCTAAACAGTGGAAACCCCCCACAAGTGACCCCATTTTGGAAACTAGACCCCAAAGGAACTTATCTAGATGTGTGCTGAACACTTTGAACCCCCAAGTGCTTCACAGAAGTTTTTCAAGTAGAGCCGTGAAAATAAAAAATCATTTTTTTTCCTCCAAAAATGATTTTTTAGCCTGCATTTTTTTTATTTTCCCAAGGGTAAGAGGAGAAATTGGACCCCAAAAGTTGTTGTCCAGTTTGTCCTGAGTACGTTGGTACCCCATATGTGTGGGGAACCACTGTTTAGACACACGTCAGGGCTCGGAAGGGAAGTAGTGACGTTTTGAAATGCAGACTTTGATGGAATGGTTAGCGGCGTCATGTTACGTTTGCAGAGCCTATGATGTGCCTAAACAGTAGAAACCCGCCACAAGTGACCCTATTTTGGAAACTCTACCCCCAAGGAACTTATCTAGATGTGTGGTGAGCACTTCACAGAAGTTTGTAACGAAGAGCCATGAAAATAAAAAAAAACTTTTTTTCCACAAATTAATTTTTAGCCCCCAATTATTTATTTCCTAAGGGTAACAGGAGAAATTAGACACCCAAAGTTGTAGTGCAATTTTTCCTTTTGACTTTTTCAATGCAGAATTGGCTGGACGCCATGCCGTGTTTGGAGAGCCATTGATGTGCCTAAACAGACCCCCCAAAGGAACTTATCTAGATGTGTGGTGAGCACTATGAAGCAGCAAGTGCTTCACAGAAGTTTATAACGTGCATCCGTAAAAAAAAACAAAACATTTTTTTTTACAAAAATGTCATTTTCGCCCCCAATTTTTTATTTTCCCAAGGGTAATAGCAGAAATTGGACCCCAAGAGTTATTGTGCAATTTGTCCTGAGTACGGTGATACCCCATATGTGGGGGGAAACTACTGTTTGGGCGCATGGAAAGCTCAGAAGGGAACGAGCACGGTTTAACTTTTTCAACGCAGAATTGGCTGGAATTGAGATCAGACGCCATGTCACATTTGGAGAGCCCCTGATGTGCCTAAACAGTGGAAACCCCCCAATTCTAACTCCAATCTTAACCCCAACACACCCCTAACCCTAGTCCCAACCCTAACCACAAACCTAACCCTAACACACCCCTAACCCTAATCCCAACCCTAACCCTAATCCTAACTTTAGCCCCAACCCTAACCCTAACTTTAGCAGCAACCCTAACCGTAATGGGAAAATGGAAATAAATAATTTTTTTTAATTTTATTATTTTTCCCTAACTGAGGGGGTGATAAAGGGGGGTTTGATTTACTATTTATAGCGGGTTTTTATGTTTGGCAGCTGTCACGCTAAAAGACGCTTTTATTGCAAAAAATAGTTTTAGAGAGCTATAATTTTTGCAGATTTTGGCCCACAGACTCATGTGAGGTCTTATTTTTTGCGGTACGAGTTGAAGTTTTTATTGGTACCATTTTTGGGCATGTGACATTTTTTGTTCGCTTTTTATTTCGATTTTTGGGTGGTTAGAATGAACAAAAATCAGCAATTCATGAATTTCTTTTGGGGGGGGCGTTTATACCGTTCCGCGTGTGGTAAAATTGATAAAGCGGTTTATTCTTCGGGTTAGTACGATTACGGCGATACCTCATTTATATCATTTTTTAAGTTTTGGCGCTTTTATACAATAAAAACAATTTTATATAAAAAATAATTATTTTTCCATCGCTTTATTCTGCAAGCTATAAATTTTTTATTTTTTCGCTGATGATGCTGAATGGCGGCTTGCTTATTGCAGGTCAAGATGACATTTTCAGCGGTACCATGTTTATTTATATTTGTCTTTTTGATCACGTGTTATTCCACTTTTTGTTCTGTGGTATGATGATAAAGCATTGTTTTTTGCTTTGTTTTTTGTTTTTTTAAGGGGTTCACTAAAGGGGTTAAGTAGTGGGATAGTTCTATAGGGCGGGTCGTTACGGACGCGGGCGATACCAAATATGTGTACTTTTATTGTTTTGTTTTTTTATTTACAGGAAGAAATGAATTTATTGGGGGATATTTTTTTTTACCTTTATTTTGGAATTTTTTTTTTACACTTGTGATTTTCATTTTTTTTACTTTTTTACTTTGTCCCAGGGTGGGACATCACAGTATAGGGTCAGATCGCTGGTCTGACAGTGTGCACAGCACTCTGTCAGACCAACGATGTGACAGGCACTGCTGCAGGCTCAGCAGGCACTGAGGAAGCCGCCTCCCTGCAGGACCCCATGGCCATCTTGGGTCTGGGGCCTTGCAGGGAGGAAGGCCTCAGAACAGCGCAATCACATCGCGCTGTTCTGAGGGTCTCAGGAAGCACGCAAGGAGCCCCCTCCCTGCGCGATGCTTCCCTGTGCTCATGGTACACCGCGATCCTGTTTGATCGCGGTGTGCCAGGGGTTAATGTGCCGGGAGCGGTCCGTGACCGCTCCTTGCACATAGTGCCAGGTGTCAGCTGTGATAATCAGCTGACACCCAGCCCGATCAGCCGCGCTCCCCCCCACGCTCGGTCGCATGGGACGTACTATCCCGTCTGTGGTCATACGGGCCCAGGTACCATGGACGGCATAGAACGTCCGATTACAGAAAGGGGTTAAACCAGTAATAACATTTACCACATGTCTAATTTACACCAGCATCATTTTTCAAACATCATTTTATTTTGTTATGATGTTAGAGGGGTTAAATGTTTAGCAGCAATTTCTAATTTTTTGAACAAATTTACAAAACCTTTTTCTGTAGGGACCTATTCAGATTTCAGTAAACCTTGAGGGGCCTATAAATTGTAAACTCCCCAAAAGTGATACTATTTTAAAAACCGCACCCCTCAAATACTTTAATTAGGAATTAATGCAAAGTGGAATGAAAAAAAAGTTTAAATTTGACCTCTAAATTCTTTCTTTAGCGCCAATCTTTTCACTTTTGCAAGAGTAAAACACCAAAAAAGTGGACCCCACAGTTTGTTACCCACTTTCTTTCGAAGACACACATGTAGTGTTGAGCGATACTGCTCGATATCTAAAAATATCGGATCGGAATGGTATCGCCGATATCACTAAATATTGTCGATATCCGATTCCGATACCGGAAGTCCAATGTAAGTCTATGGGAACCAAATATCGACATTAAAAAAAACATTCTTGCCTTGTTGGTTAATTGTACATGAAGGAAAACAACAAAGACTAATGTAGAATGTATTGGGGGAGGTTGAGGAGACAATAAAGGCATACATGTTTAACCCAATGCATTGGAATAGCATTAATATATTTTTTTTTGGAAATACGTTTGGATTGACTAACAAATTGACAATGTTGTTAACCTTTTTTCTATTTTGGCAAATATGTATGTTTCACAACTTCCATGCTCTTCACCTTTTTAACTTTTGCCAGTGCCACACTTTCTCCTTCATAATCTTCAGCAGCAGCATCATCTTTCTCATCAAATTATTCTTCATCTTCACCTTCTTAATCTTCTTCTTAAACTTCTTGCTATTCATGTTTTTGTTTACATTACTCATATTGTTATTATTAAACTAATTAATCTTCTTCATATTCAAATTCTTCATCTTCTTCCTCTTCATCATATTCTTATTTGTGACAGAGATTCCTGTACTTGTAATCTGTAAAAGTATGAATTGTTCATCCTTCCGTTCTTGCTGTCACAAAAGATTTAAATTACAACAGTATTTGTCCGTGTTCAGTTTAGCCTGCAGCAGCAGCATTTTCCAGGGGCACCACGAGGAGGAACGGACTCACCCCCATACACTGCTTAGTCTTCTTCTGCATAGAATTTAGAGCATATATTTTGCTCTTCATTTTGGTCTTATACTTCATGTTCTTCTGCTTTTTGATCTTCTGCTTATTGTTCTTTGTTCTTCTGTCTCTTGTTCTGTATCTTGTAGTTTGTCTTAACCTTCTTTGTCCTGTTGGTGATCTTCTTCTGGGTAATCTTTTATTTTTCTTTGTGATGGTGTTCAGGCTTTTTGGCTTCATGCTCGTCGTCCTTGTTGTCGTCATCTTCTTCTGGGTGGTCTTTAAGGTCGTCTAATTTCCGAGAAACAGCTGACGTTACTGGAACCGTGACGGGTATCAGATGGAGCAAGAGACAATGGAAGTAACGAGGACCAGCTGACTGTGCTGGAACCCGGACGGGTAGCAGAAGGAAAAGAGGCAATGTCACAACCGAGTACCAGCTGACGTTACTGTGACACGGTTACTAAGCAGGAGGTACCTGTGCTCCAAAGCACTACCAAGGACCAGCAGACGTTGGTGGAACTCGGATACGGAGATGGAGGCACCTAGGCCAAAAGCACTGGGGAGAACCAGTTGACGGTACTGGACCCCGGACGGGTAGCAGAAGGAAAAGAGGCAATGTCACAACCGAGTACCAGCTGACGTTACTGTGACACGGTTACTAAGCAGGAGGTACCTGTGCTCCAAAGCACTACCAAGGACCAGCAGACGTTGGTGGAACTCGGATACGGAGATGGAGGCACCTAGGCCAAAGGCACTGGGGAGAACCAGTTGACGGTACTGGACCCGGATGGGTAGCAGAAGGAAAAGAGGCAATGTCACAACCGAGTACCAGCTGACGTTACTGTGACACGGTTACTAAGCAGGAGGTACCTGTGCTCCAAAGCACTACCAAGGACCAGCAGACGTTGGTGGAACTCGGATACGGAGATGGAGGCACCTAGGCCAAAGGCACTGGGAGAACCAGTTGACGGTACTGGACCCCGGACGGGTAGCAGAAGGAAAAGAGGCAATGTCACAACCGAGTACCAGCTGACGTTACTGTGACACGGTTACTAAGCAGGAGGTACCTGTGCTCCAAAGCACTACCAAGGACCAGCAGACGTTGGTGGAACTCGGATACGGAGATGGAGGCACCTAGGCCAAAGGCACTGGGGAGAACCAGTTGACGGTACTGGACCCCGGACGGGTAGCAGAAGGAAAAGAGGCAATGTCACAACCGAGTACCAGCTGACGTTACTGTGACACGGTTACTAAGCAGGAGGTACCTGTGCTCCAAAGCACTACCAAGGACCAGCAGACGTTAGTGGAACTCGGATACGGAGATGGAGGCACCTAGGCCAAAGGCACTGGGGAGAACCAGTTGACGGTACTGGACCCCGGACGGGTAGCAGAAGGAAAAGAGGCAATGTCACAACCGAGTACCAGCTGACGTTACTGTGACACGGTTACTAAGCAGGAGGTACCTGTGCTCCAAAGCACTACCAAGGACCAGCAGACGTTGGTGGAACTCGGATACGGAGATGGGGCACCTAGGCCAAAGGCACTGGGGAGAACCAGTTGACTGTACTGGACCCCGGACGGATAGAGAAACGCACCCATGAAAATGTAAGTTGACAGGATGCAAGCCGTCCGCAGTTACCGAATCACACAGTCCTACAGTGGGTGCTTGTCCTATTGTCACAATGGAAACCGCCTTTATTTACATATCCCACAGCACACATAGGAATCACCTAAACTGCAGGCACCATAGAGTCGGCTAACCCGAATGCAACACGACAGCACAACTTATTGGAGGATAATGGACGTTCACACTGCCAGGAAACAGCTGTCGTGCTGTAACCAGGCTGGCCATGAGTCAGTACCCCTGCCAATTACTTACGAGCAACAAATGGCGGTGTTGTAGCCCAGGGAGTAGAGTTCAGGTGGTAGAAAGATGAACATAACAGGAGACATGGAAAACGTTGCCAAACAGTTATTTAGAAAACTAGATCTGAACTGAAAAAGTAAGTTAATGTGTATGCAACATGTAAATGCATATCAAACACATGACCATTACACAGAAAACCAGGCACAAAAAAACAATATCCAAAAATGAAATAAAAAATCTTTTTGCAAAAATGCATGAAGGTAGTAATGATAATAAGGGTATTTAGTAAACATAATTTTGATCAAAATAATGTACAAGCCATCCCGCCACGTCAAGGCAACCCTTTGTGGGACAGTCCTACTCTAATATTGAAAACCTTTCCACTTGTCAAGTGACTTAAATGTGAACAAGGGCAGAGGGACTGAACCCACCAGTTGAAGCTCTGGCCAGACAGGATGGATTTTCTCAACTCAGAAAACAGGGCGGTCACACCCTTATATGCACAGAATGCACCATGAACTACATAGAAAACTAGATCTGAACTGAAAAAGTTAATGTGTATGCAACATGTAAATGCATATCAAACACATGACCATTACACAGAAAACCAGGCACAAAAAAACAAATATCCAAAAATGAAATAAAAATCTTTTTGCAAAAATGCATGAAGGTAGTAATGATAATAAGGGTATTTAGTAAACATAATTTTGATCAAAATAATGTACAAGCCATCCCGCCACGTCAAGGCAACCCTTTGTGGGACAGTCCTACTCTAATATTGAAAACCTTTCCACTTGTCAAGTGACGTAAATGTGAACAAGGGCAGAGGGACTGAACCCACCAGTTGAAGCTCTGGCCAGACAGGATGGATTTTCTCAACTCAGAAAACAGGGCGGTCACACCCTTATATGCACAGAATGCACCATGAACTACATAGAAAACTAGATCTGAACTGAAAAAGTAAGTTAATGTGTATGCAACATGTAAATGCATATCAAACACATGACCATTACACAGAAAACCAGGCACAAAAAAACAAAACAAATTAGAGTAGGACTGTCCCACAAAGGGTTGCCTTGACGTGGCGGGATGGCTTGTACATTATTTTGATCAAAATTATGTTTACTAAATACCCTTATTATCATTACTACCTTCATGCATTTTTGCAAAAAGATTTTTTATTTCATTTTTGGATATTTGTTTTTTTGTGCCTGGTTTTCTGTGTAATGGTCATGTGTTTGATATGCATTTACATGTTGCATACACATTAACTTACTTTTTCAGTTCAGATCTAGTTTTCTATGTAGTTCATGGTGCATTCTGTGCATATAAGGGTGTGACCGCCCTGTTTTCTGAGTTGAGAAAATCCATCCTGTCTGGCCAGAGCTTCAACTGGTGGGTTCAGTCCCTCTGCCCTTGTTCACATTTACGTCACTTGACAAGTGGAAATGTTTTCAATATTAGAGTAGGACTGTCCCACAAAGGGTTGCCTTGACGTGGCGGGATGGCTTGTACATTATTTTGATCAAAATTATGTTTACTAAATACCCTTATTATCATTACTACCTTCATGCATTTTTGCAAAAAGATTTTTTATTTCATTTTTGGATATTTGTTTTTTTGTGCCTGGCAAACAGTTATTTAATCTGAAAATGGACAGGCAAATTCAGGTGAGATCCATGCCTTGTTCATTTTCAGAAAAGTAAGCCGGTCTACATTCTCTGAGGATAGTCGCATGCGACGGTCTGTTACTACACCACCTGCAGCACTAGAGACCGCTCAGATAATACACTGGCAGCAGGGCAAGCCAGCACCTCCAATGCATACTGGCTAAGCTCTGGCCATGTATCCAACTTAGAGACCCAAAATTTGAAAGGGAAGAGGCATCTGGGAGTACACTTAGAGGGAAAGCCAAGTAGTCTGTCACCATCTTACGGAAACGTTTCTTCCTGGTGACTGGAGCCGTCTCGGATGGTGTTGACCTTGCTGGCGCTGTCACAAAACTTTGCCACATTTGTAACATACAGCTCTTGCCCTGTGCAGAGGCGCTGCTTCTGCTCCCTCTTGTTGTAGAGGTGTCTACACTGCCTCGACGCACAGAGCTGCTTTGTAAAGCAGTAGCAGCAGCAGCAGCTCTCTCGGCTGGAATGTACAACAGTATGGATTGCACCAGTGTGTCTTGGTACTCCTGCATTTTACGGTCCCGGTTCACCGGTGTGATGAGGGTTTGTAAGTTGTCCCGGTAGCGAGGGTCTAGGAGGGTGTACACCCAATAATCTGACGTGCTGAGAATGTGGGCGATGCGGCGGTCGTTTCTCAGGCACTGAAGCATGAAATCAACCATGTGCTGCAGACTCCCAACTGGCCAACAAAGGCTGTCCTCTGGAAGAGGCGTCATCTCTGCCTCCTCTGCATCACCCCACCCTCGCTCTACATATTGACTAGAGCGTTGTGTACCTCCCTCTGTAGGGATTTCTTCCTCCTCCATTGACTCCTCCTCCTCATCCTCCTCACAAAGTGAGCCCTGCCCAGCCCTTTGTGAGGAACCACGTTGCGCTGACTGTCCTGAAGGTAATTGAATTTGTGACTCCTCATCCTCCACCTCTTCCAAAACCTCTTCCTTTAGTGCTTTCAGTGATTTCTGAAGCAGGCAGATAAGGGGGACAGTCATGCTGACTAGTGCATCATCTGCACTCGCCATCCGCGTTGAGACATCAAACGCACGCAAAACGTCGCAGATGTCCTTTATAGAGGCCCACTCAGTAGTGGTGAAGTGTGAACGGCGCAAATTGCGAGTTGATTGCGCCTGTTGCAGCTGATACTCCATTACTGCTGGCTGCTGCTCACACAACCGCTCCAACATATGTAATGTGGAATTCCACCTGGTGGGTACGTCACATATGATGCGATGTTCAGGAAGGCGAAATCTGACTTGCAGAGCTGCAATGCGCGATCTGGCCATGCTGGAACGTCGCAAGTGAGCGCACTCTAGGTGGACCTTGTGCAGCAGTGCATCAAGATCCGGATAGTCCCTCAAAAAACTCTGTACGACCAAGTTGAGCACATGTGCCAGACATGGTATGTGAGTGAGGTTGCCAAGGCCCAGAGCTGCCACCAGATTTCGGCCATTGTCACACACTACCAAGCCTGGCTGGAGATTAGCTGACAAAAACCACACGTCGCTCTCCTGCTTGATGGCATCCCAGAGCTCCTGCGCTGTGTGGCTTCGATTCCCCATGGAAATTAATTTCAGGACGGCCTGTTGACGTTTGGCCACGGCTGTGCTCATATCGGTCGCAACAGGTAAGCGTTCACGGGTCCATGTGGAGGTATACCGTGACGGCTCGTGCAGCGATGATTCTGAGGAACTGGAGTAGGAGGAGGAATCAATGTGTACAGACTGGATTCCTGCAATCCTTGGAGTTGGCAGAACACGTACAGCGCCACTGGCAAGATCTGTACCTGGCTCCACAACATTGACCCAATGGGCAGTGAGGGAAAGGTATCGTCCCTGGCCATGGGTACTGGTCCACGCATCGGTGGTCAGGTGGACCCTGCTACTGACGGCGTTTAGTAGCGCATGTTTAATGTTTCCCTCGACATGTTTTTGCAGAGCAGGGACAGCTTGCCTGCTGAAATAAAATCGGCTTGGCACATTATATTGTGGGACTGCCAATGCCATAAAGTTCCTGAAACTGTCAGTCTCCACCAGCCTGAATGACAGCATTTCAAGGGACAGGAGTTTTGCAATGCCAGCATTCAGAGCCTGTGCTCGTGGATGGTTTGCCGAGTATGGCCGTCTTTTATCCCATGCCTGTGGTACCGATGGCTGTTTTTTGTTCTGGGAGTGTGACGATGACTGTGAACTTGCTGCTGTGGGTGGAATAACAGTTTGTCTATGGACAACAGTGACCGAGGTTCTTCCATGGAGATCCTGTGAGGAAGCCGAACCAGGTGTGTGTGAGCTGGAGGTAGAGGCTCGAACACGACCTGAAGATGTAGGTGCTGCTGTAGGTTGGCCTACATCTCCAGTGTGTCTTTGTAACTTAGCTACGTGCTTTGTCCGTACATGTTTCCACATATTTGTGGTATTCAGGTTACTGATATTTTTACCTCTTTTAACTTTTTGCTTACACAGCTTGCATTGAACATAGCAAATATCATCTACAAGACTGTCAAAAAAGGACCACGCAGTGCAAGTCATGGGAGCGCCAATTTTGACATTTCTAAGAGAACTGCTCCCAACAGGTGCCAAACTGGAGGCTACAGGCAAGCGAGTCTGCAGCCTACCTCTCCCTCCTTTTGTACCGTTGGGACAATCTCTTCCTCAGAGCTGCTCCCACCACCTTCCTGTTGCTCACGCCATGTTGGGTCTCGGACTTCATCATCTCCACTACCCTCTTCCAACACCTGCTGCTGTTGGATGGTCTGGGCAGCACCATGCTCCACAAAACCTGGCACCTGAGTCTCATCATCATCATAAGATGCGTTCTGCGGTGTGCTGTCCATCGGCACTGGCTCACCCGCCTCTTCAGATTGAGAGAGACACAGCTGTTGCGCATCACTGCATACTCCTCTTCTTCAAATTGCAGAATGCTGCTTGCCTGTGCCCGTGTTTGCGAGCCAACAGATTCTGAGAACAGAAGCAGAGACTCAGCTGGCTCCTGTACAGAACTCTCTGACTGCCTGGGCAATTTGACAGGTGGTGAACAGACAGATGGTTGCTCAACAGTGTTGTGTTCCTGAGAGGAGGTGGAAGGAATTGAAGTCGATGCATTGGCTGCCATCCAACCAACAATGGCTTCAATTTGTTCTTCCCGCAGCAGGGGGGCACGCCGAGCTCCTACCAAAGTGCGCATAAAGGAACGCTCATGGGTAAAACTGGTGGATGCTGTGTCACTGAGGGCGGCAGCAGCCACAGAATCCCCACGTCCTCTCCCTGCTGAAACTCCACGGCCACGACCACGTGCCTTACTCACTGACTTCTTCATCTTGGTAGATTGATAAAGAAAGTCAGAAAAGTTATAAGGCCTAAGTGTGGTTATTACGCAGAGACTGAAGTGAACACTGAAACACAACTGTTCACAATCTGTGAAAGGCTACTCCTTTGTCTACTTCTATAGTGTTTGCAACCAATGTATTGGATACGGATGGAAGCGCGTCACACTAATAGATTATATTTTAAATGGAATGGAGCAGAACCAATTGGAGATAAATGAAAAGGATGAGGCACTGAGACACGCTCAGCAGAGTACAAGCAGCAGTGCTTGAACAAGTAACTGGAGCGTGATGTGCACTCAAAAAATAAAAAACACAGACTGAAGTGAACACTGAAACACAACTGTTCACAATCTGTGAAAGGCTACTCCTTTGTCTACTTCTATAGTGTTTGCAACCAATGTATTGGATATGGATGGAAGCGCGTCACACTAATAGATTATATTTTAAATGGAATGGAGCAGAACCAATTGGAGATAAATGAAAAGGATGAGGCACTGAGACACGCTCAGCAGAGTACAAGCAGCAGTGCTTGAAAAGTAACTGGAGCGTGATGTGCACTCAAAAAATAAAAAACACAGACTGAAGTGAACACTGAAACACAACTGTTCACAATCTGTGAAAGGCTACTCCTTTGTCTACTTCTATAGTGTTTGCAACCAATGTATTGGATACAGATGGAAGCGCGTCACACTAATAGTTAATTTGCATGGAAAGGCAGAAACATGAAGAAAAAAAAAGGTCTGTGAGTGCACTGAGACCGCTACAGACAAGCTAGCAGTGCTTGAACAAGACTGCAGCGTCATCGTGCACTCAATAAAACACAGACTGAAGTGAACACTGAAACACAACTGTTCACAATCTGTGAAAGGCTACTCCTTTGTCTACTTCTATAGTGTTTGCAACCAATGTATTGGATATGGATGGAAGCGCGTCACACTAATAGATTATATTTTAAATGGAATGGAGCAGAACCAATTGGAGATAAATGAAAAGGATGAGGCACTGAGACACGCTCAGCAGAGTACAAGCAGCAGTGCTTGAAAAAGTAACTGGAGCGTGATGTGCACTCAAAAAATAAAAAACACAGACTGAAGTGAACACTGAAACACAACTGTTCACAATCTGTGAAAGGCTACTCCTTTGTCTACTTCTATAGTGTTTGCAACCAATGTATTGGATACAGATGGAAGCGCGTCACACTAATAGTTAAATTGCATGGAGCTGCAAGAATTACACTGAAGAAAAAAAAAAGAGTCTGTGAGTGACACGTGCAGATGCCTACAGACAGCGTTGCATGCAGAGCAAACTGCAGCGTCACCTGCACTCACACACACCTTGCAGAGCTGTTAAAACAACACTGCAAGCAAAAGGAAGCTTTACACAGCGGTTGGTGCTAGCCTGCCTACAGCACAGTACACTAAATCGCAATCTCTAACTGTCCCTCAGAGTCAGCACAGCAGCGTTCTGTCCCTTACTGAATTCACAGCACAGTGACGCTAAAATGGCGGCGGCGCCTTTTATAGTGCATTCTGACATCATTTCAGCATCCAATCACAGCCATGCCATTAGTTAACATGACCGCAGCAGTACAGGATGTGCCCACACTTCTTAGGATTCCTCATTGGCTGACTAAAATCACATTGCCTCTCAAAGAATTATGGGAACTTCCGATTCCGGTATACGATATATGGAAAATATCGAAACTAAGTATCGAAAGGCCGATAGAGCTAATATCGGCCGATACCCGATACTTGCGGTATCGTATCGCTCAACACTACACACATGTAGTCGAAAAGTTCTGTTTGTACAAACGGCAGGACTTGGAACGGTAGGAGCAATATTTGAATTTTGGAACACAAATTGGCTGAAATAGATTGTGGGTGACATCACATTTGCAGGGCCGCTAAGGTGCCTAAACAGCACCCGAGCAGTAAACTCGAGTACCGATCACTTGCGCTCAACACTAGTCATCATACATTTTGAAAAAACCCTAACCCCAATGGCAAAGAATGAAAGAAATAAAAAATTTCAAATAAAAAAATTTAATCTGACTTACGGGATGACACGCGGATGATTTACTATTGAGCTTTTGATCACTGTGATAAAATCTATAACAGTTATCAAAAGTCTGGAACCAATAGGAAAATTCCCTGCTGTTGCCCTATGCAGGCCGACAGATCTCGCCATTTTTATTCATGTACGGGAAGCAGAGGGCGGAGAGATGGAGCAGGACGGCCCGAGGGATGGCGGAGGTACTGAGGGGAGTTTGGGGACATCATTTCTCTCTCCTCTGACATGTTATATCATGTCAAAATACAGATAAATTATTTTTATAGCAAACACACTTTCACGTGATGGGGGACTGTAAAAACTGACCCAGTCATGTTTTCCAGGGTCTCCACTAACCCCGATAGCAGAGACCCCAGAGATTTTCAGACTCTTGGGGAAGCTATAGGCTTATTCCCGATATTCAGTTCAAAACAGCACAATGTTTGCACATACAGCACGAAAGCCTATTGTGCATCTGCTTACATTGATCTTCCCTTTCACAGATAGGCTAGGGTCCAATAGTTATTTCTGCTGACTCTAGCTCCTGGGGATCGTAACTCTATCTGTTATGATTCGGTAGCCGAGGAGGACAGCAGCAAAAACAGACAGGCAACCAGACACCGGAGAGGTTGGTAACTAGCGGATTGCAGACCCCTAAACTGACAGCACAACTAGAAGCAGCCGTGGGACGTGCCTACGGTGCCCTAGACACCTCGACACAGCCGGAGAGATAACTAAGCCCAAAGACAGAAAGGGGAAAGCTAACTGCCCCGGAGTAGAGCCCCCAAAGGAATAGGTAGCCCCCAAACATATATTGGTGGTGAGACAAGATGAAATACAAACACAGGCAGAAAATAGAGTGAGCAAATGCTGGGGCCCAATCTGTCTAGATAGACAGGACAGGAAAAAATACTATCTGCAATCTGGCAAAAACTCTAAGAAAAACTCCAACACGTTCTGATATACAAAAATACTGAGACCACGCAATCTCTCCCCCGCTAGATCAGAACTCCGGTGTAACTGGTAGCAAATAAGTGGATACTGATATAACAGGGAGCTGAAAATACAAAACAATGGCAAATGAGAAACAGAGGCCAGCACAGGCCCTAGCAGGGGAACCTGGCTGTACAAACTCCAGGAGGGCAGAAACTGAGATAGACAAAAACGAATGCCACAGAAATAAACAGCAAATAACTTATCTGAAAGTTGCAGGACAAGCAGGAAGCGAGCTGACTTCCAAATGGGACCAGGAAGAACAAATCACCGATGAGAATCATGGGAAGGTAGCTCACTTAAATCTCCCCAGTCATCAACACCAGATTGCCAATCATCGCTCCCAGCTGATGAACCTCTGTCAGCCAAAGCAGCTTCATTACTATCAGCAGCCACCAGAGGGAGCCCAAACTCCAAAGTCAGATCCAGAGAGTTCACAACAGTCCCACCCCTTGAGGAGGGGTCACCGAACCCTCACCTGCACAACCAGGCCAATCAGGGTGAGCCCGGTGAAAGGCACAAACCAATCTCTCAGCATGAATGTCAGAAGCAAACACCCAAGAATTGTCCTCCTGACCGTAACCTTTCCACTTAACCAAGTACTGGAGTCTCCGTATAGCCAGACGAGAATCCAATATCTTCTCCACTTCATACTCCAGATTGCCCTCAACCAAGACAGACTCAGGGGGCGTAGCCATAAGAACCCCTGGCTCAACAAACCTTTTCAACACTTATGGAAAACGTTGTGAATCTTAATAGTCCCTGGAAGAGCCAAATGGAAAGAAATGGGATTAAGGATTTCCAAGATCTTATAAGGTCCAATGAACCTTGGCTTAAATTTTGGAGACACCACCTTCATAGGGATATTTTTTGAGGGCAACAGACACAAAACATCTCAAATAAGTTTCCAAAGTCTGGTTTGTTCTCTCAGTCTGCCCATTGGTCTGAGGGTGAAACGCAGAGGAGAAAGACAACTGAACTCCCAGTTTAGAACAAAAGGCTCTCCAAAATCTGGAAACAAATTGGACTCCTCTGTCAGGCACAATGTTCTCCGGAATGCCGTGCAAACGAACCACCTGCTGAAAAAACAAGGGCACCAACTCTGAAGAGGATGGCAACTTCGGCAGTGGCACAAGATGGACCATCTTAGAAAATCTATCACAGATCACCCAGATAACAGTCATTCTCTGAGAGACAGTGAGGTCGGAAATAAAATTCATAGAGATATGGGTCCATGGCCTCCTGGGCACAGGCAGTAGCATTAACAATCCACTAGAGTGAGAGCAGGGTTTGGACCGAGAACAAGTCCCACAGGACTGCACAAAATTCCTGAAATCACGATATAAAGTAGGTCACCAAAAGGACTGACTCACCTGATCTCAGGTACCAAAAATACCGGGTTGACCAGCCAACAGGAACAATGAATTTCAGACATTACTTTCTTCCTCCATTGGTCGGGGACAAACAATTTCCCCATAGGGCAACGTTCATGTTTATAAGATATGGATGAACTCTTTATGCATCAAATGGCCAAGTTCTCCATAGTGGTCATGGGAGATTTCAACTATCCAGACATTTGTTGGGATTCTCTCTCAGGCAAAACTAACAGGTCAAGGAAATTCTTATCCTCTCTTGCTGACAACTTTATCTTCCAAAAGGTAGGGGAGAAAACAAGGGGATCTGCTACCTTGGATCTAATCCTTATAAACAGGGAAGAAATGGTTGAGGAGGTAAGAGTGGCTGGGACCCTAGGAGGTAGTGACCATGCTATTTTAGAATTTTGGATAACAAGGGAGGAAGACCTGTGAAGACTCAGACATCAAGGTTAGATTTCAGAAAGGCAGATTTTAAGGGACTCAGAAAGAGAATTGGAGGGATCCAATGGCTGGATATCCTTAAGGACAAAAATGTCCAGGAAGGATGGATAATCTTGAAAAATGAGATTCTCAAAGCACAATTGTTAACAATTCCGAAAAGAGTGAAGAATGGGAAGCATTTAAGGAAACCAGGATGGATGAACACAGAACTTAAACACATGCTAAAAAGGAAGAAAGAAATGTTTATCAAATGGAAAGAGGGAGGCATATCTAAAGAAGAATATAATGCCGTCTGCAGAACCTGCAGGGCACAAATCAGATTATCTAAAGCTGACAATGAATTAAGGCTTGCAAGTGACATCAAAAGCAACAAAAAAGGATTTTGGGGATACGTCAAAAGTAAAAGAAAAGTCAAAGATGCTATAGGATTTTTACAGGATGAAAATGATGAAATGGTAAGACAGGATGTTGAGAAGGCTGAACTGTTAAATTCCTATTTTGCATCTATTTTCTCTCAGAAAGGAAATGTAACATCAACTGATCTTCACTGTCCTATTAAAGGAATAGAAGAATCCAGGAAATCTATAAACAGAAAGACAGTGAGGAAACACTTAGCTAACCTAAATGAATTCAAGTCTCCAGGTCCAGATGAATTACACACCAGAGTACTGAAGGAGATAGCGGAAGAAATTCTTGAATCACTGTCCATAATCTTTGAAAATTCTTGGAGAACAGGAGAAGTGCCAGAAGACTGGAGAAGAGCAAATGTTGTTCCTATCTTCAAAAAAGGGAAGAAGGTGGACCCAGGGAACTACATGCCAGTGAGTCTGACTTCTATACCAGGAAAGATCTTTGAACAAATTATTAAAGAACATGTATGCAAGTACCTGGATAAGAATGAAGTGATTAAACAGAGTCAGCATGGGTTTGTAACTAATAAGTCATGTCAGACTAACTTAATTTCCTTCTATGACAGAATCACTGACTGGGTGGATCAGGGAAATGCTGTAGATATAGTATATCTTGACTTCAGCAAAGCATTTGACAAAGTATCTCACACAATCCTTATTGAAAAAATGACTAAGTATGGAATGGACAAGGCAATTGTTAGGTGGATTCATAACTGGCTTAGTGATCAGACCCAAAGAGTGGTCGTAAATGGCTGCACATCCAGTTGGAAGAATGTATCAAGTGGGGTACCACAAGGCTCTGTTTTGGGCCCTATATTGTTCAACATCTTTATCAATGATTTAGATGAAGGAATTGAAGGTAAACTGATCAAATTTGCTGATGACACAAAGCTAGGAGGGGTAGCTAATACTAGAGAAGAGAGAGAGAGGATTCAAAAAGATATAAATAAACTGGAGCAGTGGGCAGCAACTAACAGAATGGATTTTAACAGGGAAAAATGCAAAGTACTACATCTGGGCAATAAAAATGAAAAAAGCATATACAAAATGGGAGGAATAGGGCTAAGTAACAGCACATGTGAAAAAGACTTGGGTATACTAATTGATCACAGACTGAACATGAGTCAACAGTGTGATGGAGCAGCAAAAAAGGCAAATGCAATTCTAGGATGTATCAACAGAAGCATACAGTCTAGATCACGTGAGGTCATTATTGCCCTCTACTCCTCTTTGATCAGACCTCATCTGGAATACTGTGTCCAGTTTTGGGCACCACATTTTAAAAAAGACATCAACAAACTGGAGCAAGTTCAGAGAAGAGCCACCAGAATGATGACCGGTCTGCAAACCATGTCCTATGAGGAACGGTTGCAGGATTTGGGAATGTTTACCTTGTAAAAAAGAAGACTGAGAGGAGACTTAATAGCTGTCTACAAATATCTCAAGGGTTGCCACATTGTAGAAGGATCATCTTTATTCTCATTTGCACAAGGAAAGACTAGAAGCAATGGGATGAAATTGAATGGGAGGAGACACAGATTAGATATTAGAAAAAACTTTTTGACAGTTAGGGTGATCAATGAGTGGAACAGGCTGCCACGAGAGGTGGTGAGTTCTCCTTCAATGGAAGTCTTCAAACAGAGGCTGGACAGACATCTGTCTGGGATGATTTAGAGAATCCTGTTTTGAGCAGGGGGTTGGACCAGATGGCCCAGGAGGTCCCTTCCAACTCTACTATTCTATGATTCTATGATTCTATGATAACCCTGAAATTCCTCCAGGGCCAGTCTCAAATTGGGCGAGATAGTGGAAAGAACCACACCCTCCTTCAGAATGGCAGTAGGCTCAGTCACATCAGGAGAATCCGCAAGGAAACTCCTAGAGAGGGCATCCGCCTTAACATTCTTAGTGCCCGGAAGAAAGGAGACCACAAATTTAAAACGCGTGAAAAACAAGGCCCACCTGGCCTGTCTAAGATTTAGTCGCCTGGCTGATTCGAGATAGGTCAGGTTCTTGTGGTCAGTGAGGACCACCACTTGATGTCTGGCTCCCTACAACCAATGTCTCCACTCTGCAAAGCCCACTTCATAGCCAGTAATTCCCGATTCCCCACATCATAATTACGTTCAGCTGGGGAAAATTTCGAGAGAAGAAGGCATAAGGGTTACTCTTAGAGGTTACAGGATCCCTTTGGGACAAAAAGGCTCCTGCACCAATCTCAGAAACATCTATCGCCACCTGAAATGGTAGAGAAAGATCAGGTTACCGTAGAACAGAAGCAGAAGTGAATCTCCGCTTAAGCTCCTGAAACGCTGAAACTGCCTCTGGAGACCAATTCACTACATCAGAACCCTTTTTGGTCAAATCAGTCAGTGATTTCACAATACCAGAGAAATTACTTTTAAATTTACAACTCTTTATAAATTTAGCACAGGACAGGAAAGAATACTGTTTGCAATCCGGCAATAACTCTAAGAAAAACTCCAACAAGTTCTGATATACAAATATACTGAGACCACACGATCTCTCCCCTGCTAGATCAGAACTCCGGTGTAACTGGTAGCAAATAAGCGGATACTGATATAACAGGGAACTGAAAATACAGAACAATGGCAAATGACAAACAGAGGCTAGCACAGACCCCAGCAGGGGAACCTGGCTGTACAAACTCCAGGAGGGCAGAAAACTGAGACAAAAACGAATGCCACAGAAATAAACAGCAAATAACTTATCTGAAAGTTGCAGGACAAGCAGGAAGCGAGCTGACTTGCAAATGGGACCAGGAAGAACAAATCACCGGCGAGGATCATGGGAAGGTAGCTCACTTAAATCTCCCCAGTCATCAACACCAGATTGCCAATCATCGCTCCCAGCTGATGAACCTCTGTCAGCCAAAGCAGCTTCATTACTATCAGCAGCCACCAGAGGGAGCCCAAACTTCGAAGTCAGATCCAGAGAGTTCACAACAGTCCCCCCATTGAGGAGGGGTCACCCAACCCTCACCTGCACCACCAGGCCCCCAACATTTTGAGGCTCCCCCTGCTCCCAAAGGGGCCCCCAGCTAGCGGCTGTTAGGGATCGAGTTCCCACTGTTGCCCAAGGGGAATCTTGAGCCAACCCCGCTGTGGTTCCCCATCCGTCTCCTGCCGCAGTGGAGCCTGCTCAGCAAAGACGTCGGTCCCAGCGTCTCGCCCAGTCTAATACTGTGCAGAGGATGACTGCTGCCTCCCCAGGTCCTGTCATTGTAACCAGTGCAGGTCAGCGGCAAGCAGACGTAGTTGGGACTAAGTCCTGTGTGTTCCCTTCTGAGCATGCTCAGGGTAAGATCTCTCAAAGGAGATCAGGGGTCACATGGTCGGGTACTGCAGCGACTCCCATTGGTCCTCCAGAAAGGTCGTGAGGCTGCTTTAGTTCTGGAGCAGCTTTCCCATTGGTCATTTTCTGGAAGGTCCTGTAGCTGCTACTATAAAAGTTGTGCATGACCGCACGGTGGCGCGCTATTATCAAATCTGTTACGTGCTTGCGTACGTGCGTGCTTTGTCAATGACATCTTCCGGGAGTGTGGTCATTTATGCATGTGGTTAGGTCTGGCTGAAATAAGCCCCTAGAATACCGGCACCTCTGGTGAGGAGATTGTATGCACGTGTTCAGGGCTCGGCTGTAAACGCCATTAGAATACCGGCTACTCCGGTGAGGAGATTATTGCTTGTGTTCTGATTGCATGACCACAGACTGCAATCCGCTTAGCAGTCATCTGTGTTCCCTGTGAGTATAACAGGATACAGTCTTTGTCATAGCGGCTCTGTGAATTAACAGAGTCCGCTTATATCGCCATATAGTGCTACGGTGTTTACATCTGCGACTCTGCTGTATAACAGAGTTTGCTCATACTGCCTATTTGCTCCATCTTACTAGCAGCAGGCTCTGCCTGCACGGTGGACCCCGGGCTGCGAACGCACCTCTCCTTAATATCTATTAGGTGCGTTCCGCAGGCCCTTAACATAATACTAGCGCCAGGGTCTGGCTAGTAAAATGGCGGATGACCAGCGTCTACAGCAGTACATTCAGCAGCTGGAGGGTAGCTTGGCGGCTCTTGAGCGCATTACCTCAGCTGTGAATGTTACTGCAGTCGCTGTTCAGGCTGCTAGCGTGGCTGCAGCCAGTATGTCCTCTGCTACCTCTGCCCCTACATTATCCCACCTCCCGCTTCCTGACAAGTTTGCTGGTGACAGCAATGTCTGGGATTCGTGAGTCAGTGCTCTATACAGCTCGAGCTTCTGGCTGCACGTTTCCCCACGGATCGGGCACAAGTGGGTTTTGTATTATCTCTCCTGTCGGGCAGAGCGTTGGAGTGGGCAACGCTGCTGTGGGAGCGCGACGATCGTGTTGTGCGGAGTGCTCCTCGTTTCTTGGAGGCTCTTAAAAAGGTCTTTTTAGGACCTCAGGTCACCAGCGATACGGCACTCCAACTGCTGGCAATGTCACAGGATTCGACTTTGGTCAGTCAGTTTTCCGTCCAATTTCGGACTCTGGCCTCTGAGCTAGAATGGCCAGATAAAGTCCTCAGTTTACTGGAGAGGACTGGCGGACCATGTTAAGGACGCTTTGGCCACCAGGGAGATTCCCGCCACACTGGAGAAGCTTATCTCCATATCTATCCGCATCGACCTCCGTTTTCACGAGCGAGGTTGGAGCGGATCCAGTGTAGGCAGAGGTTTCGGCTGGCTCCCACCTTTGCCAAACCTCTCGAATCCCCCGTTCAGGCGTCCGAACCCCAAGAGGCCATGGAGGTTTCTCAAGCGGGACCTAAGTCTCAGACCACTCGAGCATCCGTGGTCTGTAATGTGTGCCAGCAGCAGGGGCATTATGCCAACCAATGTCCACAGCGATAGAGTAAATGGTCGCGTTCAGTGACCATGGGAGCAGGGTCACTAGATGCAGCGGCTTTTGCCTCAAGAGTGCTCTTTAAAAGGATAATTACCGTAGGTTCATCCACTCTTCCCGTCAAGCTTTGTGTGGACTCTGGGGCAGAGGGGAATTTTATGTCCTCCACCTTTGCTTCTCGCCACACCATGCCTCAGGTGTTGCTCGCCGAGCCAGTGACGGTACGGGTGCTGAATGGATCGACACTGCCCACACAAATCACCCATCAGACTGTCCCTCTCACCCTGTCTATGTCTCCTTCCCATCAGGAGAATATGTCATTTTTTATCCTTCCTGAGGGTATAGACGAGGTTTTGCTGGGAATACCTTGGCTCCGTCTCCACTCTCCACATATTGAGTGGTCCTCTGGGAGGATACTGGGTTGGGGTGATTCATGTAGAGGCAAATGTGTCAGGGAGTGCGTTCAGGTCACCACCACAGAGATACCCGTACGCAGACGTTTTCTCCAAAAAGGCTGCGGAGACGCTTCCGCCTCATCACCCATATGACTGCCCTATTGACCTCTTGCCTGGAGCCGAACCTCCACGGGGAAGGGTTTATCCCCTCTCTATTCCTGAGACGGAGGTCATGTCCCAGTATATTCAGGAGAATCTGGCAAGAGGGTTCATTAGGAAGTCGGTGTCACCAGCAGGGGCGGGGTTCTTCTTCGTGCAGAAGAAGAACGGAGAATTACGTCCGTGTATTGACTACAGGGTCTTAACGCCATCACCGTTAAGAATAAATACCCGTTGCCCCTGATTTCTAAGCTTTTTGTTAGGTTCCGAGGAGCAAGGCTATTTACTAAACTGGATCTGCGGGGTGCTTATAACCTGATTCGCATCCGTGAGGGGGACCAATGGAAGACGGCTTTTAATACCAGGGATGGGCATTATGAATATCTGGTGATGCCCTTTGGGCTCTGTAATGCTCCAGCTGTTTTCCAAGACTTTGTCAATGACATCTTCCGGGAGTGTGGTCATGTATGCATGTGGTTAGGTCTGGCTGAGATAAGCCCCTAGAATACCGGCACCTCCGGTGAGGAGATTGTATGCACGTGTTCAGGGCTCGGCTGAAAACGCCATTAGAATACCGGCTACTCCAGTGAGGAGATTATTGCTTGTGTTCTGATTGCATGACCACAGACTGCAATCTGCTTAGCAGTCATCTGTGTTCCCTGTGTGTCTAACAGGACACAGTCTTTGTCACAGCGGCTCTGTGAATTAACAGAGTCCGCTTATATCGCCATATAGTGCTATGGCGTTTACATCTGCGACTCTTCGGGATAACAGAGTTCGCTCATACTGCCTATTTGCGCCATCTTACTAGCAGCAGGCTCTGCCTGCACGGTGGACCCCGGGCTGTGAACGCACCTCTCATTAATATCTATTAGGTGCGTTCCGCAGGCCCTTAACAGCGGCACATCACGCAGCCGCTATGGGGGCCCCTGTAAGGCAGGGGGGCCAGCCTGCCCCCAGCGCCGTCTCCCCCCGTCCGCTGCTTTGAACTATACCGGCGTTTGCCGGTACAGTTCAAAGCAATGATGGAGGAGAGAGCGTCAGCTGATGCTCCCTCTCCCATCATTCCCCGCTCTGTCTCTGACACATCGCGTGCGCGATGACATCATCGCGCAGTCACTGTGTACCAGGCAGTGCAGGAGACAGGAGTCGGGAGCAGCGCTGGCACGAGGAGAGGTGAGGAGTGTTTTTTTTTTTTTTAGAAATCTGTCAGTGCGTACTGCTGTGGCTGTGGGCCATTCCTGGGGGGAGAGATGAGGGCTGTACAATGTGGGCCCTGCTATATACTATGTGGGCCATGCTGTACACTATGTGTGTCCTGCTATGCACTATGTGGGCCCTGCTATATACTATGTGGGCCCTGCTATATACTATGTGGCCCTGCTATATACTATTTGGGCCCTGCTATATACTATGTGGGCCCTGCTGTATACTATGTGGTCACTGCTATATACTATTTGGGCCCTGCAATGTACTTTTTGAGCCCTTCAATATACTAATTTGGCCATGCTATATACTATGCGGGCCGCGCATATACTATGTGGGCCACGCTATATGCTATGTGGGCCCTGTTATATACTATGTGAGCCCTGATATATACTATGTGGGCCCTGCTGTATACTATGTGGGTCCTGCTGTATACTATGTGGGCCGCGCTATATACTATGTGGGCTGCGCTATATACTATGTGGGCCCTGCTATATACTATGTGGGCACTGCTACATAATGTGTGGGCCATACTATATACTGTGTGGGCCGTGCTATATACTATGTGGGCCCTGCTGTATACTATGTGGGTCCTGCTGTATACTATGTGGGCAGCGCTATATACTATGTGGGCTGCGCTATATACTATGTGGGCCCTGCTATATATTATGTGGGCCCTGCTATATACTATATGGGTCGTGCTATGTACTATGTGGGCCCTGCTATATACTATGTGGGCCGCGCTATACACTATGCGGGCTGCGCTATACACTATGTGGGCTGTGTTAAATACTATTGGGGATATATTATATTTTATAGGGTGGCTGTGTTATATACTATGTGGCTGTGTTATATACTTTGTGGAGCTATGTTATATTCTTTTGGGGAGGCGGGCTGTATTATATTCTATTCGGGGATACATTATATTCTATGGGGGGCTGTATTATATTTATTATATTCTATGAGGGGTGATTGCATCATACTCTATGAGGGGCTACATTATACTGTATGAGGTGGCTACATTGTATTCTATGGGGGCTAGATTATATTGTATGGGGGCTTCATTATACTTTATGAGGGGGCAACATATTCTATGGGGGCTGCATTATACTATATGAGGAGGGCTACATTGTATTTTAAGGAGGGGTTACATTATGCTATATAAGGGGGCTCAATTATATTCTATGGGGGGTTTACATTATACTCTGTGGGGTGGTTGCATTATACTCTGTGGGGTGGCTGCATTATGCTCTGTGGGGTGGCTGCATTATGCTCTATAGGGTGACTGCATTATACTATATGTGGGCTGCATTATACTGTATCGAGGACTATGGGGAATACATTATACCATATGAAGAACTATGGGGTGCATTATACTATGGGAAGTGAATTGTACTACATGGATGACTATGGCGGTGCATTATACTATATAGGGCAGCACGGTGGCTCAGTGGATAGCACTGCAGCCTTGCAGCGCTGGAGTCCTGGGTTCGAATCCCACCTAGGACAACATCTGCAAGGAGTTTGTATGTTCTCCCCGTGTTTGCGTGGGTTTCCTCCGGGTACTCCGGTTTCCTCCCACACTCCAAAAAAAAACATACTGCTAGGGAATCTAGATTGTGAGCCCCATCAGGGACAGCGATGATAATGTGTGCAAAACTGTAAAGCGCTGCGGAATCTGCTAGCGCTATATAAAAAAATAAAAGAAAATAAAAAGATATGGAGCACTATAGGAGTGTATTATACTATATGGATGACTGAGTGTATTTTAATAAATGGAGGGCTATTAGGAATGTATTATACTATATGGAGGACTATGGATACATTATATTATATGGAGGACTATGGGGTGTGCACTTTACAATATGGAGGACTGTGGTGCACATTATAATATATGAAGGACTATGGGGTGTATTATACTAAACAAGCAAAATGCTGCATATTCATCGAGTGATTGGTGTTAATGTGTCATTGGTGAGGGCATGGTGCAGAAGTGAAGTTTTTCCATGAAAGGGCGGAGGGATTTTGGAAGGTTTGCGTGGTGGAGAAGGAGCTAGGGTGGATGCGGAACTGGGGGGTGGAGCCTGGGCGGAGTCTCAAGGGGGGCCCCATAAATTTTGCCAGTATGGGACCCCGAAATTCCTAGTGGCAGCCCTGCCCATCCCCCTCAGTAGTGACACCAAGTACCTGGTATAAGGACGGTCAAAGCTTCCCCACAAAAAGCACACTGTGTTCAGGGGCCCGCCTTATAGGCAGGATACATACATCAGATACCAGCAGTGACTTCTTTAACCCCATAAAGTATTCTTACATCAAGCACACTTATCACACTATTGCATCCAGCTTCAAACACCTAACTGGCAATATCATTCTATCTCCAGCTTTCCATATTTATTCCCCTCACTCAGTATATGAATATCCAGATCTGCTCTTCTGTGTGGGGCTACTCAGAAAAGTCACCATCTGAAGGCCTGCTCTTCATAGCTGTTTGCTAGACCTGGTGATAATACACCAAGCTGACAATCATGACCTCTCATCATGGTACTGCGATCCGCAGGTTGGGGACCCCTGTTGTAGAGTAAAGCCTTTTGGGGGGGGTGGAGCCAGAAGAATGTGTGTCAGAAGTTTATGCTACAAAGTGTCCATTGCCATTGTGTTGTCAGCCTGTTGTCTCCTCCACTAATCTTTTCATTGTCTACAGGTAGCAGCAGTGACATCACGTCAGCAGCGCCACGGTCAATCGCTGGATTTAGGAGCAAATGCCATCTACTGCTGAACCCAGTGATTAGCTGCAGCGTTGCTTACATAATGTCACTGCTTCCATCTGTACACAATCGCCAGAGCAGCGGCAGAGCGAAGTGTGAGTAGTTTCTGAATTTATGGCCACAACAAATTTGTTGAAATGAGTTGATATCGGGAAAACCCTGTAACATAGGGTTAATGATACAGTGAAAAATCGAACAATTGGATTGCTGACCACAGGAAATTAAAACCAGATGAAATGGAATCCAAAAACTATTGGACTCCAGCCTATATTGTGAAAGCAGAGATAAATAAAAGCAGACACATAGTAAGCTTTCATGTTTTGTTTTGCATTGACTCACAAACAGATTATATTTTGGAGCATCTAATCAATTTAAGACCAAGCCAAAAAAATCCCGTTCCTGACTAGGCACATTTTCTGAAGGGGGATTTTGTTTTGGTTTTTTTTTGTTATGTTCTCTTAGGCTAGGGTTCCACGTCCGGAACATAGCGCTTTGACGGAGCGGAATTCCGCTCGTCTAAGCCCCGCCCTTTGAGGCGATCTTTCGGAGGTGTCAGACACTCGGAACACCTCGGATAAGAGCAGGGCTACATAGCCCTGGTTAATTCTGTGCGCGACGCACCGTCGCGCAATACGCAAGGACATGCTGCGGTCTAAAAAGACGCGCCGCATGTCCGTTTACGCAGGTTTGCACCTGCGTATTGTTGCTAGTGGAGACGATTCTTGAATCCTCCACTATCTGTAACATCTGGACGCTGCGTGTTTGGCGCTGCGCCAGCGCACAGGCCAAAACGCAGCGTTTCCTGACGTGGAAACTCACCTTAATGACTTAACAATGTCATGTTTGAATATACAAAATTTTTATCTTTTTTTCACATACATAGGCTTCATTTCTCTGTCATTTTTTTAATTATTTTTGTGATTATGTGAAAATTAAAGAAAATTAGGAAATGTGTTTTTTATTTTTGTTTTTTTTACAACAACAAAGAACCAATAAAAAATATTTTAAATTGTGTTCTCCTTTCCATAGATACTGTATTATTTTTATATATTTGCCAAGTCATGTTCCATCCCGTGTGTTGGAGAGTATTTGTTTGCTCAGGTTCTGAACAACATCCACAAAGCTGGTGATAGAAAGAAGGGATTTTCCTGTATGTCTATCCCAGAGTATGAGGAATTGGCAGCGCTTTGGAGGCAGCACATGTCCACTCCATCCAAAACGCGGTCGGCAATTGAACGCAACTGAATCCACATGTGTTCACTGAACCATGCGGATATAAGGAGGTAGTAGATCCGCTCAGTTGCGCCCACTCCTCCTCTGGTGTGACCTCCATGCATCTTATGTAAAATACGTTATGTTTGCCATGTACTCCAATTGTATTATGATGTGTTTGTCTGGTCCTAATGTCTATTAATGTTTATTAATGTTATGTGTTCAGTATTGCAATATATGCGGTACCTGAACGGAGTACCTATGAGTAAATACGTATGTTGGCAGCAAATTATTCAGGATACTCTCTAAGCGTGTGACAACAGAGCTTCTTTATTCAGGAACAATCAGGAACAATATATGATAAGCTTAATAGATCAGGAATAAATCATTTGTGTGTCTGATTGTGCAGCATCTTCAGCAGGCTGCTTCTCTCATACAGAGACACAGGAAAAACAGAAAATACAGTCACATGCTCTTCCTGTGTGAGCCTCTGGGAGTTTTTATTTTTTAACTTTATACACAGCATACAAATCTAGCAACTAAACACTCATAGACAGGAATGGAGTTGTTGCACCAAACATATTCCAACAAAATACCTTGATGTAAAATGTCCATGTATTGCCATGTGTTCTTAATTGGCTATGTTTGCAATGTTTGCATATGTATTAATGTGTAATGTATGTGATGTACTCTGTGTACCGCCATATGATGCACCTGTATTGTATTGTGAATTGTGGGATGTTCCCCTTTACTTATTGTGTAGAGTTAGGAAAGTAACTAGTTAAAATGTGGGCTGGGCCAGCAGCGGAGATCGAAGCGGAAGCTGCTGCTCCTGGTCAGTAGCCCGGGTACATTGGTCAGGGCAGACGTGTATTTCAGACGTGGCAATTCCAGACTCCCGGATGGGAGAGATTTGTTGCACCAGACTAAGGACTTAAAAAGGACTGAAGGACCACAGCACAGGCACCAGGACTCCGGAAGGGCCCCCTCTGAAGGGGTTTTAAGCGCCCAGATTCCAGCGAGTGGACTACTGAGAACTTCGGCTACTGCGGCCGTTGTGGGTACAGCCGAAGCAAGTGTCAGGGATAGAGCAGGAAGCCAGTGTTGAAATTGTCTTTTTGTCTACTTTTCATCATCGTTCATTAAAAATTTATTCCCTGTGGGAAAACAGCTGAATTCTCGGACTCATTGTCTGGACTGCTGTGACCAGAGGAAGAGATGGTAATGCGTGGGAGAAGAGCTGTGTCAGAACTGTATTGCATGTACAAGGGACCGGGGTGTCTTCAGACTGCATTTAGTGGGGAGCTCGGTCCGGACTACCACCCCGGACGCCCCTTGTTACACGGATTCACCTCTTCTAATACATTGTACAGGTGAAATGCACCTTCCAGAGGCTCACGTCTCCACAAGATAAATAGACATGCTGCGGTCTGTAGAGACTCGTTGCATGTCCGTCTCCGCGGGTGAGCCGTGGGCATCCCTGGACACATAGTGGTCATGGGATTTCTTGAAATCCCATCTACTATGCTGTAACATCTGGACACTGCGGGATGGATGCTGCACAAGTAAGCAGTGTCCAACCCGCACTGTTTGCTTATCGTGTGCACATACCCTAAAAGGTCCTTTGTGGAGGAGATGGCACAGTCAAAAAAGACCTCCTAGGGGGAAAAAAGTCATCCCAGTGACGCCATTCCCCGCGTAGGGGGAAGACTATTCCTCTTCCTCCCTGCCTGGGCAAAAATTTTGTCCAATGGCTGGATTCTAGATATAATGGAATCAGGTCTGAGGTTGAAATTTTGAGCTGTTCGTCTGCGAACATTCGCAGTAACATCCCCCCCCCCGGAAATCTTGGAGCAGGGCCGCCATCAGGGCATTACTTCCCTTACTAGCGTATGGGGCCCAGCGTGCAGAGGGGGCCCGGAGCGGGCCCCTCTCTTCTGCTCAAGGGGCCCAAGTGGCAGTATTCTCCCTTAAACTGTCAAACTCGTATACTGTCGGACAATCAGCCATCGGGGGAATAAGATCTCTCTCCCTGAGTAACAGAAGAAATTTTTCAAATGGCAGAAAAGCATCTCTTGTCATTAACAGTGTTGCACATAAAAAGGAAAGAGAATGACAGGGCAGACTTCCTAAGCCACAATCAACTAAAACAGTGGGAATGGGCCCTGAATCCGACAATCTTTCAGCAAATAAAAGGCTTATGGGGCCTTCCAAGTATAGATTTGTCCGCAAACAAAAAATTCCAAGGAAAAACCTCATGCAGTAGATGCATGGAACTTTGAGTTTAGCCTATGCCTTTCCTCCACTAATGATGACCAAGCAAAGATCATCCTGATAGCCCCATTTTGGCCCAAAAGACCATGGCTTTCATGGATGAGGCTGATGTCTATCGCCAATCCATGGATCTTACCAGAGATCCTGGATCTATTTATCCAAGGTCCAGTCTGGCATCCACAAGCAGTGGGCCTTTACTTGACAGCCTGGAATTTGAAAGGTCGCTGTTAATCTAAGAAGGGTTTTCATCAAGTTTAGTATCTATTTTACTTAAAAGCAGGTAGGACCTGGAAAAAGTTTCTTTCTAGTTCAGGGGAAAGTCTGAGTGAAGAAATTCCTATTAAGTCAATCCTACAGTTTCTCTATAAAGCATTAGAACAGGGGCTATCCACTAGGACTGTATGACCCGGCTGGCAATAGATGGATAACTAGATTTATTAAAGAATGTAATAGGTGTTAGTCAATCCCTAGTCCAAAGATTCCTCCTTGGGATCTAAACTTGGTGCTGGATGCATTAACCACCCCCCCCTGTTGTGAATGGGTTTGAGATGAGTTCTGAGCAGAGGCTCCCTCTGGTGGTTTCAAGCGGTACTAGTGAGGATTGGGAATCAGGTGTTACTGATTGGTCTTATTTAAGGGAATCATTTTCCCATCAGGGTTGCCGGTGATCAATTGTTCTGGTCTGAATCCTTCTTTCCAGTTTCCCTTGTAGCCTGCTGTGTCGTGTCTGCATCTCCTGCTATCAGATAAGACAATTTCTTATTTTGTGTTTTTGCTATATTTTTGCATTTTGTCCTGCACTTCTGTGGGGGCCTTCTGGGTCCCCTCCGGGGGCTTTTGCCCTCTCAGTTTAGTCCAGCCACTGTGTTTTGTAGTTTTGCTTTTTCCAGTTTTTTCAGTGGCTGCTGTTTTTGTTACACCAGAGAACTGATTTGGGTGGTAGAGGTCGTGTGATCTCAGGTGATTTTGAAATTAGTAGAGTTGGTGTTTTTCAGGGTTTTCTGGGATTGCAGTAAGTACCCTTCCTGTCCTTTTCTATTTAGATAGTTTGGGCCCCAGCGTTTGCTCATACTATTTTCTTTCTGTGTCAGTATTTCCTCTTGTCTAACCGCCATTACATGTTTGGGGGCTTTCTATTATCTTTGGGGTTCTGCTCCGGGGCAGATAGCTTTCCTATTTCTATCTTTAGGTGTAGTTAGTTTCTCAGGCTGTGACGAGGCGTCTAGGACCATCGTAGGAACGCTCCACGGCTGCCTCTAGTTGTGGTGGTTAGTCAGGGTACTGCAATCCCATAGATTCCAACTGCTCTGGTGTATTTCCTTTTTTACCTGCACTCCTCAGCTACCGTAACATAACAGTATCACCGGCCATAAAAATTGTATGGTACTCACAGAAGGGAAAAAATATTTTGAAGGAAGAAAAGTTGTCAGAGATATTTTTCTGTTTGTTGCATTTTTTTTTTTTTTTTCCCTCTGTATCTCTGGGTGCTGGGGAGGATCTTTTCTCCCAATGGAGTTTGCACAGTTGTCTGGCCGTGTGGATCAGCTTGCCACTGAGGTTCAGAGTATTGCTATCTATCTTGCTAGGTTGCCTGTTGTGGAACCTAGGATCCCCATGCCAGATTTGTTTTTAGGGGATCGAGCTAAGTTTCAGAATTTCAAAAATAATTGTAAATTGTTTCTTGCCTTAAAATCTAAGTCCTCAGGAAACGCAGCGCAGCAGGTTCAAATTGTCATCTCTCTCCTGCGCGGCGATCCTCAGGATTGGGCTTTTTCCCTGATACCTGGGGATCCTGTTTTGAGTGATGTTGATGCATTTTTTCAGGCTTTGGGGTTATTGTACGATGAGCCTAATGTCACTGATCAAGCTGAAAAAGCCTTGTTGGCATTAAATCAGGGGCTTGATGACGCTGAGTTATACTGTCAGAGATTCCGTAGGTGGGCAGTCCTGACCAAATGAATGACGACGCTTTGGCGGCCCTTTTCCGGAAGGGTCTGTCGGATAATGTAAAGGATGTTATGGTGGGATTCCCTGTCCCCTCTGGTCTCAATGATTCTATGTCATTAGCGATTCAAATTGACAGACGTTTGCGTGAGCGGAGAAGTATGCGTGGAGTGGTGTTGCCTTGTGAGCCAGCTGCTGAGCCCATGCAGTGTGATGGAGTGGTGTCTGGGGCACAGCGTCATGAGTTTCGAAAGCGCAATGGGTTATGTTTCTACTGTGGTGATGCCTCTCATGCTATTTCAGTCTGCCCTAAGCGGGGAAGACGTTTTGCACGCTCAGTTGTCTTGGGTAGTGTTCAGACTAAGTTTTTATTAACTGTCACTCTGATATGCTCTCTGTCCTCATTTTCTGCTCAGGCTTTCGTTGATTCTGGAGCAGCTATTAACCTGATGGATTATGATTTTGCTAAACGTTGTGGATTTCCCTTGATACCCCTACAGAAGTCTATTCCCCTACTGGGGATCGATTCTACCCCTTTGGCTGAGAATAAACCCCAGTTTTCTACTCAGGTGATAATGAGGGTTGAACCTGATCACCAGGAGTGCTGCAAATTTTTGGTTCTATATAATCTGCATGACATTATCGTGCTGGGTTTCCCTTGGTTACAGTCTCATAATCCTGTTTTGGATTGGAAATCTGTGTCTGTAACCAGTTGGGGCTGCCAATGTGTTAATACCAACACTCCTGTTTTTTCTGCCTCCCCCAGGCTGAGGATGTTCCTGACTTTTTGTTTGATTTTTTCTGATGTGTTTAGCGAAAGTAAATCTGCATCCTTACCTCCCCATAGGAGCTATGACTGCGCTATTGAATTAGTGCCAGGTAGTAAATTCCCTAAGGGTCGCCTTTTTAACTTGTCTGTACCTGAACATGACGCTATGCGGTCTTATATCAAGGAATCATTGGAGAAGGGTCATATCAGACCATCCTCTTCACCCTTAGGTGCCGGTTTTTTCTTTGTGGCCAAAAAAGATGGTTCATTGAGGCCGTGTATTGATTATCGTCTCTTGAACAATATTACTGTGAAATATCAATACCCGTTACCCTTGATTTCTGACCTGTTTTCCAGGGTGAAAAACGCTACTTGGTTTACCAAGCTTGACCTCAGGGGGGCGTATAACCTTATTCGCATTAAGCACGGGGATGAATGGAAGACGGCATTTAACACCCCTGAAGGGCATTTTGAGTACCTTGTGATGCCCTTTGGGCTCACTAATGCTCCTTCCGTCTTCCAGTCCTTCATGAATGACATTTTCAGGGATTTTGTGGACAAGTTTCTGATTGTTTATTTGGATGATATCTTGATTTTTTCTAATGACTGGGACTCTCATGTGAAACATGTTCGAACTGTATTCCAGATTTTGAGAGAGAATGCTCTGTATGTGAAGGGATCAAAGTGTCTTTTTGGCGTACAGAAGATCTCATTTCTGGGATTCATTTTGTCCCCATCTGTTATTGAAATGGACCCGGTCAAGGTTCAGGCCATCTGTGATTGGGTCCAACCTACTTCATTAAAGGCTCTTCAGAGATTTTTGGGTTTTGCCAATTTTTATCGTAAATTTATTGGTAATTTCTCTGTTATTGTTAAACCATTAACTGATTTGACCAGAAAGGGTTCTGATGTGGTGAATTGGCCTCCTGAGGCAGTCTCTGCGTTTCAGGAACTTAAGCAGAGATTCACTTCTGCTCCTGTTCTACGGCAGCCTGATGTTTCTCTGCCATTTCAGGTGGAGGTTGATGCCTCTGAAATTGGGGCAGGTGCCGTTTTGTCCCAAAAAGATCCAGAGACCTCTAAAAGTAACCCTTGTGCCTTTTTCTCTCGAAAATTTTCTCCTACTGAACGTAATTATGACGTGGGTAATCGGGAGTTATTGGCCATGAAGTGGGCTTTTGAAGAGTGGAGACATTGGCTGGAGGGAGTCAAACATCAGGTGGTGGTCCTTACGGACCATAAGAATCTGGTCTATCTGGAATCTGCCAAGCGACTCAATCCTAGACAGGCCAGGTGGGCCTTGTTTTTCACACGTTTTAATTTTGTGGTTTCCTTTCTTCCTGGCACTAAGAATGTTAAGGCGGATGCCCTCTCGAGGAGTTTCCTTGCGGACTCTCCTGAGCTATCTGATCCCTCTGTTATTTTGAAGGAGGGTGTAGTTCTTTCCGCCATCTCGCCCAATTTGAGACTTGCTCTGGAGGGGTGTCAGGAGGATAGGCCCGAGCGCTGCCCTGTTGGAAAATTGTTTGTCCCGGACCAATGGAAAAAGAGTGTGATGTCTGAGATTCATTGTTCCGCATTGGCTGGGCATCCCGGAATTTTTGGTACCAGAGACTTGGTTAGTCGGTCCTTTTGGTGGCCTACCTTGTCTCGCGATGTCAGGGAATTTGTGCAGTCCTGCGGGACTTGCTCTCGCTCCAAGCCTTGCTCTCGCTCTAGTGGTTTGTTGATGCCATTGCCTGTGCCCAAGAGACCATGGACCCATATCTCTATGGATTTCATTTCCGATCTTCCTGTTTCTCAGAGAATGACCACCATCTGGGTGATTTGTGATAGGTTTTCCAAAATGATACATCTTGTGCCATTGCCTAAGTTGCCTTCCTCCTCTGAATTGGTGCCGTTGTTCCTTCAGCACGTGGTTCGTTTACACGGCATTCCTGAGAACATTGTGTCTGACAGAGGAGTCCAGTTTGTTTCCAGATTTTGGAGGACTTTTTGTTCTAAACTGGGTGTTCAATTGTCTTTCTCCTCGGCATTTCATCCTCAGACCAATGGTCAAACTGAGAGAACAAACCAGACATTGGAGACTTATCTAAGATGCTTTGTGTCTGCTGATCAGGATGACTGGGTCTCTTTTTTGCCTTTGGCTGAGTTTGCTCTTAATAATAGGGCTAGCTCTGCCACTTTGATGTCTCCGTTTTTCTGTAATTCTGGGTTTCACCCTCGATTTTCTTCAGGACAGACGGAGGCTTCTGTCTGTCCAGGTGTTGACTCTGTTGTTGAGCGTATGCAGCAGATTTGGGACCAGGTAGTGGAGAGGTTGTCCCTCTCTCAGGAGAAGGCCCAGCGGTTTGCTAACCGGCATAGGACTGATGGTCCTCGGTTTAAAGTGGGGGACTTGGTCTGGTTGTCCTCAAAGAATATTCCTATGAGAGTAGCATCTCCTAAATTTAAGCCTAGGTTCATTGGACCTTATAAGATCATGGAGATTATTAATCCTGTTTCTTTTCGTTTGCTTCTTCCAGGGACATTTAAGATCCATAACGTGTTCCACAAGTCCTTGTTGAAGAGGTTTGTTGAGCCAGTGGTTCCTGCTGCTGTGCCTCCTGACCCTGTTTTGGTTGAGGGCAATCTGGAGTATGTGGTTGAGAAAATATTGGATTCTCGTTTTTCTAGACGAAGACTCCAGTATTTGGTTAAATGGAGAGGTTATGGTCAGGAAGATAATTCTTGGGTGTTTGCTTCGGACATCCATGCTAGGAGACTTATCCGTGCGTATCATAGAACTCATCCTGACCGACCTGGTTGCTCAAATGAGGGTTCGGTGACCCCTCCTCAAGGGGGGGGTACTGTTGTGAATGGGTTTGAGATGAGTTCTGAGCAGAGGCTCCCTCTGGTGGTTTCAAGCGGTACTAGTGAGGATTGGGAATCAGGTGTTACTGATTGGTCTTATTTAAGGGAATCATTTTCCCATCAGGGTTGCCGGTGATCAATTGTTCTGGTCTGAATCCTTCTTTCCAGTTTCCCTTGTAGCCTGCTGTGTCGTGTCTGCATCTCCTGCTATCAGATAAGACAATTTCTTATTTTGTGTTTTTGCTATATTTTTGCATTTTGTCCTGCACTTCTGTGGGGGCCTTCTGGGTCCCCTCCGGGGGCTTTTGCCCTCTCAGTTTAGTCCAGCCACTGTGTTTTGTAGTTTTGCTTTTTCCAGTTTTTTCAGTGGCTGCTGTTTTTGTTACACCAGAGAACTGATTTGGGTGGTAGAGGTCGTGTGATCTCAGGTGATTTTGAAATTAGTAGAGTTGGTGTTTTTCAGGGTTTTCTGGGATTGCAGTAAGTACCCTTCCTGTCCTTTTCTATTTAGATAGTTTGGGCCCCAGCGTTTGCTCATACTATTTTCTTTCTGTGTCAGTATTTCCTCTTGTCTAACCGCCATTACATGTTTGGGGGCTTTCTATTATCTTTGGGGTTCTGCTCCGGGGCAGATAGCTTTCCTATTTCTATCTTTAGGTGTAGTTAGTTTCTCAGGCTGTGACGAGGCGTCTAGGACCATCGTAGGAACGCTCCACGGCTGCCTCTAGTTGTGGTGGTTAGTCAGGGTACTGCAATCCCATAGATTCCAACTGCTCTGGTGTATTTCCTTTTTTACCTGCACTCCTCAGCTACCGTAACATAACACCCCCCCCCCTTTGAATCTTTAGAGGTTTCGTCTGTTAAAAATCTTACCCTAAAGGTACTGCCACACTAAACAATCCCGCTAGCGATCACGATAACGACGCATACTAATGCGATCGCTAGCGGGATTGTTTCTATATCGCTAAGTGCGGCCACATTTAGCGATATAGTTAACGACGCTATCGCCGTTAGCGATCTTCTTAACGACTTTAGCGGTACAAAAGTACCGCTAAATCGCTAAGAAAAGGTGCCACACTAGCGATATATACTTACCCAGCGGGAGCGCCGACGAGAAAATAGGGTCCGGAACGATTCCAGAGACGAGCGAGATCACAGCAGGAAGCTCGTCGCTGGCAGATGCCGCACTGAACAACATCGCTAATGGGATCGCTAAATAGTGACGTTTTTTAGCGATCCCGTTAGCGATATTGTTCAGTGTGGCATACCCTTAAAGACAGTAAGTAATTCTGGAAGCACTGGCTTCAGTCGGTGATAATGAGGCCTTGTCAGTTAATCCCTGCTTTACACAGATTTTGGAAGATAGGGATATTGTAAGACCAGATTCAACCTACCTTCCAAAAGTAGCCATGAAATTTCATAGTAATCAGGAGATTAATCTTCTTTCCTTTTGCACTAATCATAGAAACCCATTCCACACACTGGATGTTAGGAGGGCTTTAATAAATTACATGTCAGTAACAAAACCATGGAGGAAGTGTGTAGCCCTGGTGTGTAAGGCACACATAAAATCCTGGAGGATGTGCGGAGAGGTAACAGTTTAATGCTTGATATCCATTCACTCCATCACACACTTGGACACACCCATAGGGTATATAAGGTAGTGACATGCAGCAGAGCTCAGTCAGTTTCCTGTCGTCGGACAGGTCAGTCTAGTCTGGACTTGGAGGGAGGAAGGAGTTCAGTCTAGCCCGGGTGGCTCCGGAGTGAGTCATCCCACCAGTGTGCAGAGGAGATCAGATTGCATTTTCCTGTCAGAGCTCTGTGTGAGCTAAAATCAGACAGACGGAGACAGCTTTGGAGAAAGGGAAGTTTGCAGCAGAAACTTCAGTCGCCTGTCCCAAGGACAGTGAAGTTCAGTTGATGTGTTCCTGAACTAGGAGAATACTGAGAATCTGTCAGCAAGCTCCAAGGAAGAAGCAAGAAAGGATTGACTTGTACTATCCTAGGAAGTGTGGAGTGCTTATGTTAAGAGCGCGAACAGGGCAAAGGGCGCAGTGGAAGGAATTAGAGCAGTGCCTTAGGTATAGGATTACCTGCACAATTTACCCGGTCACTGGGGACCGAAGTGTTGCTATCGCTTCACGCATAGTAACGGAACAACCAGAGTCTTACTGGACCTTAGGTCGCAGAAAGCAGCCCTTGGAGAGTCGGTACGTAACCGGAGTCAGGTGGAATAGGGACTTTGAGCTAGGCCAAGCAAAAGTAAGAACCTAGTTTCACCACATGGAAGGCTCCACCACAATGCTGACCGGGCAGTACAGCTATGGAGTTAGCTGGAGTATTCGGAGTTAACTTAGCTCTATGCTAGTTGGACTCATCATATTGGAAGTAAAGGAGGCCTCTAACCTGTTCAGCTATTATCTCGAAGCACATTCTCCACCCCGACCAGCTCCCCGGGACCTGCCTAACATCTGACAAGTAAAAGGTATGGAAAGACGCTGGATGGTGTGAGACTGATTAATTTATCTGCACCCTACATCGTTAATACCATAGACTTTGAGGGACCAGTCCCACCTGTGGGGGACCCGTCATCTAGCTGCCATAACATCCCCTCAGAGATCTACAGCAGCGCTGGTCTTAGTGACTAGAAAACTACAGGTGGCGTCACGAACTGTTATCTACCAAATCCCCTGTAAATAAACCCTTTAACGCCTGACCGCCAGGGCCACGGACCGAGCCACCGCTGCCAGTGACACAAATCCCATAGACTTCCATGGGCTCGGCTCTGAGTACCCCATAGCCCTGGTAACCCACAATTGTGGTGCGGGTCACACAAACTTTGGCGTCACGAACAGGATCCGAAACTTACAAGATTGTAAGCCCTGTGTGCCTAAATTGAACTGTTTGCTGCATGTTACTTTTGGCGCCAAATACCGCCATTTTGTCGCCAAGTTGGCGCCCTGAGGCGCTGGTGAAGAAGGTGGGCGTGCATTCGTGGGCGTTGTACCCCCCTGAAGCGCGAAAAGTTATGGCCGCCCTCTCCAAGGCCTATTACAATGTGAGATCCAGCCCCACTGCTAAAGAAATACGCCTCCTCTTCATCCTCTATGCGAAGAGGAGGAGACGCAAATCCCGCCTCCACGGAAAGGACCAGAATGTTCCTGTTGGATACCACAGACATACCTGGACCGAGATGGCGGAAGGACAGGAGAATCAGTGCCCAATACCGGAGGACTGTCTGCCTGTGCCGGAGCTGTCCCCAGATCGGGACACCGACCCCGCCATGATGGAGCTGCGGAAGGAGAACGCAGAGCTGAAGAAGAAGCTGCAGAATCGTGCAATTCGGCAAGAGACGGAGAGACGCTGGCGCACCCAAACACAGCGGCTGCTGTGGGACGCCATGTTCTCTCCCACAAGTGAAATACCGTCTCTTGATACCCCTCTACCACTGGATTATCCTAAGGCCCTGATGAAAAAGGCTGCGGAGCGACTGGAGGCGGACACCAGATATGCTGTACCTGATCCCACCGAAGGAGCGGTGGAGGCGAAGGAGGCTGAGGAGGTCCTGCCCGTTCCGGAATGCCAGCCAGGTCAGAGGGCCGCAGCGGATTACCGTTCCCCGGCAGGGACACCGGAGGGGTCCTGCCCATCGTTGCCAGACGTCGACTGGGATGCAATGGAGCGGATTGATGACGTCACGTACGCTGTCCAGTGGGAAAGAGAGATGCCGTGTCGCAAAGAGGAGCAGCGACGCCGGCAGGAGGAAGAGCGGGAGGTGCAGCAGAACCGGCAGCGACAGCATGCAGAGCTCATCGCAGACAAGGAAACCGTTCGCCGTGATAAAGGTACCCGGAGGGAACCACGGCATCAGGGGTGCGTAGTGGAGTTTCAGCTTCGCAAGGGCTGGGGATTCATCCGCGAGCCAGGACTTTATCAAGGGGTCTTCGTGAGCCGTCGCGATGTAGAGTCCCACCTACCACAAGGTCATCCGGGAAGGGACCTGATTAATGGGGACATTGTCACTTATACACGTCACTGGGGCCTGAAGGGATGGTATGCCCTTAATGTGGAAATCATCTGTGACCCCGTCCCCGACGCAGGTAACGTCACCACTACCGCAGCGTCCCCGTCTCGAGCTCAAATAGCACCAGGCCGTACTTCAGCATCGCCCCCTGCAGGCCCATCGCAATCTACGACGCGGTCGGCATCGCTACCTGCTTGCATCTCTTCACCCAAGTCTTCCTTTGTATCGCAACCTGCGGTTAAATTTGAATCGCTACCAGCAACGCAAACTGCGACGCAATCGGCGTCTCACAAGGAGAAAGTACCCGGCGTGCCCCAAGCGGTTCGCACAAGGACTGTAGCGACCCAAACCCTGATAGCAGGTCACGACCTGTTTGTCATGTGCTCTAAGGAGCATCGCATTGTTCCAGCCCCCGGGGTGGAAAATGTCATTGAAGTCAGCAAGAAAATGTGAAGACCGGTAGGACCCAGACAGGGGTTTACCGCAACTAAGAAGATGTAAAAAGTTTTTGATAAAATAAATAATTGCTGTTTTGCACTTTATTGCTATGTATAGTGTTTACATAGTTTTATATATATTGAGTAAAATACCCGGCTGGGAAAAAGGAATTTTGAAAAGTTGAAGAATTTTGAGAAATTAAAAAAAGTAATATGTTGATTGCATAGTTTTACATATAGAATACCCTGGTTGGGTAAATATCGTTAGAATTATAATGTAAATATTGAAGTGAAAATAAATATGTGTCCTTAACCATGCCATGGACTGAGAGGCTGAGGACTGTGCCAGCCCAGAACTTATCTTTGTACATAGTTGCGCTTCGGTGCATTATATTGGTTTTACACGAAGCCACTATTATACAACTACCTCAGAAGAAAAACCCGTATGGTGGGGCCCAGAAAGAGGTCTGCAATAAAGTCCTGCAGCCCACCCAGGACCTACGTGGGAGGTTTTTGGTGCGGGTCCTCCAAAAGAATAAAGTCAAGTATTAATGTGAATATTTATTGAAGTGTCTTGATGTTTTGATACTTTTGTATTTTCCTACTGTACAAAATGCAACGTTTAAGAATCCTCACCTCCCGGATGGGAAGAGTTGTAATGTTTATTGTTAATGCAAAACAAAATGTCTTTCTTTTTGTATTTTACAGCCCGGGAGTGCTGTGTTTTACCAAGGGGGGATGTGTAGCCCTGGTGTGTAAGGCACACATAAAATCCTGGAGGATGTGCGGAGAGGTAACAGTTTAATGCTTGATATCCATTCACTCCATCACACACTTGGACACACCCATAGGGTATATAAGGTAGTGACATGCAGCAGAGCTCAGTCAGTTTCCTGTCGTCGGACAGGTCAGTCTAGTCTGGACTTGGAGGGAGGAAGGAGTTCAGTCTAGCCCGGGTGGCTCCGGAGTGAGTCATCCCACCAGTGTGCAGAGGAGATCAGATTGCATTTTCCTGTCAGAGCTCTGTGTGAGCTAAAATCAGACAGACGGAGACAGCTTTGGAGAAAGGGAAGTTTGCAGCAGAAACTTCAGTCGCCTGTCCCAAGGACAGTGAAGTTCAGTTGATGTGTTCCTGAACTAGGAGAATACTGAGAATCTGTCAGCAAGCTCCAAGGAAGAAGCAAGAAAGGATTGACTTGTACTATCCTAGGAAGTGTGGAGTGCTTATGTTAAGAGCGCGAACAGGGCGAAGGGCGCAGTGGAAGGAATTAGAGCAGTCCCTTAGGTATAGGATTACCTGCACAATTTACCCGGTCACTGGGGACCGAAGTGTTGCTATCGCTTCACGCATAGTAACGGAACAACCAGAGTCTTACTGGACCTTAGGTCGCAGAAAGCAGCCCTTGGAGAGTCGGTACGTAACCGGAGTCAGGTGGAATAGGGACTTTGAGCTAGGCCAAGCAAAAGTAAGAACCTAGTTTCACCACATGGAAGGCTCCACCACAATGCTGACCGGGCAGTACAGCTATGGAGTTAGCTGGAGTATTCGGAGTTAACTTAGCTCTATGCTAGTTGGACTCATCATATTGGAAGTAAAGGAGGCCTCTAACCTGTTCAGCTATTATCTCGAAGCACATTCTCCACCCCGACCAGCTCCCCGGGACCTGCCTAACATCTGACAAGTAAAAGGTATGGAAAGACGCTGGATGGTGTGAGACTGATTCATTTATCTGCACCCTACATTGTTAATACCATAGACTTTGAGGGACCAGTCCCACCTGTGGGGGACCCGTCATCTAGCTGCCATAACATCCCCTCAGAGATCTACAGCAGCGCTGGTCTTAGTGACTAGAAAACTACAGGTGGCGTCACGAACTGTTATCTACCAAATCCCCTGTAAATAAACCCTTTAACGCCTGACCGCCAGGGCCACGGACCGAGCCACCGCTGCCAGTGACACAAATCCCATAGACTTCCATGGGCTCGGCTCTGAGTACCCCATAGCCCTGGTAACCCACAATTGTGGTGCGGGTCACACAGAAGAACCAGTCGTTGGTTTCCTTCCAGGGTTCTAGGAAAGGCCTAAAAGTCTTGAGGAGTACTTTAGCTAAATGGATTAAGGAAGACATTAGGTTAGCCCACTCCTCTAGTGGTAGATCAGTCCCAGAGAGCATTAAAGCTCATTCTACTCTAGCTGTTGCAACTTCTGCTTGGGCAGAAAAGGCTGAGGTGTCTATTGACCAGATATGTAAGGTGGCAACATGGTCCTCTCTTTCAAACTTTTATAAGGATAGGCTTGATCTGACTTCCTCTGCTGATCTATCCTTCGGGAGAAGGGTTCTACAGGAGATGGGTGGATTTGGATTCTCTGTAAATCTCTTGTGTGGTGCTGTCATGGGTGAAAGGAAAAGACAAAATTACTTACCGGTAATGGGATTTTTCCAGAGCCCATGATAGCACCCTTATTTTCCCCCCTGTCATTGGTATTGGTATGAAATATAGAAATATAGGTGTATAGTCTAGATGTTGGTTATGGTCTGGTGATGGTATGTACATATAACCAAACTGATGCGGGGGTGAGTTTAAGCCCTTATATTCAGTAGGTTCCTCTCCTTGATGAACGGCCCCACACTGGCTGCTCTCCTCCACAGCTTCAAATGATTCACACTCAACAATTGGATGAAAATCGCCATAGGAAAGAACCTGCAACCAAAAGTGGAATAGATATTTTGTCTCATGCAGCAACTCATCAGCTGTCTCTCATAATGAACAGTGATGCTACTAATATCACCCCTATCTCTGATGCAATGATGAGAGCCCTATTTATTGAATGAAAGCAGTCAATTAATGATTATATAACTAATACTGTAAGGAGAAATATCACAGGTAGGGGACAAAACATCCCACATAGGATCTAAGATGAAGGATCTTAATGCAGTGAGCAATAAACTTGAGGATGTCCATAATTAAGTGGTTGACGATATAACAACTTTAAAATTAAAAATAGCTGACATGGAGAATCGCTAGCATAGAAATAAAGGGAGGTGTATGAAATTCATGAAAGTGAAGTGGTAGACAAGCTAAAGAACTTTCTAGCTCATTATTTTGTGGTAATAATCCATAAAGCTAACAGAATCTGCTCATAGGTAGAGCACATTGCGTACCTAAGTCTAAAAGTGTTCCCAGTGGGGCAACTAGAAATGTAATGGCAAGACTGAATTTCTACTACATCAAAGACCAAGTCTCTAAAGCAGTGCATCACCAGAAGCCACCAATGATATGCCAGAATGATTCCGCAAATTGCCTAACGTAACTCTGAACAGAAGAGAGCTTGCCCCTCCAGGAGAACAAACCATATACAGTGGGTGAAATAAGTTTTTGATCCCTTGCTGATTTTGTAAACTTGCCCACTGACAAAGACATGAAGAGTCTATAACTTTAAGGGTAGGTTAATTTTAACATTGAGATATGAAATCCAGAAAATCACATTGTATAAATTATATAAATGTATTTGCATTTTGCAGTGGGAAATAAGTATTTGATCTCTCTGGCAAACAAGACTTAATACTTGGTGGCAAAACCCTTGTTGGCAAGCACAGCAGTCAGACATTTTTTGTAGTTGATGATTGGAGCGCCCGCAGTGGGGATACTCGGTACTGGGCCACTTCTTGAAGGGGCAGTGTCAGGGCAGCAGTGACTCGATCCGTGGCCCTGGGCATCTAATAAAAGGGGATGATGATGAAAAAGGGGAAAAATAAAGAGTATGTAATAAAGTGTTCATGACGCCACCTGTGGTACTCAGCAATAAAGATGTTAGCCGACGCTGCAGATTCAGTCCACTGGGACAGTTGTTGATGCAGCAGAGATGGTTCAGCCCTTCACAGGCAGAGCTATGTCCCAGGGCAGTTAAGAAAATAAAGATAATGTTGGAGGTGAATATGGTGCAGGGCAGGTGACGCAGGAAAGATTCAGAGGACACAGCGGAGTACAGTTTCCAATGCTTTACTCACAGTTCTTGTGTATACAGTTACCCGCTTGTTGCTGTATCCTCCAGGTGAGGGGTCCAGCAAACTCCCAGGTAGATTAGGCTACACCTATCCAAGACTCCCTTCAATATGTTTCTTTACTGGCCTTCTCACTGTGCTGACTTTCCGCCCTTACTGTCCAGCACTTCACAGTCAGTGTCCCAAGTCAGAAGCAGCGGACCTTGTCGGGCGACGTTCTCTAAGTCCCTTGCTCCCTTATGGCTGCCTTTTCTGAGAAGATAACTGTGGCTTGTAGATGAAGCACCTAGAGGTGCCCCTGCCTCTGGCTTGCTAGCTGAGTCTGGTGATTTCTCCACTAGTCTCAGGGGCCGGTACCCCACTGCGACCTGGTCCCTCCACTACTGGATCGGGCCCCACGGATGGATTGCTCACTATCCGTACCCCTAGAACACCTTCTGCCTTCTGGGAGCTTCCTTCTGTTTCTCCCTTTCAGCTTTCTCTCTGCAGCTCCTCCTGACAGGGAGCTGCCTATAGCATGTCTGCTTACTTTCACTTTCTCCTGACATCTGACTCACTCTCTCCGCACTGTTCTTTCCCACTTTGTTAGCTCCTCCTCCCTCTTCCTACCTTCTCCACCCTCCCCCAACACCCTTCACTACCCAGCCTGGGATGAGACCATCCTCCCCCTAGGGTACATACAGGGTGCCCTGCTGCAATAGTCTGTGTTGGGTGCAGGTGTTAGAGTCCTGGGTGGTGCTCCCTCCTTACCTGAGAATGGAATACCACACCTCTGGATGAGGTGCAGTATCTCTGTGGCAACTGGACCCTCAGAGGTACCACATGATGTGGTTTGTGCACGTGTCAGGAGGAATTTTGATCCACTCCTCTTTGCAGATCATCTCTAAATCATTAAGATTTTGAGCCTATCGCTTGGCAACTCTTAGCTTCAACTCCCTCCGTAAGTTTTCTATGGGCTTAAGGTCTGGAGACTGGCTATGCCACTCCATGACCTTAATGTTCTTCTTTTTAACCCCTTCCCGACCCATGACGCCTGCGTCGGCGTCATGAAAACCTGTGCCATCCCGACCCATGATGCCGACGTAGGCGTCATGGTATAAATCCCGTTCCTGCGGGAAAGGTGACTGGGGTCACTGAAAGGTCATCCGACCCGCAGGCACAAGACCCTTTGTGCTTCACCACAGGGGGGCGGCTTAACCCCCACGTGGCTACGATCCCTCTGATTGGCTGTTAAAAGTGAAACAGCCAATCAGAGCGATTTGAAATATTTCACCACTGAAATTTGGTGAAATATTACAATCCAGCCATGGCTGATGCTGCAATAGCGATCGCGTTATGCTATACCGTTACCAGCCCGTCAACGCTAAGTGTTGAACGGGCTGGTAAAACGCAATATGAACCTAGCCTTAGGGTTAGGTTAGGGTTAGGACTAGGGTTAGGGTTAGGATTAGGGTTAGGGTTAGCATTAGGGTTGGGGTTGGTATTAGGGTTAGGGTTGCAATTAGGGTTAAGGTCAGAATTAGGGTTCGGGTTAGAATTAGGGTTCGGGTTAGAATTAGGGTTAAGATTAGGGTTAGGGGTGTGTTGGGTTAGGGTTGGGATTAGGGTTATGCTTGTGGTTAGGGTTATGGTTGGGATTATGGTTAGGGGTGTGTTGGGGGTTAGGGTTAGGGGTGCGTTGGGGTTAGGGTTGGGATTAGGGTGTGTTGGGGTTAGGGTTGGAGTTAGAATTGAGGGGTTTCCACGGTTTAGGCACATCAGGGGGTCTCCAAACGTGACATGGTGCCACCATTGATTCCAGCCAATTTTGCATTCAAAAAGTCAAACGGTGATCCCTCCCTTCCAAGCCCCGAAGTGTGCCAAAACAGTGGTTTACCCCAACATATGGGGTATCAGCGTACTCAGGAAAAATTGCACTACAACTTTGTTTGTCTAATTTCTCCTGCTACCCTTGGGAAAATAAAAAATTGGGGGCTAAAAATTATTTTTGTGGAAAAAATATGATTTTTTTTATTTTCACGGCTCTGCGTTACAAACTTCTGTGAAGCACTTGGGGGTTCAAAGTGCTCACCACACATCTAGATAAGTTCCTTGGGGGGTATATTTTCCAAAATAGGGTCACTTGTGGCAGGTTTCTACTGTTTAGGCATATCATGGGCTCTGCAAACGTAACATGACACCGCTGACCATTCCATCAAAGTCTGCATTTCAAAACGTTACTACTTCCCTTCCAAGCCCCGACGTGTGCCCAAACAGTGGTTCCCCCACACATATGGGGTACCAACGTACTCAGGACAAACTGGACAACAACTTTTGGTGTCCAATTTCTCCTCTTACCCTTGGGAAAATAAAAACATGCAGGCTAAAAAATCATTTTTTGAGGAAAGAAAATGATTTTTTATTTACACGGCTCTACGTTAAAAACTTCTGTGAAGCACTTTGGGGTTCAAAGTGCTCAGCACACATCTAGATAAGTTCCTTTGGGGGTCTAGTTCCCAAAATGGGGTCACATTGGGGGGTTTCCACTGTTTAGGCACATCAGGGGCTCTGCAAATGTAACATGATGCCGCTGACCATTCCATCAAAGTCTGCATTTCAAAACGTTACTACTTCCCTTCCAAGCCCCGACGTGTGCCCAAACAGTGGTTCCCCCACACATTTGGGGTACCAACGTACTCAGGACAACTGGACAACTACTTTCGGGGTCCAAGTTCTCCTGTTACCCTTGTGAAAATAAAAAAATGCGGACTAAAAAAATCATTTTTGAGGAAAAAAAATATTTTTTATTTTCAAGGCTCTGCGTTATAAACTTTTGTGAAGCACTTGGGGGTTCAAAGTGCTCACCAAACATCTAGATAAGTTCCTTTGGGGGTCTAGTTTCCAAAATGGGGTCACTTGTGTGGGGTTTCCACTGTTTAAGCATCAGGGGCTCTCCAAATGCGACATGACACCCGCAGACCATTCCATCAAAGTCTGCATTACAAAACGTCACTACTTCTCTTCCGAGCCCCGACGTGCTCACACAGTAGTTTTCTCCCACATATGGGGTATCAGCGTACGCAGGACAAATTGGACAACAACTTTTGGGGTCCAATTTCTCCTGTTACCCTTGTAAAAATAAAAAATTGGGGACTAAAAGATCATGTTTGTGGAAAAAATATGATTTTTTTTATTTTCACGCTCGGGCGTTATAAACTTTAGTGAAACACCTCGGGGGTTCAAGGTTCTCACCACACATCTAGATAAGTTCCTTGAGGGGTCTAGTTTCCAAAATGATGTCATTTGTGGGGGGTTTCCACTGTTTAGGCACATCAGGGGCTCTCCAAATGCGACATGGCGTCCAGGCAATTCTGCGTTGAAAAAGTCAAATGGCGCTCCTTCCCTTCCAAGCTCTGCCATGTACCTAAACAGTGGTTTACCCCACATATGGGGTATCAGCATACTCAGGACAAATTGTACAATAACTTTTGAGGTCTTGTTAGACTTGGGAAAATAAAAATTCGGACAAAAAGATCATTTTTGTGGAAAAAATATGATTTTTTAATTTTATGGCTCTACGTTATAAACTTGTGTGAAGCACTTGGGGGTTCAAAGTGCTCTCAACAGATCTAGATAAGTTCCTTAGGGGGTCTAGTTTCTAAAATGGGGTCACTTGTAGGGGTTTCCACTGTTTAGGCACATCAGGGGCTCTCCAAACGCGACATGGCATCCAATGTCAATTACAGCCAATTTTGGTTTGAAAAAGTCAACTGGCGCTCCATCCCTTTCGAGCTCTGCCATGCACCAAAACAGTGGTTTCCCCCCACATATGGGGTATCAGCGTACTCAGGACAAATTGGACAACAACATTTATGGTACAATTTCTCCTGTTACCCTTGTGAAAATAAAAAATTGGTGACTAAAAGATCATTTTTGTGGAAAAAAATAGGATTTTTTTATTTTCGTGCTTGGGCATAATTAACTTGTGTGAAGCACTTGGGGGTTCAAAGTGCTCACCACAGATCTAGATAAATTCCTTAGGGGGTCTAGTTTCCAAAATGGGGTCACTTGTGGGGGGTTTCCACTGTTTAGGCACATCAGGGACTCTACAAACTGAACATGACACCCATCAAAGTCTGCATCCCAAAACATCATTACTTCCTTTCCGAGCCCTGCCGTGCTCCCAAACAGTATTTCTCCCCACCATATGGGGTATCAGCGTACTCAAGACAATTTGGACAGCAACTTTTGGGGTCAAATTTCCTTGGGAAAAATCAAAAATTGGGGACTAAAAAATCATTTTTGTGGAATTTTTTTTTCACACCCAGGCATTATAAGCATTAGTGAAACACTTGGGGGTTCAAAGTGCTCACAACAGATCTAGATAAGTTCCTTAGGGGGTTTCCACTGTTTAGGCACATCAGGGGCTCTCCAACAGTGACATGGCGTCCAATCTCAATTCCAGCCAATTTTGGTTTGAAAAAGTCAAACGGCGCTCCTTCCCTTCCGAGCCCTGACGTGCACCCAGACAGTGGTTTTCCCCCACATATGGGGTATCGGAGTACTCATGAGAAATTGCAAAACAACTTTTTCTGTCCATTTTCTCCTTTTACCCTTGTAAAAAATAAAAAAATGCGGACTAAAAAAATCATTTTTGAGGAAAAAAAAGATTTTTTATTTTCAAGGCTCTGCGTTATAAACTTTTGTGAAGCACTTGGGGGTTCAAAGTGCTCACCAAACATCTAGATAAGTTCCTTTGGGGGTCTAGTTTCCAAAATGGGGTCACTTGTGTGGGGTTTCCACTGTTTAAGCATCAGGGGCTCTCCAAATGCGACATGACACCCGCAGACCATTCCATCAAAGTCTGCATTACAAAACGTCACTACTTCTCTTCCGAGCCCCGACGTGCTCACACAGTAGTTTTCTCCCACATATGGGGTATCAGCGTACGCAGGACAAATTGGACAACAACTTTTGGGGTCCAATTTCTCCTGTTACCCTTGTAAAAATAAAAAATTGGGGACTAAAAGATCATGTTTGTGGAAAAAATATGATTTTTTTTATTTTCACGCTCGGGCGTTATAAACTTTAGTGAAACACCTCGGGGGTTCAAGGTTCTCACCACACATCTAGATAAGTTCCTTGAGGGGTCTAGTTTCCAAAATGATGTCATTTGTGGGGGGTTTCCACTGTTTAGGCACATCAGGGGCTCTCCAAATGCGACATGGCGTCCAGGCAATTCTGCGTTGAAAAAGTCAAATGGCGCTCCTTCCCTTCCAAGCTCTGCCATGTACCTAAACAGTGGTTTACCCCCACATATGGGGTATCAGCATACTCAGGACAAATTGTACAATAACTTTTGAGGTCTTGTTAGACTTGGGAAAATAAAAATTCGGACAAAAAGATCATTTTTGTGAAAAAAATATGATTTTTTAATTTTATGGCTCTACGTTATAAACTTGTGTGAAGCACTTGGGGGTTCAAAGTGCTCTCAACAGATCTAGATAAGTTCCTTAGGGGTCTAGTTTCTAAAATGGGGTCACTTGTAGGGGTTTCCACTGTTTAGGCACATCAGGGGCTCTCCAAACGCGACATGGCATCCAATGTCAATTACAGCCAATTTTGGTTTGAAAAAGTCAACTGGCGCTCCATCCCTTTCGAGCTCTGCCATGCACCAAAACAGTGGTTTCCCCCCACATATGGGGTATCAGCGTACTCAGGACAAATTGGACAACAACATTTATGGTACAATTTCTCCTGTTACCCTTGTGAAAATAAAAAATTGGTGACTAAAAGATCATTTTTGTGGAAAAAAATAGGATTTTTTTATTTTCGTGCTTGGGCATAATTAACTTGTGTGAAGCACTTGGGGGTTCAAAGTGCTCACCACAGATCTAGATAAATTCCTTAGGGGGTCTAGTTTCCAAAATGGGGTCACTTGTGGGGGGTTTCCACTGTTTAGGCACATCAGGGACTCTACAAACTGAACATGACACCCATCAAAGTCTGCATCCCAAAACATCATTACTTCCTTTCCGAGCCCTGCCGTGCTCCCAAACAGTATTTCTCCCCACCATATGGGGTATCAGCGTACTCAAGACAATTTGGACAGCAACTTTTGGGGTCAAATTTCCTTGGGAAAAATCAAAAATTGGGGACTAAAAAATCATTTTTGTGGAATTTTTTTTTCACACCCAGGCATTATAAGCATTAGTGAAACACTTGGGGGTTCAAAGTGCTCACAACAGATCTAGATAAGTTCCTTAGGGGGTTTCCACTGTTTAGGCACATCAGGGGCTCTCCAACAGTGACATGGCGTCCAATCTCAATTCCAGCCAATTTTGGTTTGAAAAAGTCAAACGGCGTCCTTCCCTTCCGAGCCCTGACGTGCACCCAGACAGTGGTTTTCCCCCACATATGGGGTATCGGAGTACTCATGAGAAATTGCAAAACAACTTTTTCTGTCCATTTTCTCCTTTTACCCTTGTAAAAATAAAAAAATTGTTTGTAAAAGATCATTTTTGTGACTAAAAAGTTAAATGTTCAATTTTTCCTTCCACGTTGCTTCAGCTCCTGTGATGCACCTGAAGGGTTAATAAACTTATTGAATGTGGTTTTGATCAGCTTGAGTGGTGCAATTTTTAGAATGGTGTCACTTTTGGGTATTTTCAGACATATAGACCGCTCAAAGTGACTTCAAATGTGAGATGGTCCCTAAAAAATGGTTTTGTAAATTTTGTTGTAAAAATGAGAAAATCGCTGGTCAATTTTTAACCCTTATAACTTCCTAACAGAAAAAATGTTTCCAAAATTGTGCTGATGTAAAGTAGACATGTGGGAAATGTTATTTATTAACTATTTTGTATCACATAACTCTCTGGTTTAACAGAATAAAAATTCAAAATTTGAAAATTGCAAAATTTTCACCAAATTTCCATTTTTTTCACAAATAAATGCAAAACATATAGACCTAAATTTACCACTAACATGAAGCCCAATATGTCACGAAAAAACATTCTCAGAATCGCTAGGATCCGTTGAAGCATTCCTGAGTTATTACCTCATAAAGGGACACTGGTCAGAATTGCAAAAAATGGCAAGGTCTTTAAGGTTAAAATAGGCTGTGTCATGAAGGGGTTAAGCCACTCCTTTGTTGCCTTGGCTGTATGTTTTGGGTCATTGTCTTGTTGGAAGACCCAGCCATGACCCATTTTTAATCTCCTGGCAGACGGAAGGAGATTGTCACTCAGGATTTTCCGGTACATGATTCCATCCATTCTCCCATTGATGCGATGAAATAGTCCTGTGTCCTTTGAAGAGAAACACCCCCAAAACATAATGTTTTCCCCTCCATGCTTGACAATGGGAACGATGTTCTTTGGGTCATAGGCAGCATTTCTCTTCCTCCAAACACGGCGAGTTGAGTTAATGCTAAATACCTCAATTTTTGTCTCATCTGACCACAACACCTTCTCCCAATCACTCACAGAATCTTCCAGGTGTTCAATGGCAAACTTCAGACGGGCCTGCACATGTGCCTTCTTGAGTAGGGGGACCTTGCAGGCACTGCAGGATTTTAAACCTTTATGGAGAAATGTGTTACCCATGGTTTTCTTGGTGACTGTGGTCCCAGCTGCCTTGAGATCATTAACAGTTCCCCCGTGTTTTAGGTTGATCTCTCACCTTCCTCATGATCAAGGATACCCCACGAAGTGAGATTTTGCATGTTGCCCCAGATCAATGTTGATTGACAGTCATTTTTTTATTTCTTCCATTTACTTACTATGGCACCAACAGTTGTCTGCTTCTCACCCAGCGTCTTACTTAAGGTTTTGTAGCCCATTCCAGCTTTGTGCAGGTCTATGATCTTGTCCCTGACATCCTTAGAAAGCTCTTTGGCCTTGCCCATGTTGTAGAGGTTAGCGTCTGACTGATTAATTGAGTCTGTGGACAGGAATCTTTTATAAAGGTGACTATGTAAGACAGCTGTCTTTAATGCAGGTAACGAGTTGATTAGGAGCATCTAACTTGTTTGTAGGAGCCAGAAGTCTTAATGGTTGGTAGGGGATCAAATACTTATTTCTCACTGCAAAATGCAAATATATTCATATAATTTACACAATGTGATTTTCTGGATTTTATTTTTGATATTCTATCTCTCAATGTTAAACTCTACCTACCCTTAAAATTATAGACTGTTTGTTGGGGTTCGAATTCCCTCTGCTGCACAGGGGGAGTCTCGAACCAGTCCCGCCGCGGTTTCCCATTTATCTCCGTCCGCAGTGGAGCCTGCTCAGCTTAGACGTTGGTCCCCAGCGTCTCGCCCAGTCTAACAGTGTGCAGAGGATTACTGCTGCTCCTCCAGGCTCTGGTATTGTGGCCAGTACTGGTTAGCGGCGAGCAGACGTCTTTTGGACAAAGTCCTTGTTTTCCCCCTCTGAGCATGCCCAGAGTGAGATCTCTCATTGGAGATCAGGGGTCACATGCTCAGGTACTGCAGCAGCTCCTATTGGTCTGCCAGGAAGGTCCTGTGACTACTGGTGTTCTGGAACAAGTTTCATTGGTCCTTGTTTCTGGCAGGTCCTGTAGCTGTTACTATAAAAGGGTAGCATGGCTGGGCCGCCATGCGCTAGTATCAATCTTTATATGCTATGCGCCAGTGTGGTCATGCGTGTGTGGTTAGGGCCCGGCTGAAATAAGCCCCTAGATACCGACTTAATCGGTGAGGAGTTTGGTATGCTAGCTGGTCAGGGTTGGTGTCCTAGATGCCCTAGATTAACGGCATAACCGGTGAGGAGTTTGATTGCCGTATTCAGGGTCTGGCGTTCAGACGCCATAGATTGCGGGTGACTCCCGCGAGGACATTAGCGCATGATCACGTTCTATGTTCGCTTAGCAGTTAACTGTGTACCTGGGTGCCTGACAGGACACAGAAGTTTGTCTCAGCGGCTCTGTGACGTAACAGGGTTCGCTTTCAACACTAGACAGCGCCCTAGCGTGTCTATTTTGCGACTCAGTTGTGTTAAGTGAGTTCGCACACATCGCCATATAGCGCTGCGGCACTCCTTCTAGCGGCTCTGTGGATTAACAGAGTTCGCACATATTGCCACAGCGCGTTACGGCGTTTATTTTGACGACTCTGCGGGATAACAGAGTTCGCTTCTTGCGCCATTTTACTAGCAGCAGGCTCTGCCTGCACGGTGGACCCCGGGCTGCGAACGCACCTCTCCACATCATATATTTGGTGCGTTCCGCAGACCCTAACATAATACTAGCGCAAGGGTCTGGCTAGTAAAATGGCGGATGACCAGCGTCTATCGCAGTACATCCAGCAGCTGGAGGGTAGGTTGGCGGCTCTTGAGCGCACAACCTCAGCTGTGGATGTTACCGCAGTCGCTGTTCAGGCTGCTAGCGTGGCTGCAGCCAGTTTGTCCTCTGCCACCTCTGCCCCTACATTATCCCACTTCCTGCTTCCTGACAAGTTTGCCGGTGACAGCAAGCAATGTCGGGGATTCGTGAGTCAGTGCTCTATACAGCTCGACCTTCTGGCTGCACGTTTCCCTACGGATCGGGCACAAGTGGGTTTTGTACTGTCTCTACTCTCGGGCAGAGCGTTGGAGTGGGCAACGCTGCTGTGGGAGCATGACGATCGTGTGGTGCGGAGTGCTCCTCTTTTCCTGGAGGCTCTTAAAAAGGTCTTTTTAGGACCTCAGGTCATGCACGATACGGCGCTACAACTGCTGGCATTGGCACAGGGTTCGTCTTTGGTCAGTCAGTTTTCCGTCCAGTTTCGGACTCTGGCCTCAGAGCTAGACTGGTCGGATAAAGTTCTCATTCCAGTCTACTGGCGAGGACTGGCTGACCATGTTAAAGACGCTTTGGCTACCAGGGAGATTCCCGCCACACTGGAGAAGCTTATCTCCATATCTACCCGCATCGACCTCCGTTTTCACGAGCGGAGGTTGGAGCGGGCCCAGTGTAGGCAGAGGATTCGGTTGGCTCCCACCTTTGCCAAACCTCTCGAATCCCCCAATCTGGCGTCCGAACCCCAAAAGGCCACAGAGGTTCCTCATGCAGGACCTAAGTCTCGAACCGTCCAAGTATCTGTGGTCTGTAACATTTGTCAGCAGACAGGACACTATGCCAACAAATGTCCACAGCGATCGGGGAAGCGATCGCGTCTAGTGGCCCTGGGAGGAGGTTCACTAGAGACAGCGGCATTTTCCTCCAAGATGACATTTAAAGGGACAGTCACTGTAGACTCTTCCACACTTACAGTCGAGCTTTGCATGGACTCAGGAGCAGAGGGGAACTTCATGTCCTCTAACTTTGCTCGTCGTCACGCAATACCTCTGGTGGCGCTTGACAAATCAGTGACTGTCCGGGTAGTGAATGGGTCGACATTGCCCTCACAAATAACACACCAGACTGTTCCTCTTGCATTGTCTGTATCCCCTTCCCATCAGGAGCTTATTTCCCTACTCGTCCTTCCGAGGGAATAGACGAGATCCTACTAGGTATACCTTGGCTCCGTTTCCACTCCCCACATATAGAGTGGACTTCGGGTAGGATACTGGGTTGGAGTTATGCATGTAGAGGCAGATGTGTCAGGAGTTGCGTTCAGGTTACCACTACTGAGTTACCGGCAGATCTTACTCCACTTCCCAAGTTCTATTGGTCATATGCAGACGTGTTCTCCAAGAAGGCTGCGGAGACTCTTCCGCCTCATCGCCCCTATGACTGTCCTATTGACCTCTTGCCTGGCGCAGAACCTCCTCTGTCTCTTCCTGAGACAGAGGCCATGTCGCAATATATTCAGGAGAACCTAGCGAGAGGGTTCATTAGGAAATCGGTGTCACCGGCAAGGGCGGGATTCTTCTTCGTGCAGAAGAAGAACGGAGAAAAACGTCCGTGTATTGATTACAGGGGTCTTAACGCCATCACCATTAAGAACAAGTACCCGTTGCCCCTGATTTCTGAGCTCTTTGATAGGCTTCGGGGAGCAAGGGTATTCACTAAACTAGTTCTGCGCGGTGCTTATAACCTGATTCGCATCCGTGAGGGGGACGAATAGAAGACGGCTTTTAATACCAGGGATGGGCATTACAAATATCTGGTGATGCCCTTTTGGCTCTGTAATGCCCCAGCCATTTTCCAAGACTTTGTCAATGACATCTTCCGGGATATGCTCTCCACCTCGGTCGTAGTCTATCTGGATGATATACTCATCTTCTCTCCAGATATTGACTCCCACCGGAGAGATGTCTGCAGAGTCTTCGACCTCTTACGGGCAAATTCCCTTTATGCTAAGTTAGAGAAATGTATGTTTGAGCTGGAGTCTTTACCTTTCGTTGGTTATATCATCTCAACCCAGGGATTGGCTATGGATCCGGCCAAATTACAGGCTGTGATGGACTGGCAAGAATCCCACTCTCTTAAAGGGAATCTGTCACCCCAAATTGGCGGGATATTTAAATGATGGCAGTCAGGTCAGATGGGCGGTGTTTTGGGTACTTGCCTTAACATGTTGTTCGCCGCTGTCTCCATTATTTCTGGGAATTGTAGTCGTTGCCCTCCATATAACGCGCCTGCGCATTGCAATCTTGAATTGCGCACGCGCAGTATGCTTTGCCCGCAGATTGCAATGCGCAGGCGCGTTATATGGAGGGCAACGACTACAATTCCCAGAAATAATGGAGACAGCGGCGAACAACATGTTAAGGCAAGTACCCAAAACACCGCCCATCTGACCTGACTGCCATCATTTAAATATCCCGCCAATTTAGGGTGACAGATTCCCTTTAAAGCTGTGCAGCGCTTTATGGGGTTCATTAATTACTATCGCCAGTTCATTCCTCATTTCTCTACCTTGGTAGCTCCCTTGGTAGCCTTCACCAAGAAGGGAGCAAATCCCAAATTGTGGTCGGAGGAGGTCTCCAAGGCTTTCACCTCTATTAAGTCTTATTTTGCTAGCGCTCCCATCCTACATCGCCCCGATGTTGATAAGCCATTTTTATTGGAGGTGGATGCCTCATCCGTTGGTGCTGGAGCAGTCCTCTTCCAAAAGGATACTTAAGGTCGGAAGCATCCTTACTTCTTCTTCTCTAAGACCTTCACATCAGCGGAGAGGAATTATTCCATCGGGGATAGGGAGTTGCTAGCCATGAAGTTGGCCTTCCCTGAGTGGAGACATCTGTTGGAGGGGGCCCGCTTTCCCTTCCAAGTCTTCACCGACCACAAAAATTTGGTGTATCTTCAGACAGCCCAGCGGCTAAACTCTCGCCAGGCCAGATGGTCCTTGTTCTTCTCCCGGTTTCATTTCACACTCCATTTCCTCTCGGGAGAGAAGAACATTCGTTCCGACGCTCTCTCTCGCTCTGTGGTGTCCTCTGAGGAGGAGCCTCGGCTTATTGTCCCCACAGAGAGCCTGAGAACAGTGGCCCCGGTTTCGCTAGAGTCTGTGCCCCCGGGCAAGACTTTTGTGCCTACCAATTTGCGACCGGAGGTACTCTCTTGGGCACATTCGTCCAGGGTGGGTGGACACTTTGGGGCAAAGAGGACATCTGAATTGCTGGCGAGGACATACTGGTGGCCGCATATGGTCCGTGACATTGGGGACTACGTTCGGACGTGTGTCTCCTGCGCCAAGGATAAGTCTCCACGACAACGGCCAGCTGGGTTACTTTACCCTTTGCCGGTGGCAGACAGGCCCTGGGAGATGGTTGGGATGGACTTTGTGGTGGGCTTGCCCAAGTCTCGGGGTTGCACCATCATTTGGGTAATCACCGACCATTTTTCCAAAATGGTGCATCTGGTGCCGCTACCACGGTTACCTTCTGCACGGGCTCTGGCAGCGTTGTTCGTTAGGCACATCTTCTGTCTACACGACATGCCAGACAAAATTGTCAGTGACCGAGGTCCCCAGTTTGCGTCTCGGTTCTGGAGAGAGCTTTGTCGTCTACTCAGTATTGAGTTAAATCTCTCTTCAGTGTACCATCCTGAGACGAATGGGTTGGTAGAGAGGGCCAACCAGACCTTGGTCACCTATCTACGACATTTTGTCTCAGCCAGGCAGGATGACTGGGCATCCTTACTACCATGGGCTGAGTTTGCACTAAACAATGCTGTGGCTGACTCCACCGGACAGACTCCATTCCTCCTAAACTACGGTCAGCATCCGCGGGTTCCGGTGCCCTTGCCCGTGTCTTCCGCCGACTCCAGGGGGCAGACTGGGCTGTGGAGGCACGGGACATTTGGGATCGTACCCAGGATGCCATTCAGGCATCTAAGGAGAGGATGAGGTCCTCCACCGACGCACATCGGCGCCCCGCTCCAACATTTGCTCCTGGGGACTTGGTGTGGCTCTCCTCCCGTAACATTAGGCTGCGAGTTGAGTCCACTAAGTTGGCACCCCGCTACCTGGGTCCTTTCAAGGTCCTCGAGCAGGTTAACCCTGTGGTATACCGTTTGGCTCTTCCACCACGCCTGGGTATCTCCGACACCTTTCACGTATCCCTCCTGAAACCTGTGCTCATGTCCCAGTTTTCTGAGTCATCTGCCGGGACATCGGGTTCATCTACGGACGACCATGAGGTGAACGCCATCGTAGGGTGTAAGGTGGTACGGGGCAAAAAGTTTTATTTGGTGGATTGGAGGGGCTATGGGCCTGAGGATAGGTCTTGGGAGCCTGCCGAGCATGTTCACGCTCCGCAGCTCATCGCTGCCATTGAGCGCAGCGAGGCCTAGAGAAGGGGGGCAATGTTGGGGTTTGAATTCCCTCTGCTGCACAGGGGGAGTCTCGAACCAGTCCCGCCGCGGTCTCCCATTCATCTCCGTCCGCAGTGGAGCCTGCTCAGCTTAGACGTCAGTCCCAGCGTCTCGCCCAGTCTAACAGTGTGCAGAGGATTACTGCTGCTCCTCCAGGCTCTGGTATTGTGGCCAGTACTGGTTAGCGGCGAGCAGACGTCTTTTGGACAAAGTCCTTGTTTTCCCCTTCTGAGTATGCCCAGAGTGAGATCTCTCATTGGAGATCAGGGGTCACATGCTCAGGTACTGCAGCAGCTCCTATTGGTCTGCCAGGAAGGTCCTGTGACTACTGGTGTTCTGGAACAAGTTTCATTGGTCCTTGTTTCTGGCAGGTCTTGTAGCTGTTACTATAAAAGGGTAGCATGGCTGGGCCGCAATGCGCTAGTATCAATCTTTATATGCTATGCGCCAGTGTGGTCATGCGTGTGTGTGGTTAGGGCCCGGCTGAAATAAGCCCCTAGAATACCGACTTAATCGGTGAGGAGTTTGGTATGCTAGCTGGTCAGGGTCGGTGTCCTAGATGCCCTAGATTACCGCATAACCGGTGAGGAGTTTGATTGCCGTATTGAGGGTCTAGCGTTCAGACGCCATAGATTGCGGGTGACTCCCGCGAGGACATTAGCGCATGATCACGTTCTATGTTCGCTTAGCAGTTAACTGTGTACCTGGGTGCCTGACAGGACACAGAAGTTTGTCTCAGTGGCTCTGTGACGTAACAGGGTTCGCTTTCAACGCTAGACAGCGCCCTAGCGTGTTTATTTTGCGACTCAGTTGTGTTAAGTGAGTTTCGCACACATCGCCATATAGCGCTGCGGCACTCCTTCTAGCGGCTCTGTGGATTAACAGAGTTCGCACATATTGCCACAGCGCGTTACGGCGTTTATTTTGGCGACTCTGCGGGATAACAGAGTTCGCTTCTTGCGCCATTTCACTAGCAGCAGCTCCGCCTGCACGGTGGACCCCAGGCTGCGAACGCACCTCTCCACATCATATATTTGGTGTGTTCCGCAGACCCTAACACTGTTCATGTCTTTGTCAGTTGGCAAACTTACAAAATCAGCAAGGGATCAAATACTTATTTTCCCCACTGTATGTATACTGTATATATACTATACATATGTTATATATATATATATACACTTAGTCAAAATTGTTGGTACCCCTCATTTAATGACAGAAAAACCCACAATGGTGACAGAAATAACTTGAATCTGACAAAAGTAAAGATGAATAAAAAATCTATGAACATGAACAAATGAAAGTCAGACATTGCTTTTCAGCCACGCTTCCACAGAATTTTTGAAAAAATAAAACTCATGAAATAGGCCTGGACAGAAATGATGGTACCCTTAACTTAATATTTTGTTGCACAAGCTTTTGAGGCAATCACTGAAATCAAACAATTCCTGTAACTATCAATGGGACTTCTGCACCTCTCAACAGATATTTTGGCCCACTCATCATGAGCAAACTGCTCCAGTTGTCTCGTGTTCGAAGGTTGCCTTTTCCAGACAGCATGTTTCGGCTCTTTCCAAAATTCTCAAGAGGATTTAGATCAGGGCTCATAGAAGGCCACTTCAGAATACTCCAATATTTTCCTCTTAGGCATTCTTGGGTGTTTTTTTAGCTGTGTGTTTTGGGTCATTATCCTGTTGCAAGACCAAGCTTTCTGTCACTGAGCAGCACATTTCTCTCTACAATCCCCTGATAGTCTTGAGATTTCTTTGTACCCTGCACAGATTCTAGACACCCTGTGCCAGATGAAGCAAAGCAGCCCCAGAACATAATAGAGACTTCTCCATTTCACACTAGGGACAGTGTTCTTTTCTTGATATGCTTCATTTTTCCGTCTGTGAACATAGAGCTGATGTGCCTTGCCAAAAAGTTTCATTTTTGTCTCATTTGTCCAAAGGACATTCTTCCAGAAGCTTTGTGACTTGTCAACATGTAGTTTGTCAAATTCCAGTCTGGCTTTTTTATGATTTTTTTTCAACAATGGTGTCCTCCTTCGTCATCTTCCATGAAGTCCACTTTTGCTCATACAACAACGGATGATGCGATATGACACTGATGTTCCTTGAGCTTGAAGTTCACCTTTAATCTGTTTAGAAGATTTCTGGGCTCTTTTGTTACCATTCGTATTATCCGTCTCTTTGATTTGTCATCAATTTTCTTCCTGCGGCCACGTCCAGGGAGGTTGGCTACAGTCCCATGGAGCTTAAATTTCTGAATAAAATGTGCAACTGTAGTCACAGGAACATCAAGCTGCTATGAGATGGTCTTATAACTTTTACCTTTAACATTTGTCTATAATTTTCTTTCTAATCTCCTGAACAAACTCTTTCCTTCGCTTCCTCTGGTCCATGTTGAATATGATACACACCATATCACCAAACAGCACAGTGAGTATATGTAGCCCTTTATAGCCTTTATATACTCACTGATTCCAAGATTGTAGACACCTGTGATGCTAATTAGTGGACACACCTTGATTTAACATGTCCCTTTAGTCACATTATTTTCAGGGGTACCATCATTTCTGCCCAGGCCTATTTCATGAGCTTTATTTTTTTTTTAATTCTTTGGAAGCATGGTTGAAAAGCAATGTCTGACTTTCATTTGTCCATTTTCATAGATTTTTTATTTATTATCACTTCTGTCAGATTCAAGTTATTTCTGTGACCATTGTGGGTTTTCTGTCATTAAACGAGGGGAACCAACAATTTTGACCACGTGTGCATATATATATATATATTGTAGCCTTTCCGGGGTTTTAGCTCTAGGATCGCTGTCTGGGTAGACAGAATGGCATGAAAACAGTTCATTCAGACAGCAGTTCTGGTGCAAAACTGGCCGCAACCAGCTTTATTAAAGTCCACAGCAAACAGATTAAAACAAAGCATAAACAGAAAACCTGGGCTTGTCTAGCCTCTAATTACACTTAGATAGATGGCCCTCTCTATCCGGGACCCAGACTCTACCAGTCTGTGCCCAAAACAACACATATCACATATGTTACCAGTATGGAGCTTCACAGATACTCCTCCTTGTGTCTGAAGGCACCTTCCATGTCCAGACTTGAGAGAGATCCACTCCTATTCAGCCGCTCTTCACACGGATTCGCACTGAGACTACTCCTATGTCCGGGGTCCTTCCTGCACCCAAACTGAGATAGCTCAAACACTCTTGGAGACTGCTTCCTTGTGCCAGGACACCTCTCTGTGTCCAGGCTAAAGACAGCTCTAACACTCTTGGAGACTGTTTCTTGTGCCGAGACACCTTCCTGTGTCCAGGCTAAACTAGCTCTAAGATTGTGCTTGCAGACACCTACCTCTGGTCTCCTAATTAAGACCTGAGTAGTTTCAGGCTTGTGCTGCAAGTGTGTGCTGAATGTGAGGTGTAGTGACCTTTCTCCACCACTAGGTCCACAAAGCCACACATTTCCCTTATACCTAGGTGAAATGTACACCCCATTCATCATATATTCACTCACTGTCTCACATATCCCCTCCCTCTTCTCCAGACCGGAGGGCTGGTCATCCAGACCGGAGGGCTGGTCAACAATCCAACAGAGACAGTGAACTCCGGACCAGTCATGGCCCTCACCAGCTTCATCTCCACCACTGTCACTTGTATCTTCACCTGAGTCATAGCCAACATCAGCTTTCTCTTTATCTGAAGCATCCGCACTACCCTGTACCCTCCCAGGCCTATACTCTCTGCGGGCCTCGGGTATCCTGCACGGTTTCATCTTGACCTTAGGGCCGGGCTCACCTTCGACACAGTGCCTGGCCAGAGAAGCACGACCCGACACATCAGAACACCTCTGCTGACTCTTCCTCAGAAACTCACGTACCTCCTGTCCCTGGTGCACTGACCATGTGTCACCAACTATCACAGAAGGTATAGGGGGTTTTTCACTTTTCTCCAGTTCCCCACTTTCAGGCTCTTCTGGCAAGACATGCCCAGAAGCCCCACCGTCAGTCCTAGACTCTACCTCTTCAGCCACGTTCTGCATCCCATCTGGGCTCCCGTGTGTCTGCAGCGGCAACGGAGTGACACATCGCTTTTCCCATTTGTTGGGACGTGGCTCCGATGTAGCCTCCCTGAAAGTGCGCTTGAGCTCACCAATGCCAGCTACTGATCCGGACCGTAACCCGTCCACGCCGCTGTCTTCGGCAGAAACAGATTCCTGGACAGAGTCAGTCCCCATATCTTCAGTCTTGCTCCTCACAGCTTCACTTGAAACCTCAGCTTCTGATGAGGCATCTGGCTTGGTGACCACCACTTCCATGGCTTTTTCCACCTCTGCAGCATCACCTTCAGAGTCCTTGGCATGATGCAGATCCACACCACACACTGACAACTTCTCATCTTCAACAGCATCCACTTGTGCTGTGTTCAGTTTCAGAGTCCTGCCTTTAAAGCTCAGCTCTCCTCCTTTCACCTTAGTCTTCGCCAGGGAACCGGCCAACTGTAAAACATCTTCAGATGCCATCTTCTGTCTGGCTGTAAGGTCAGCATCAGCTTTCTTCTCAGGACTCTCAACCTCCTCTGCTACCATGCCTTCCTCATTTGCACTGGTTGCTTTATGGTCATCAGATAATTCACTATCACTATCTGACCCCTTTTTCTCAGCCACATCTGGCTCACTGTCAGGGCTATACAATTCATTTTCATTCATATCCTGCTCACTGTCAGGGTTATACAATTCATTTTCATTCACATCCTGCTCACTGTCAGGGTTATACAATTCATTTTCATTCACATCTTGATCTGGAACCTTAGTTAATATGTCATCCACAACATTAACTTCACCATCTGGTCCCTCAAGTATGTGACTATGTGACAACCCCAGCACTATACTTCTATATAGCTCAGGTACCAGGAGCTGACTCACGACCTCTCCCTGGACTTCAGTGTCCCTATACAATAGGCTATTGTTCATGGCAGCATGAGGAAACCTCTCCTCAGAGCCAGGCTCCTGGGAAACCTCATTTAGAACAATCATATTTTCCTGTGCCGTTTTAAGAGAGGGGTCCCGCCACTGCTCACTCTCAAAATTGTCACAGGACACAGGTAAGTCAAGGACACTCGGTTCTCGAGAACCACCATCCTCGTCTCCCAACATCTGGAACGCTCTTACCGCGAGAGTTCAGCGTCCGGGAACTCTGAAGTGACGACCTCTCAGACGGCTGTACCTCAGGAGGACGTGCTTGGGTGTAGCGGTCCACTATCACCTTTTCAACTCCATAATCAAGCCTGCTGACTGCAGACTCCCAACTGTATCTCCAGTCATGAACTCCCCTGGCACGGGCTGTCACCGTAACACCCAGCCGGACAAGAATCCCCACTTTCATCTTAGCATAGTTTTGGCGGTCCTGCTCGCTCAGGTCAGCATAGGCCCTTTGGGGCTCTCCAATCAGATAGGGTGCGACCATCATGGCCCATTCAGATAGGGGCAGATTCTCCTTCTCTGCCAGTCTCTCAAACCTAGTGAGATATACCTCCACATCATCACGAGGTGTCATCTTTTCCAGGGACCGTCTTACCGCCTTCTTTACAGCGGACAATGCAGGTACCTTCACAACATTACTCGGGAACAAGGTGCTGAGAGCTGCAATCCGCTCCCTCAGCAATCGGTTAAACTCCTGCTGCTGCTGCCAGCTCTGCTGGGCCTGCTGCATGCTCTGCAGGTGTTTCTTAACAAGCTCCTCCATACTGCTGGACTTATCTGTCTCAACCACGGCAGTCTTATGTTGCATATTAACTTGCGCCATTTGTTCAAACAGCGCCTCCATGCTGTCAGATATCTCTGTCTTCACAACGGCAGACTTCAGTCAAGGCATACACACTACACAGCTTTTTTCCACAGAAAATTCAGCCTTGCTGTGCAAACACCCTTTTTTTTTTTTTTTTTTTTTTTCTTTTGCAAAGTCTATTAGGGCTACTGTCTCTTTAAGACTGCTCCACAGACGTTTCTCTTGCTGCTGCACATTCCACAGTCATTTTCACAACAAGTTCAGCTTTGCTGTGCATACATTTTCTCTCTGCAGACCCTATCAGGGCCACTGTCTCTCCAAGACTGCTCCAAACAGACGTTTCTGCTGACACACTTTTTTTTTTCTGCTGCTATTTCAATAGACTTCACCTTTAATGCTGTCTCTCGCCACTGTGCTGCATGCACACTCCAGCACTAACTGTACCAGGCCCTGCGCTGCCCCAGCATTCTCCACCAATTGTAACATTTCAGGGGATATAGCTCTGGGATCGCTGTCTGGGTAGACAGAATGGCATGAAAACAGTTCATTCAGACAGCAGTTCTGGTGCAAAACTGGCCGCAACCAGCTTTATTAAAGTCCACAGCAAACAGATTAAAACAAAGCATAAACAGAAAACCTGGGCTTGTCTAGCCTCTAATTACACTTAGATAGATGGCCCTCTCTATCCGGGACCCAGACTCTACCAGTCTGTGCCCAAAACAACACATATCACATATGTTACCAGTATGGAGCTTCACAGATACTCCTCCTTGTGTCTGAAGGCACCTTCCATGTCCAGACTTGAGAGAGATCCACTCCTATTCAGCCGCTCTTCACACGGATTCGCACTGAGACTACTCCTATGTCCGGGTCCTTCCTGCACCCAAACTGAGATAACTCAAACACTCTTGGAGACTGCTTCCTTGTGCCAGGACACCTCTCTGTGTCCAGGCTAAAGACAGCTCTAACACTCTTGGAGACTGTTTCTTGTGCCGAGACACCTTCCTGTGTCCAGGCTAAACTAGCTCTAAGATTGTGCTTGCAGACACCTACCTCTGGTCTCCTAATTAAGACCTGAGTAGTTTCAGGCTTGTGCTGCAAGTGTGTGCTGAATGTGAGGTGTAGTGACCTTTCTCCACCACTAGGTCCACAAAGCCACACATTTCCCTTATACCTAGGTGAAATGTACACCCCATTCATCATATATTCACTCACTGTCTCACAAATATATATATATATATATATACGTAGCTAATTAAGAGACCACTTTCAAATGTTCAGTTTGTGTGATTTTTCTCTTTATAGGTATATTTTTGAGTAAAATGTAAATTGTTCTTTTAGTCTATAAACTTCTGACAACATGTCTCCGAATTTGCAAGCAATACATTTTTTATTTTTTTTCTGCTAAAGAAAAATGGTCAAAATTAAAAAACAAAACAAACAGTGCTTTCAGACCTCAAATAATGCAAAGAAAACAAGTTCATAATCATTTAGAAACAACAATACTAATGTTTTAACTCAGGAAGAGTTATAAAATCAATATTTTGTGGAATAACCATGATTTTTATAAACGGCTTTCATGCGTCTTGGCATGCTTGCCACCAGTCTTTCACACTGTTTCTGGCTCAAAAATTTAAGCAGTTCTTTGTTTGATGGCTTGTGACTATCCATCATCCTCTTGATTACATTCCAGAGGTTTTCAATGGGGTTCAGGTCTGGAGAAGGGGCAGCCCATGACAGGGTTTTGATGTGGTAGTCTCTTAATTTTTCCCAGAGTTGTATGTATATACTGTTTATATATATATATACGAGTTATGTATATATACTGTATCTATTCTATTATTTCTAAACACTGTTTTTCGGTGATTACTTTGAATCTCCCTTCATACTGCACCCACACACAAATTATACACCATTTGAAAGGTAAACTTGCCCCCTTCAGGAAGAAAATAGCCAAACAAACCACACATCCACGATTTGATCACAAAATACAGTTTAAACATTCATTTTCATAAACCTGCAGTAAGGAAAAATGACCTGCAGGTGGCACCACACTACCCCAAAGCACACTACCCCAAAGCTGCTTACAGACATCACAAACAAATCCAAACATTTGCCTTGGGGTCTTTCCAGCTTGCCCAAGTGCTTGCCCAGCCTATTTCAGGCACATTGGAGGATTGCACACTTCACACAAATGGTGAGTCACATATGCAAACACATTTGTAAACATGCACTGGTTTTTCGCTGATTACTTCGCCCCACACACACAAATGATACACCATTTGAAAGGTAAACTTGCCCCCTTCAGCAAGAAAAGAGCCAAACAAACCACACATTCACGATTTTATCACTAAAAACAGTTTGAACATTCATTTTCATAAACCTGCAGAAAGAAACAATCACCTGCAGGTGGCACCTCAAACGGAAGACATTTTTTGGCCTCTACTTATCAAACCAATTTATTATATTACCAATCTACATATATGAATACCTGTCTGTGTTCATCATCTCATGAAATACATTTACATTTGACCAGCTTGCTTTTTCTGAAATTGCCTGCGCCCCCGACGACCAATGTGCTAAAATTTTATACGGGCCAAGCTTGTATATATATATATATAATATATATATATATATATATATACAGTATATATATATATATATATATATATACTGTATATATACAGTATATATATATGGTTTCTTCTCCTGAAATTTATGTGAGAGGTGTGAGCTTTTTTCTGTTCAGAGTATATATATACACAGTACATATATACTGTGTGTATATAATATATATATATATATATATATATACAGTGCCTACAAGTAGTATTCAACCCCCTGCAGATTTAGCTGGTTGACACATGCGGAATTAACTTGGCATTGTGACATTTGTACTGTAGATCAGCCTGGAAGTGGGAAATGCACTGCAGCAAAAATTTTTGTTTTAATTTTTTTTTTTTTTTTTTTAAAAACGTTAAAAGTTAATTCAGAGTGTCATTTATTATTCAACCCCTCAAACCACAAGAATTCTGTTTGGTCCCCCTAAAGTATTAACAAGTAGTTCAGGCACCAAGAATAATGAGCTTCACATGTGTGGATTAATGATCTCTTTTGCCAGCCTTTTCTGACTATTTAAGACCCTCCCCAAACTTGTGAACAGCACTCATACATGGTCAACATGGGAAAGACAAAGGAGCATTCCAAGGCCATCAGAGACAAGATCGTGGAGGGTCACAAGGCTGGCAAGGGGTACAAAACCCTTTCCAAGGAGTTGGCCCTACCTGACTCCACTGTTGGGAGCATCATCCGTAAGTGGAAGGCTTATGGAACTACTGTTAGCCTTCCACGGCCTGGACAGCCTTTGAAAGTTTCCTCCCGTGCCGAGGCCAGGCTTGTCCGAAGAGTCAAGGCTAACCCAAGGACAACAAGGAAGGAGCTCCGGGAAGATCTCATGGCAGTGGGGACATTGGTTTCAGTCAATACCATAAGTAACGTACTCCACCGCAATGGTCTCCGTTCCAGACGAGCCCGTAAGGTACCTTTACTTTCAAAGCGTCATGTCAAGGCTCGTCTACAGTTTGCTCATGATCACTTGGAGGACTCTGAGACAGACTGGTTCAAGGTTCTATGGTCTGATGAGACCAAGATCGAGATCTTTGGTGCCAACCACACACGTGACGTTTGGAGACTGGATGGCACTGCATACGACCCCAAGAATACCATCCCTACAGTCAAGCATGGTGGTGGCAGCATCATGCTGTGGGGCTGTTTCTCAGCCAAGGGGCCTGGCCATCTGGTCCGCATCCATGGAGGATGGATAGCACGGCCTACCTGGAGATTTTGGCCAAGAACCTCCGCTCCTCCATCAAGGATCTTAAGATGGGTCGTAATTTCATCTTCCAACAAGACAACGACCCAAAGCACACAGCCAAGAAAACCAAGGCCTGGTTCAAGAGGGAAAAAGTCAAGGTGTTGGAGTGGCCTAGTTAGTCTCCTGACCTTAACCCAATTGAAAACTTGTGGAAGGAGCTCAAGATTAAAGTCCACATGAGACACCCAAAGAACCTAGATAACTTGGAGAAGATCTGCATGGAGGAGTGGGCCAAGATAACTCCACAGACCTGTGTCGGCCTGATCAGGTCTTATAAAAGACGATTATTAGCTGTAATTGCAAACAAGGGTTATTCCACGAAATATTAAACATAGGGGTTGTATAATAATTGACCCACACTTTTATGTTTAAAATTTATTAAAATTCAACTGAGCAACATAACTTTTTGTTTTGTAAGATTTATGCTTCTGTTAATAAATCCTACTCTCGTTTGCAGTTTGAAGGCTCTAACTTATTTGCATCTTATCAAACCAGCTAAATCTGCAGGGGGTTGAATACTACTTGTAGGCACTGTATATATATATACAGTACAGACCAAAAGTTTGGACACACCTTCTCATTTTAAGATTTTTCTGTATTTTCATGACTATGAAAATTGTACATTCACACTGAAGCCATCAAAACTATGAATTAACATATGTGGAATGATATACTTAACAAAAAAGTGTGTAACAACTGAAATTATGTCTTATATTCTAGGTTCTTCAAAGTAGCCACCTTTTGCTTTAATGACTGCTTTGCACACTCTTGGCATTCTCTTGATGAGCTTCAAGAGGTAGTCACCGGAAATGGTTTTCACTTCACAGGTGTGCCCTGTCAGGTTTAATAAGTGGGATTTCTGGCCTTATAAATGGGGTTGGGACCATCAGTTGTGTTGTGCAGAAGTCTGGTGGATACACAGCTGATAGTCCTACTGAATAGACTGTTAGAATTTGTATTATGGCAAGAAAAAAGCAGCTAAGTAAAGAAAAACAAGTGGCCATCATTACTTTAAGAAATGAAGGTCAGTCAGTCCGAAAAATTGGGAAAACTTTGAAAGTGTCCCCAAGTGCAGTTGCAAAAACCATCAAGCGCAACAAAGAAACTGGCTCATATGAGGACCGCCCCAGGAAAGGAAGACCAAGAGTCACCTCTGCTTCTGAGGTAAGTTTATCCGAGTCACCAGCCTCAGAAATCGCAGGTTTATAGCAGCTCAGATTAGAGGCCAGGTCAATGCCACACAGAGTTCTAGCAGCAGACACATCTCTACAACAACTGTTAAGAGGAGACTTTGTGCAGCAGGCCTTCATGGTAAAATAGCTGCTAAGGACAGGCAACAAGCAGAAGAGACTTGTTTGGGCTAAAGAACACAAGGAATGGACATTAGACCAGTGGAAATCTGTGCTTTAGTCTGATGAGTCCAAATTTGAGATCTTTGGTACCAACCACTGTGTCTTTGTGCGACGCAGAAAAGATGAACGGATGGACTCTACATGCCTGGTTCCCACCGTGAAGCATGGAGGAGGAGGTGTGATGGTGTGGGGGTGCTTTGCTGGTGACACTGTTGGGGATTTATTCAAAATTGAAGGCATACTGAACCAGCATGGCTACCACAGCATCTTGCAGCGGCATGCTATTCCATCTGGTTTGAGTTTAGTTGGACCATCATTTATCTTTCAACAGTACAATGACCCCAAACACACCTCCAGGCTGTGTAAGTGCTATTTGACCAAGAAAGAGAGTGATAGGGTGCTACGCCAGATGACCTGGCCTCCACAGTCAGCAGACCTGAACCCAATCGAGATGGTTTGGGGTGAGCTGGACCGCAGAGTGAAGGCAAAAGGGCCAACAAGTGCTAAGCATCTCTGGGAACTCCTTCAAGATTGTTGGAAGACCATTTCCAGTGACTACCTCTTGAAGCTCATCAAGAGAATGCCAAGAGTGTGCAAAGCAGTCATCAAAGCAAAAGGTGGCTCCTTTGAAGAACCTAGAATATAAGACATAATTTCAGTTGTTACACACTTTTTTGTTAAGTATATAATTCCACATGTGTTAATTCATAGTTTTGATGCCTTCAGTGTGAATGTACAATTTTCATAGTCATGAAAATACAGAAAAATCTTTAAATGAGAAGGTGTGTCCAAACTTTTGGTCTGTACTGTATATAATGTAGCGTCCCTCGCATATAATACCCATCACTGCCTCACACATCCCCCCCCTCTGTTCAAACTTGTGGGGTTGAACATTTGTCATCAAACAGGGTGCCCGTGACAGGGCATCCGCATTTCCCTGCGACTTCCCAGCCCGATGATCCACCAAGAAACTAAAATTTTGTAGGGGCAGGAACCATCTGGTGACCCACGCATTCCTCTCTTTTGCATTACTCATCCAGACGAGGGGGAAATGATCCGTTACCAACCGAAACTGTCGCCCGAGCAAATAGTATCGTAGGGACCCAAAGGCCCACTTAATCGCCAAGCACTCCTTCTCCACTACGCTATAATTTTTCTCTGCCTGGGTAAGTTTCCTGCTCAAATAGGTGACTAGATGTTCATCCCCGTTCACCTCTTGCAACAGTACCACTCCTAGACCTACCTCTGAGGCATCGGTTTGTACTATAAAGGCTTTCCTGAAGTCGAGGCTGATGAGGACTGGCTGTCCACACAATGCCGACTTCATGGACTGGAATGCCTCCTCCGTTTGAGGGTTCCATCGTGCCATAACTGACTTCTTATCCTTTAACAGATCGGTTAAGGGTGCCAATTTCCCAGCAAAATTGGGTATAAACCGGCGGTACTACCCAATGATGCCAAGGAACGCCCTCACCTGTTTTGTACTTAAAGGTTCGGGCCAGTTTTGTATGGCCTCAATCTTATTTATTTGGGGATTGATAACCCTGTGGCCAATCATGCACCCTAAGTACCGGGCTTCTGTGAGTCCTATCACACATTTTTTGGGGTTCCTGTTAACCTCGCATTTCTGAGAGAATCCAGCAGTGCTTGTATCTGAGATAGGTGGGAACACCAGTCGGTACTAAAGATGACGATATCATCTAAATATGCTGATACGTACCTCTGGTGAGGCTCTAACACTATGTCCATCAGCCTTTGAAATGTAGCCGGAGCCCCATGTAATCCAAAAGGCAAGACAACATAATGATAGAGACCCTGTGGCGTGATAAAGGTGGTCTTTTCTTTTGCCAATTCTGTCAGTGGTACCTGCCTGTAACCTTTGGTAAGATCGAGCGTGGTGAAGTACTCAGCCTCCCCCAGTCTCTCAATTAGCTTGTCTACCTGGGGCATTTGATAAAGGTCAAACTTTGACACTTCATTCAACTTCCGAAAGTCATTACAGAATCGTAATGACCTGTCTGGCTTCGGAATCAGTACATTGGGGCTAGCCCACTCATTCCGGGATTACTTGATGACTCCCAACTGTAGTATCTGCTTTACTTCGGCAGCTATGGCTTGCCTCCGGGCCTCTGGCACTCAGTAAGGTTTCATCCGTACCCTTACCCGGTGCTCGGTGACAATGTCATGCTGGAGCACCGAGGTACGACCCGGCAGTTCTGAGAATACGTCCATATTATGTTGCACCAAAACCCCTTCTTTAAAGGTCCAGACCGTGGCTCTTTTATTATACATGTGGCTCTGCGCAGCCTGGGCATCCATCAGATGCTCCTTTACTATGGGGCTGACTGCGACAATCCAGTCCTGCATGCTTGCCACGTGCTCTTTTACACTCCGATGAGGAGTTGGCTCCTATTCCCATGTCTCCTTGTCTACGTCCAGCAACCCACTTGAATGCCTTCCATACAATAACTCAAAAGGGGAGAAACTTGTGGAAGCCTGTGGTACTTCACAGATAGCGAACATTAGATAGGGCAATAACATATCCCAATCCCTCCCATCCTTGGAGACCACCTTTTTGAGCATGGACTTGAGGGTCTTATCTCATCTTATCTTATCTTTCACCAACTCGTCGGTTTGTGGGTGGTACACCGATGTGCGTAGCTGTTTTATCTGGGGCAGCTTACATAACACCCTGATCACTTTCAAAATAAAAGGAGTCCCCTGATCAGTAGGTGACAAAACATTGCAAACTGATCGTGGGCGATTAGTTTTGCCAAGGTGTGGCTCAGTGGTATCGTCTCTGGGTACCGCATGGTGTAATTCACTACAACCAGAATATGTTGATGGCCCCGGGCGGATTTCACTATAGGGCCCACCAGATCCATTGCTATCTGCTCAAAGGGTACCTTTATGATGGGTAGAGGCACCAATGGACTCCGGAATTTTGCAATGGGTGTGGTAGGTTGGCACTCGGGACATGACTCACAATACCGTTGTACCTTCGCATACACTCCGGGTCAAAAGAACCACTGCAGTATGTGTTCTTGGGTTTTCTTTACCCCTAAGTGTCCTCCCAGCATGTGTATGTGTGCCATCTACAGACCGAGGGTATGACTGAGGCACCACCACGTATTCCACCACTTCATCTCGCATTTTTTTTTTTCATCCCGTCTCTCCATCTCCTCATGGATGGGCTGAGGAGGGGAATGAGGAGAAAGAGATGGAGGAGGAGGAGATGGAGAGTAGTCATCATGGTTGGAGACAGGGAAGTGTTGACTGTAGGGACCTTGGCACATATGTGTCACGCTGTCTCTGCATAAGGAGGACCGGGGTCTATGCTGACCCTAAGCTGGGGTCCTGACTAATCCCTCTACCTGGAGGTACTGTTGATGGTACAGAGGTCCAGGCCGCCAGCGTAACCCTATCTCCTGTGAATCCCTGACAACTGTAATCTAGTCCTGAGAAGGACCCTGATTACCACCACAGGGAACGGGAAGGTAACTGCCTACACACAGTATAAGACGAACGAGACAGTACAAGGGGTAAAACAAAAGACACCTTGCATACAAAACAACAACTACAGAGGGAACACCAAATGGTAAGGAGATAAATAATAAAGTGAGGAGAGGAGAAAACCACAACAGGTACTCTTAGCTTTAGACTTCTCAATATGATCCGCTCTGCTGGTCTGCATGAATGCTTTCACCGACACTTCCCTAGCAGACAGGCAGGTATATGAAGAAATCCAATTATCGCAACATTAATTGCAGCTGAGCGAGGCTGGTCTTGTCCAGCACAGAGAGAGGGAGAATTAACTCTCTCACTGCCGAAAAACACCCAGCAGCAGAAACTCAGCTGTGAGAAGTCAGGGTGTGCAATCGCGACGATCTTCGCAGCGACACACCCGTGACAGTACCCCCCCTTCTACGAGGGGCCTCCGGACCCTCAGGGCCGGGTTTATCTGGGTGAGTAGTATGGAAGGCCCGAACCAATCGGTCTGCGTTAATATCCGACGCAGGAACCCACATCCTCTCCTCAGGACCATACCCCCTCCAATGAACAAGGTACTGAAGGGACCGGCGATTCAGACGTGAATCGATGACTCTCGACACCTGGAACTCCAAGTTACCATTGACCACCACAGGAGGAGGAGGTAAAGGTGAAGGTATCACCGGCGTCACATACCTCTTAAGCAACGATCTGTGGAACACATTATGAATTTTAAATGTGGGAGGGAGGTCAAGACGGAATGCAACCGGATTAATTATAGAACTGATCTTGTATGGCCCGATGAACCTGGGACCCAGTTTCCAGAGGGAACCTTAAGTTTTATATTCTTGGTAGACAACCATACCAGATCGTTCACACTTAGGTCCGGACCAGACACTCTCCTCCTATCAGCCATACGTTTGTATCGGTTCCCCATAGTACTCAGATTATTCAGCACTCCTCTCCACACTGAAGCAAGTGACGACGAAAATCGTTCCTCCTCAGGAACCCCAGAAGAGCCCCCCCTATTGAAAGTACAAAACTGGGGTGAAAACCATATGCCCCAAAAAACGGGGACTTACCAGTGGACTCGCTCCGCCTATTATTTAGAGCAAACTCCGCCAGAGGCAAGAAAGAAGCCCAGTCCTCCTGGTTCTCTGACACAAAACACCGGAGATATGTCTCCAAGCTCTGGTTCAGACGCTCTGTCTGACCATTGGACTGCGGGTGAAAAGCCGATGAAAATGACAACTGCATCCCCCGCCGTGTACAAAATGCTTTCCAGAATTTGGACACAAACTGAGACCCCCGATCCGACACCACATCGGAGGGTACCCCGTGAAGTCTTACAATCTCCCCAATAAACACCTGCGCAAGAGTTTTAGCATTAGGAAGAGCAGGAAGAGCGATAAAATGTGCCATCTTGCTGAACCTGTCCACTACAACGAGTATGACTGTTTTACCCGAAGATGGCGGGAGGTCCGTAATGAAGTCCATAGACAGATGAGTCCACGGACGCTCCGGGATCTTCAAAGGTAAGAGGGTCCCAGACGGACGGGTATGTGGGGTCTTAGAGCGCGCACAAACCTCGCAGGACGCGACAAAAGTTACCACCTCCCTATGTAAGTTAGGCCACCAAAACCGGCGCGAGAGGAGATCCTCAGTTGCTTTACTCCCTGGGTGTCCTGCCAAAGCTGAATTATGGTGTGCCTCGATCACCTTTTGTCGCAACTGATTTGGAACAAATAGTCTCCCTGGAGGTCCTACAGGGGCGTCCCCCTGAGCCTCCAATACCTCCTCCTCAAGCTCAGAGCATACTGCCGACACCACCACCCCCTCCTGAAGGACCGGAACCGGGTCCTCCGTATTCCCAGCCCCTGGGAAACAGCGAGATAAGGCATCCGCCTTAACATTTTTTGACCCAGGACGATATGTGACGACAAAATTAAACCTGGTAAAAAACAACGACCACCTAGCTTGTCTGGGATTCAGACGTTTAGCGGACTCTAAATATAGCAGATTTTTGTGATCAGTAATGACGGTGACTGGGTGGACTGCCCCCTCCAAAAAATGACGCCACTCCTCAAAAGCTAACTTAATGGCCAAGAGTTCCCTATTGCCGACATCATAATTCCTCTCCGCAGACGACAATTTTTTAGAGAAGAAGGCGCACGGATGCCATTTACCAGGGGACGAACCTTGTGACAATACTGCTCCCACCCCTACCTCGGAAGCGTCCACCTCAACAATGAACGGCTGTGACGCATCAGGCTGAATAAGTATGGGTGCTGAAGCAAAACATTTTTTCAAGGAAGAAAACGCTTGACAAGCCTTGTCAGACCATTTTGCAAAATCCGTCCCTTTTTTAGTCATGTCTGTGAGAGGTTTAACTATGGACGAAAAATTCCGAATGAATTTCCGGTAGTAGTTAGCAAACCCCAAGAAACGTTATAATGCCTTAAGATCCTCTGGCAGATCCCACTCAAGAACTGCCCGCACTTTCCCAGGGTCCATACGAAAACCGGATGCTGACACCAGGAATCCTAAAAACTGAAGTTCCTGTACGGCGAACACACACTTCTCCCATTTGGCGTACAGTTTATTATCCCGCAAGATCTGTAACACCTGTCTAACATGCTCCTGATGAGACACAAGATCCGGCGAGTAAATTAAGATATCATCCAGATATATGACCACAAACTGTCCCATTAGGTGGCGAAAGATGTCATTTACAAAGTGTTGAAACACTGCCGGGGCAATACTCAGACCAAATGGCATGACAAGGTTCTCATAATGCCCCTCCGGAGTGTTAAACGCCGTCTTCCACTCATCCCCCTCCTTCATCCTAATCAGATTGTACGCCCCTCTGAGATCCAACTTAGAGAACCACTTGGCACCCACGATCTGATTGAAGAGATCGGGAATAAGTGGGAGCGGATACGGATCTCGGACCGTAATCCGATTAAGCTCACGGAAATCCAGGCAAGGGCGTAGGCCTCCATCTTTTTTCTTCACAAAGAAGAACCCCGCGGCCACCGGGAAGATGAAGGTCTAATATGCCCCTTAGCCAGACTCTCTGAAATATAATCCTTTATGGCCTGTCTCTCAGGACCAGAAAGGTTATACAACCTAGATTTTGGTAATTTGGCCCCAGGGATCAAGTTAACAGAACAGTCATATTCGCGATGAGGAGGTAATTCTTGACACCCTTTCTCCGAGAATACATCCTCAAAGTCTACCAGAAATGGAGGTAAGGCCCTAGGAGCGACCGTACCAATGACCGTATTCATGCAGTTTTTATTACAGAATTCACTCCATTGACTTATCTCTCTGGATTGCCAATTAATAACCGGGTTATGCTTAGTTAACCAAGGAAGGCCCAGCACTATAGAAGTAGGAAGACCCTCCAACACATAACAAGACAACAGTTCTTTATGTAACGCTCCCACTTGAAGATCTATGTTATGCACTGCTTGCAAAAAACTTCCCTGACCGAGAGGTCTGGCGTCGATCGAGAATATGGGGACGGGTTTAGCCAACACACTCAATCGCATACCTTGAACCCGGGCAAAGCGAGCATCCACCAGATTAGCCCCGGACCCACTATCCAGAAGAACAGATATCCTCTCAGTTCTCACACCCACCACCACCTCCGCCGGTACGAGAAACTGAGACGAATTTAGGGACGAAATACTTACTCCCAGATTGCCGTCCACCACACAATCTGGGATCAATAGTTTTCCGGCGACTTCTCACTCTGCAAAGAACGGAATGGACACCCCCCAATAAAATGTCCCTTTTTCCCACAGAAGAAACAACTTCTTGTTTTGTGGTGCCCCACCGATCCCCTCCCCCGAATGATGTCCCTCCTAATTGCATAGGCTCCTCTGGACTGACTAGGGGAACCTCCGTATAAGGGACCCTTGAGGAAGGTGGAGTCATAACAGGGGCGAAGTTACCCCGCACCTCTCCCGAAGACGTCTGTCAATACGAATAGCAAGGGCCATAGCGGCCTCCAGTGACGTGGGGGGGTCATACTGTGCCAGCACAACCTTTAATTTGTCAGATAAACCTTGACAAAACTGGCTCCTAAGAGCCGGGTCATTCCACTGGGTGTCTGTGGCCCACCTACGGAACTCCGAACAGAATTCCTCCGCCGGACGATCTCCCTGCTGTATCCTACGTAACTTAGATTCAGCAAGGGAGACCCGATCCGGGTCATCATATACAAGACCCAGAGCTGCAAAATACCCATCCACTGACTGGAGAGCTGGGGAGCCCGGGGGAGAACGAACGCCCAGGATTGGGGGTCTCCTTGTAGGAGCGAGATGACAATCCCCACCCTTTGTTCTTCACTCCCAGATGACCGAGGTCGCAGCCGAAAGTACAATTTACATGCCTCCCGGAAAGCAAAAAACTTGTCCCGCCCCCCAGTGAATCTGTCAGGGAGAGCTACTTTAGGTTCAGGTCCGGCCTGCTCCGGGGGGTACAAAACCTTGGACTTAACGTCCGCCAGCTCCATGGACAAACTCTGCAACTGCCGAGCAAGACTGACTACTGGATCCATGGTGACTGGAGAAAATTTTTAGTGGTCGGTGAAAATGTCACGCTGTCTCTGCATAAGGAGGACCGGGGTCTATGCTGACCCTAAGCTGGGGTCCTGACTAATCCCTCTACCTGGAGGTTCTGTTGATGGTACAGAGGTCCAGGCCGCCAGCGTAACCCTATCTCCTGTGAATCCCTGACAACTGTAATCTAGTCCTGAGAAGGACCCTGATTACCACCACAGGGAACGGGAAGGTAACTGCCTACACACAGTATAAGACGAACGAGACAGTACAAGGGGTAAAACAAAAGACACCTTGCATACAAAACAACAACTACAGAGGGAACACCAAATGGTAAGGAGATAAATAATAAAGCGAGGAGAGGAGAAAACCACAACAGGTACTCTTAGCTTTAGACTTCTCAATATGATCCGCTCTGCTGGTCTGCATGAATGCTTTCACCGACACTTCCCTAGCAGACAGGCAGGTATATGAAGAAATCCAATTATCGCAACATTAATTGCAGCTGAGCGAGGCTGGTCTTGTCCAGCACAGAGAGAGGGAGAATTAACTCTCTCACTGCCGAAAAACACCCAGCAGCAGAAACTCAGCTGTGAGAAGTCAGGGTGTGCAATCGCGACGATCTTCGCAGCGACACACCCGTGACAATATGACAGATTTTATGTACAGCGTTACATTCTTGGGCAATAAAAAGAACTGATTGTTCACCCGGCTAGACCCACTCTACAAGGAGAACCTTACGTCTCTCGTTCCTAAGGCAGAGGGGTCTACTAAAATGGTGCTACACTAGAAGGCCATTGCATAAAATATTAAACAATTCTCATCAGTGAACGCGGCAGGGGGCAATCTTCCTCGCCCAACCTAGGAGAAGAGGAAAGGGAGAGACACACCAGGTACAGCAGAGGCAGGGGTATACTGTCAAAGGCTTGGGCCAATTTCATGACACCATCTCAACATCCAGACCCTGATGAGCGGGTATTTTTGAAAAGGAGGTAAACTTTTTAAAGATGGTCAAGCAATAGCTGGCTGACAAAATCAGCGTGCTCATAATTCCTCTGCCACCTTCAGCTATTGGGTGTCAAAGCTGGACACCAGGCATGAGCTGTCCCTCTATGCCTTGGAGGTGTTATGCTGCCCTGCCGCTAGCGTCTTGTCCGAGCTGGTTTTTAGTGCCACCGGGAGGGTCATAACATACAAGCGCCATCACCTGTCAAAAGAGAGTGACGACAGGCTCTGATAAAAATTAACACTCCAAGGGCGAGGAATGTGATAACACAGAGGATTATGATGAAGAGGTGTTAGATCCCAGTTGGCGTAAACATACAGGTACACAGCTGAGTAGGTCATCTGAGGAGGAAGACGAGGAGGTTACTGTTGTGAATGTGCTAAAAATGGTTTCTGAGCAGAGGCTCCCTCTGGTGGTTACTGACAGTACTGAACCTTTCAGCGAGGAATGGCAATCTGGGATCACGGACTGGTCTGATATAAGGGAGGTTCCCTCCCATGATGGTTGCCGGTGATCAATTGTTCTTGTCTCAATTGTGGCTCCTGGTTCATTTGGAAGCTTGCTGAGTCTTGCCTGTATCTTCTGCTATCAGATAAGATATTGTCTGCTTTTATTTTTGTGCTTGCTTTTTGCATTGTTCCCTGCACTTTTGTGGAGGTCAGCCAGGTCCCCTCCGGGGGGCTTGTGCTCCTCTCAGTTTATCTGGAGCCACTGTTGTTTGTTCATTTGCTTTTTCCTGTTTTTTCAGTGGCTGCGGCTTAGTTTTGTTACACCAGAGAACTGATTTAGGTGGCAGAGGTCGTGTGATCTCAGGTGTTTTTGCAATCAGTAGAGTTGGTATTTTTTAGGGTTTTTTTTGGATTGCAGTGAGTATCCTTTCCTGTGCTTTTCTGTCTAGACAGATTGGGCCCCAGCGTTTGCTCATTCTATTTTCTGTCTGTGTCCGTGCTTCTTCTTGTCTAACCGCCATTTTATTTGGGGATCTGCTCCAGGGCAGATAGCTTTCATCTTTCTGCCTTTAGGTGTAGTTATCTCTCAGGCTGTGACGAGGCGTCTAGGATCAACGTAGGAACGCTCCACGGCTACCTCTAGTTGTGTGGTTAGTTCAGGTTACTGCAATCCAATAGGTTCCAGCCTCTCTGGTGTATTGCCGTTTTTGCTTACTCTCCTCAGCTGCCAAAACATAACAGGTTACATTGCGCCATACATCGCAGACACATAGTGATGCAGCCACGACGAGCAATGCATCATCAGCCACAACTGTGGTTGTGACCAGCAGCATCTGCGGTTCTGCAGCTCACAGGGGTGGCAAGGGTTGCCTATCCTGAGCCTTTTTTGACTCAGCAAAGGATGAGCCAATTCACGTAATCTGCCATCTTTGTTAAAAAAACTGAGTAGAGGTAAAAAGTGCAATAATTTGACTACTACATGTATGAATCTTCACATTCGCAATCAACACGCATTACTCTGGGAATCCTACTGTGCAAAAATGGGGACCAGCAGACCCCAACAACCATCAGCTGCCCCATCAATCGTATCTGCTGCTTCTTCCTCCTCCTCTGTTACCGTGTCAACTATTGAGACGCAGGTCTTCGACCTCAGAGCCTAGAGTTCTTTACCCGCTCCAGTTACGCTGACCTAGAGCCCGCTGTCAGCTGTAACGGAAGCTGACATGCCTGCTGTTTTAGACCCATCTCAGAGAACGAGCACACCACAGCTTTCGCAATCCACCGTAACATCTCCACTGGCACTGCAGCCAGCCCACGGTACTGCAGTTGTGGTCACATAAAAGATTGTTTCCTCTTACGCATGACAAGGCTAAGAGATTGAACTCCACCATCTCCAATCTGTTGGCCACGGAAATGCTGCTTTTCTGCCTAGTAGATACATACGGTTTCCGAAAGCTGATGGCCATTGCAGTCCCCCAGTACCAATTGCCCAGTCTCAGGGGCGCCGCTATAATGAGGCGAGTTGAGCCTGCTGCCTCAGGCGGCGGCAGCCAGGGGGCGGCAGAGCAGAACTCATAACACCAGCGCCGCTCAATGTGTGAGAGGAAGTGAGAAGGAAGCTTCCGGATTGTGGAGAGGTGAGTCTGGCCGCTGTGCCTGTGAAGCTGCTGTGTGTGTGTGTGTCTGTGTGTGTGTGTGTATGTGTTACTGTAAGCTGCTGTGTGTGTGTGCGACGCTGTGTGTATGTATGTGTGTGTGTGTGTGTGTGTGTGTGTGTGTGTGTGTGAGACGCTGTGTGTGTGTGTGATAGATGAGGATGCGATATCAGCGTTGGAACGGGCAGAGGTGAGTAGTTTTTTTTTATGCAAGGCCATTATTCAGTATGGAGCATCATGTGGGGCTATTATACTGTATGCAGCAGTATATGGGGCCATTATTCAGTATGGAGCATCATGTGGGGCTATTATACTGTATGCAGCAGTATATGGGGCCATTATACAGTATGCAGCAGTATATGGGGCCATTATTCAGTATGGAGCATCATGTGGGGCTATTATACTGTATGCAGCAGTATATGGGGCCATTATACAGTATGCAGCAGTATATGGGGCCATTATTCAGTATGGAGCATCATGTGGGGCTATTATACTGTATGCAGCAGTATATGGGGCCATTATACAGTATGCAGCAGTATATGGGGCCATTATTCAGTATGGAGCATCATGTGGGGCCATTATACTGTATGCAGCAGTATATGGGGCCATTATTCAGTATGGAGCATCATGTGGGGCTATTATACTGTATGCAGCAGTATATGAGGCCATTATACAGGATGCAGCAGTATATGGGGCCATTATTCAGTATGGAGCATCATGTGGGGCCATTATACTGTATGCAGAAGTATATGGGGCCATTATACAGTAAGCAGCAGTATATGGAGCCATTATTCAGTATGGAGCATCATGTGGGGCTATTATACTGTATGCAGCAGTATATGGGGCCACTATACAGTATGCAGCAGTATATGGGGCCATTATTCAGTATGGAGCATCATGTGGGGCCATTATACTGTATGCAGCAGTATATGGGGCCATTATTCAGTATGGAGCATCATGTGGGGCTATTATACTGTATGCAGCAGTATATGGGGCCATTATACAGTATGCAGCAGTATATGGGGCCATTATTCAGTATGGAGCATCATGTGGGGCTATTATACTGTATGCAGCAGTATATGGGGCCATTATACAGTATGCAGCAGTATATGGGGCCATTATTCAGTATGGAGCATCATGTGGGGCTATTATACCGTATGCAGCAGTATATGGGGCCATTATACAGTATGCAGCAGTATATGGGGCCATTATTCAGTATGGAGCATCATGTGGGGCCATTATACTGTATGCAGCAGTATATGGGGCCATTATTCAGTATGGAGCATCATGTGGGGCTATTATACTGTATGCAGCAGTATATGAGGCCATTATACAGATGCAGCAGTATATGGGGCCATTATTCAGTATGGAGCATCATGTGGGGCCATTATACTGTATGCATAAGTATATGGGGCCATTATACAGTATGCAGCAGTATATGGGGCCATTATTCAGTATGGAGCATCATGTGGGGCTATTATACTGTATGCAGCAGTATATGGGGCCATTATACAGTATGGAGCATCATGTGGGGCTATTATACTGTATGCAGCAGTATATGGGGCCATTATACAGTATGCAGCAGTATATGGGGCCATTATTCAGTATGGAGCATCATGTGGGGCCATTATACTGTATGCAGCAGTATATGGGGCCATTATTCAGTATGGAGCATCATGTGGGGCTATTATACTGTATGCAGCAGTATATGGGGCCATTATACAGTATGCAGCAGTATATGGGGCCATTATTCAGTATGGAGCATCATGTGGGGCCATTATACTGTATGCAGCAGTATATGGGGCCATTATTCAGTATGGAGCATCATGTGGGGCCATTATACTGTATGCAGCAGTATATGGGGCCATTATACAGTATGCAGCAGTATATGGGGCCATTATTTAGTATGGAGCATCATGTGGGGCTATTATACTGTATGCAGCAGTATATGGGGCCATTATACAGTATGCAGCAGTATATGGGGCCATTATTCAGTATGGAGCATCATGTGGGGCCATTATACTGTATGCAGCAGTATATGGGGCCATTATTCAGTATGGAGCATCATGTGGGGCTATTATACTGTATGCAGCAGTATATGGGGCCATTATACAGTATGCAGCAGTATATGGGGCCATTATTCAGTATGGAGCATCATGTGGGGCTATTATACTGTATGCAGCAGTATATGGGGCCATTATTCAGTATGGAGCATCATTTGGGGCCATTATACTGTATGCAGCAGTATATGGGGCCATTATTCAGTATGGAGCATCATGTGGGGCTATTATACTGTATGCAGCAGTATATGGGGCCATTATACAGTATGCAGCAGTATATGGGACCATTATTCAGTATGGAGCATCATGTGGGGCCATTATACTGTATGCAGCAGTATATGGGGCCATTATACAGTATGCAGCAGTATATGGGGCCATTATTCAGTATGGAGCATCATGTGGGGCTATTATACTGTATGCAGCAGTATATGGGGCCATTATACAGTATGCAGCATCATGTGGGGCCATTATACTGTATGCACAGTAATGGGCCATTATCAGTAGGTAGGCCATCTTGCTATACTAGTATGATGCAGCAGTATATGGGGCCATTATTCAGTATGGAGCATCATGTGGGGCTATTATATACAGTAATGCAGAGTATATGGGGCCATTATTCAGTATGGAGCATCATGTGGGGCATTATACTGTATGCAGCAGTATATGGGGCCATTATTCAGTATGGAGCATCATGTGGGGCTATTATACTGTATGCAGCAGTATATGGGGCCATTTATACAGTATGCAGCCAGTATATGGGGCCATTATTCAGTATGGAGCATCATGTGGGGCCATTATACTGTATGCAGCAGTATATGGGGCCATTATTCAGTATGGAGCATCATGTGGGGCTATTATACTGTATGCAGCAGTATATGGGGCCATTATACAGTATGCAGCAGTATATGGGGCCATTATTCAGTATGGAGCATCATGTGGGGCATTATACTGTATGCAGCAGTATATGGGGCCATTATTCAGTATGGAGCATCATGTGGGGCCATTATACGTATGCACCAGTATATGTGGGCCATTATACAGTATGCAGCAGTATATGGGGCCATTATTAGTATGGAGCATCATGTAGGGCATTATACTGTATGCCGCAGTATATGGGGCCATTATACAGTATGCAGCAGTATATGGGGCCATTATTCAGTATGGAGCATCATGTAGGGCATTATACTGTATGCAGCAGTATATGGGGCCTTATATATCAGTATGGGCACATACCATGTGGGGATAACGAGAGCTATGGGCTATATACGTAGGGCATCATGGGGCATATACTGTATGCAGCATATATGGGGCCATTATACAGTATGCAGCAGTATATGGGGCCATTATTCAGTATGGAGCATCATGTGGGGCTATTATACTGTATGCAGCAGTATATGGGGCCATTATTCAGTATGGAGCATCATTTGGGGCCATTATACTGTATGCAGCAGTATATGGGGCCATTATTCAGTATGGAGCATCATGTGGGGCTATTATACTGTATGCAGCAGTATATGGGCCCATTATACAGTATGCAGCAGTATATGGAACCATTATTCAGTATGGAGCATCATGTGGGGCCATTATACTGTATGCAGCAGTATATGGGGCCATTATACAGTATGCAGCAGTATATGGGGTCATTATTCAGTATGGAGCATCATGTGGGGCTATTATACTGTATGCCACAGTATATGGGGCCATTATACAGTATGCAGCAGTATATGGGGCCATTATTCAGTATGGAGCATCATGTGGGGCCATTATACTGTATGCAGCAGTATATGGGGCCATTATTCAGTATGGAGCATCATGTGGGGCTATTATACTGTATGCAGCAGTATATGGGGCCATTATACTGTATGCAGCAGTATATGGGGCCATTATTCAGTATGGAGCATCATGGGGGGCCATTATACTGTATGCAGCAGTATATGGGGCCATTATTCAGTATGGAGCATCATGTGGGGCCATTATACTGTATGCATCATTATGTGGGGCCATTATTCAGTATGGAGCATCATGTGGGGCCATTATACTGTATGCAGCAGTATATGGGGCCATTATTCAGTATGGAGCATCATGTGGGGCCATTTTACTGTATGCAGCAGTATATGGGGCCATTATTCATTAGTTTTTTTCTTTCCCATCTTTCTTTCTCTCTCTGTTCTTTTTCTTTCTCCCTGTTCTTTCTTTCCCCTCTTTCTTTCTATCTCTGTTCTTTCTTTCTCTTTCTTTCTCTCTCTGTTCTTTCTTTCTCTCTGTTCTTTCTTTCTCTTTCTTTCCACTCTATCTTTCTGTTCTTTCTCTCTCTCTCTGTTCTTTCTATCTGTTTTCTTTATTTCTCTTTCTCTCTCTCTGTTCTGTTTCCCATCTTTCTTTCGCTCTATCTCTCTGTTCTTTCTTTCTCTCTTTGTTCTTTCTTTCCCCTATTTCTTTTTTTCTCTCTGTTCTTTTTTTTTGTCCCCTCTTTCTTTTTCTGTTCTTTCTTTCTTTCTTTTCTTTCTTTCTTTCTTTCTCTGTTCTTTCTTTCCCGTCTTTTTTTCTTTCTCTCTCTGTTCTTTTCTCTCTCTGTTCTTTCTTTTCCCTTTCTTTGTTTATTTATTTCTCTCTCTACTTTCTCTCTGTTCTTTCTTGCTTTCCCCTCTTTCTCTCTCTCCTTTCTCTGTTTTCTTTTTTCTCTCTCTGTTCTTTCTTTTACTCAGTACCAGTGTGCCCATAGTACCAGTCACTGTGCCCTCAGTACCAGTCAGTGTGATCACCAGTGCTAAATGGGTGTGGTTGGGGCGTGGACATAGGTGTGACTAGTTGTGAAATGGGTGTGGTCGGGTGTGGCCTAAAATTTGCCGCATTGGGGGGCGCCGTTTTGCAGTTCGCCTCAGGCAGCACAGAGGCTAGGTTCACCCCTGCCCAGTCTCCATTACTTTTCTAAGAAAGGTGTGGCTGCGCTACACCAGGATGTCGCAGACAACATCACCCATTCCTTGACTAAATCTCTGTCTGCCAGGGTGCATTTCACCACAGACACTTGGATGAGTAAGCATGGCCAAGGGCGTTACATCTCGTTGACTGGGCACTGGGTGACTCTGGTGGCTGTGTGGGCAGGCGCTGCTCCACAAGTCTTGGAATCCCCACAGCTTGCAGGACAAACCTCTACATTTCACACTTTCACCACTGCTTCAGCCTTCTCCATTTCCTCTAGTGCCTCCACCTGCTCCCTCAATCTCTGCCTTAATGAGAGATGCATTCCAACAGTGCAGAGCGAATCTCCACACCTCCATACTGCGCTGCCAATCAAGCAGTGTTAAAATTGATATGCCTTGGAGATCGCAGTCATACAGCTAAAGAGTTGTGGACAGCTCTCCAGCATGAGTTTGATCAATGCCTGTCTCCACTGAACCTGCATCCAGGGAAGGCCGTGTCTGATAACGGTGCGAACCTTGTGTCAGCCCTACAGCGAGGCAAGCTCAAACATGTGCCTGGCATGACTGACATCCTCAACCTGGTGGTACAGCATTTTGTCCGCCACTATCCTGGCCTTGGTGAGCTGCTCCAGAAAGCACGGAAGCTGTGTGCTCATTTCCGCCGTTCGCACCCCTCAGGTTATCGACTTGTATCGATACAGAGGTCTTGTCCATGCCAGTTAACAGGTTGATATGCGATGTGCCGACACGGTGGAATTCCACTCTGCACATGTTGTGACTGTGGCAGCAGCAACGAGCCCTGACAGAATATGTCATGTCATATAGACTGGGAAAACGCAGTATGGATGTGGCGCATATCAGGTTAACAGAGTGGGCAGATTAAGGACCTCTGCACCCTTCTGCACAGTATCGAAATGGCAACTAAGATGGTTAGCTCTGATGACGCCGTCATCAGCATTACTTTCCCAGTCTTCTATATACTGGAGCAGACTTTGAATAGCCTCCATGAGGAGATGGTGGTCCCAGAAGTAGAGGAGAAAGCAGAGGAGGATGAGGAAGAATAACATTGTCTCTAATTTCCAGACTATCATCACACAGGCGGGTGCCAAGGAACCTGGATTACTGCGATTAAGGGGGGCTGGTGATAACAGACAAACTGTTATCTGTTGTGAATAGGCTGGAAATGAGTTCTGAGCAGAAGCTCCCTCTGGTGGTTACAAACGGTACTGGACTGTCCAGTGAAGATTGTGAGGATTGGGAATCAGGTGTTACTGACTGGTCTTATATAAGGGAGTCGCCTTCCCATCAGGGTTGCCGGTGATCAATTGTTCTGGTCTCAATCCTTGATTCCTGTTTCCTTGGTAGCCTGCTGTGTCGTGTCTGAATCTCCTGCTAACAGATAAGACATTTTCTTCTTTTTGTTTTTGTGCTTGATTTTTGCATTTTGTCCTGCACTTCTGTGGGGGCCTTCTGGGTCCCCTCTGGGGGCTTTTGCCTCTCAGTTCAGTTCAGCCACTGATGTTTGTACATTTGCTTTTTCCAGTTTTTTCAGTGGCTGCTGTTTTGTTTTTGGTTACACCAGAGAACTAATTTAGGTGGTAGAGGTCGTGTGATCTCAGGTGTTTTTGAAATTAGTAGAGTTGGTGCTTTTCAGGGTTTTTTGGGTTTGCAGTAAGTGCCCTTCCTATCCTTTTCTATTTAGTAAGTTTGGGCCCCAACGTTTGCTCATACTATTTTCTGTCTGTGTCAGTATTTCTTCTTGTCTAACCGCCATTACATGTTTGGGGGCTTTCTATGTTCTTTGGGGATCTGCTCCGGGGCAGATAGCTTTTCTCTTTCTATCTTTAGGTGTAGTTAGTTTCTCAGGCTGTGACGAGGCGTCTAGGACCAACGTAGGAACGCTCCATGGCTGCCTCTAGTTGTGGTGGTTAGTCAGGGTACTGCAATCTCATAGTTTCCAACTGCTCTGGTGTATTTCCTTTTTTGCCTGCTCTCCTCAGCTACCAAATCATAACAGTTATCGAAGGTGCAAGATCCAAGGAACAAATGGAGGAGGAAGAGGTGATAGGCGACCAGCAGTCAAATGAAGAGGATAATCCTTCCCTCTCTGTTGTTCGTGGTTGGCGGGAGGGCACGGAGGAAACAAGCATCATTGTTACCCAGCCATCAACACAGCATGGGGCTTGGATTTCATGGTACAGCCCGATATATGAGTGCCTCCTTGCTGCAATATCTCCAACATGATCCCCGTATAGTTATGATAAAGAATACTGCTGATTACTGGGTTGCTACTCTGTTAGATCCACTTTATAAAACCATATTTTGCCAGGTGCTTCCCACCCTGGAAAGGAACAAGCGAATGCTGGAATATTGAAACATGCTTTTACACAACCTTAAGAGAGCTTTTCCCCAAGACAGCAGTGAAGCACACAGCTGGCATCGCACCTCTTGACTTCCAACCTCCGGCATGTCAATTCGCCAACACTAAAACAATAGCAGCAGCAGTAGTGTAAGTGGAAGAAGCCTTAGGATAGATAGTGCAATATATCATATTACATTATTTGTTGTTTATGCATGTTTTAATTTGCATTTATTGATGGAAGGGTGTTTATATGGCTTAAGAGGGCCAGATGACTGTGAGCTTGGCACCATTTCCCTTATTTAAGGTGCCAATCTCTGAGGCAAAGTAGGGACATGTTTGAAGGGCAAGTATAGGGATAGTTTCCTTGCCCTATATCTGTATTGTATTGTTTTTGAGATCCCTACTCTGACACCTAACAGAGTGCCTATTAGAAAAAAAGGGTTAAACCGCACCTCTCGAATGTCAAAATCCTATAGACAAAGTTCCTAAGGCGCACGTCAAATACCAGGGAGTCCAATCTGGAAAAATTCCATGACAAAAGAAAAAAAGAGACAGTGCCCCAGACCGTGGTGAAGAAGTAAGTTTTACATTTATTCTGCCTCTTGTTGCGACGTTTCGGTCAAAAGACCTTTTTCAAGCACAGTACAACAGTGTTCAGACCACCCTTATATACAACAAGAACCACCCACTAATTAACAGATCACCAATAGAAAATACACATATAGATATACAAAGGTACAAATCCCAACACATATTTAAAAACAATCCTACTGATCATCTGTTCTACTAATGGTTAAGTTAACATCAAAATCGCTAGTTCTGATCGCCATTATACAGAAAGGAAAATGCAAAAACCTATAACTAACTCCCAAAGATCACATATAAACAAAAAAGGCATCCCACCAATCGTTAAAGAGCATTCCCATTGTCATAGTGACAGCCATTCCCCCAAAAAGGCGGTCACAAAACCCCAGAACCAATCATAGAAAAACACAACAGCACATGTCACAGCGTCATCATAGTAAACAACACTATAGCGAATCGCAAGAGTGTATAATGGCGCATGTCATGGCGTCTTCACAGTGCATAGTACAGCACATATCCCAGCAGTCTTAAGCGCCGCACAGATCTAGTCTGCTCACGCTGATTAATATGTCGCACTGCTCCATACTATTGCACATGTCCGGACAACTCAATTAGCAGCTCTCATGTTCTTGCATTGAATTTCCACTGCGCATGTCGCAGTATTTTTGTCTAGTTGACTTCCAGATACTCCCAAGTGATTGGTTAACTGAAGATGTCCATCATAGTTATGAACGCCCCTATATGTATTAGACCGACACAAAGTAACAAAACCACATAATATGGGAAGAAATACCAGTACATCAGAAAAATCACATCAATTGGCAGGAATACCTATGGAAATATAAAGCTCTGGTATAACATTAGAAAGAAAGAAATAATTTCATCATTAAATACATTTCATTCAGGGTACGGTTCAAGCAAGCATAAAACCTTATAAACCCAATACACGATCCCAAATACCCACAAACACCCATACCCAGAAAACTTTAGACCAGGAATTCCCAGCTAGTCACCCATGCCGGTACTGGCCCAGCCCAAAGCTGCTTAGCGGCTGCGATCCAACGAGGGAACACACCTTCAGCCTAAAGTGGCTGCTACCTCCACATTATCTACTATATAATCGTCTAATTCTGTCTGTCTGTAACGGAAATCCCGCATCGCTGATTGGTCGCGCACGGCTAGACGTCCAGCCCACCTCTCTGCTCAGCTGCCTCCGGATTGGATGTGTTTGTTGCTGGGGGAGTGGTGCGGGCACGCCCCTTGGATACCCGACTGCAGCCTTAGCAACGTCACAGGGACTGTCACAGAACCTGTGTTAGAGAGCAAATGGAGGGGAAAATGAGCAAATGGAGGGGAAAATAATTATTGCGGCGTGATGGCATGATGTGTGTGGGTGACAGTGGGTGCTGACGCCGGCCCTGCGTAGTTCACTCATGTTTACTAAACAAGTTCTGTTAGTCACAGTGTGATGTAGTTCAGTCGCGTTTACTGGACAAGTTCTCTCAGTCACAGTGCGACATAGTTCACTCTCGCTTACTGAACACGTTCTGTCACTACTACATATTCTAGAATACCCGATGCGTTAGAATCGGGCCACCATCTAGTGTAAATATAGTTAGATACACATCCAATTAGATATAAAACTATCATAGAACAAGCGATATAAGAAAGACATAAATAGTGGCTCATTTGCTGCATAATATCATTCAATCGGGGCAACAATGTAACCCGGGTACTAAGGTGGAATAAATCCACAGTAACCATAAAGTTGTCAAACAAATCAAATAAAAGTACCCAGGATGCCCTAATCCACCCTATATAATCAGATAAACACATAAGAAACAGTCCAAGTGAATTATATTGCATAAAACAGTTACATACAAATAGAACGCCCCTAAATCAACCACCCCATATTAACCATAGCCCCACAATACTCAGATAAAAATTATACTCAGTATATAAACATGGTTAAAAACAATATACCGATGAGACGCCACCAAAAAACACCCCCAAGAAAAAGGAAGCCGAAAAACCCACATTCTCCTATAAGAGACAGCTTTGGTTATATTCAATATTCATGCCTTTAGGTTGCAGGGTATCCAGTTCAAAAATCCACATAAGTTCCTTCTTTTTCAGAAGGGTAATCCGATCCCCACCTCGTCTGAGTACAGGCACATCATCAATCACCCTGTACCGTAATTGATTGACAGAATGACCCATATCGCAAAAATGTCTCGGTACAGGAAGATCCTAGGAGAATGGTGGAGTCATTGCCATGGTCTCAACTCCTGAGGGTAAGAAGGGTGGTCTCTTGTGATTCCCTGATTGATGACAGATTGGAGGAGATGTGTCGCAAATTCCTTCTAAGAGGGTACCCGAAAGCTGGTACCCGAAAGCTGCGTTCATGACTATGATGGACATCTTCAGTTAACCAATCACTTGGGAGTATCTGGAAGTCAGCTAGATAAAAATACTGCGACATGCTCAGTGAAAATTCAATGGAAGAACATGAGAGCTGCTAATTGAGATGTCCGGACATGTGCAATAGTATGGAGCAGAGCGACATATTCATCAGCGTGAGCAGACTGGATCTGTGCGGCGCTTAAGGCTACTTTCACACATCAGTTTTTTTTTAATCAGGCATAATCCGTCCTATGAGAGAGAGAGAGAGAGAGAGAGACCCCTTGGACTCCGGATCAGTTTTCTGACGGATTTGTCAAAATACTGGTCCGGCTCCATAGGTTTGCATTGTTTCCGGCCGCCTGAAGTGCCGATTCAGGCACTGTCAGGCGGCTCCGGAAAAAAAACAAAACGATGCAGCAAGCGTCTTGTCCGGCCGCCGGAATGTACATTTCCGACGGATCCGGCCAAAAACGGATGCAACGCTGTGACATCAGGCGCGATCCGGCGATAATGTAAGTCAATGATAAAAAAACGCATCCGGTACCGGTTCCGTTTTTTTTAAAACACGCCGGATCGCGCCTGATTCAAAAAGCCTGAAGTGTGAAAGCAGCCTAAGACTTCTGGGATATGTGCTGTACTATGCGCTGTGAAGACGCCATGACATGCGCCATTATACACTCTTGCGATTCGCTATAGTGTTGTTTACTATGATGACGCTGTGACATGTGCTGTTTGTTTTTTCTATGATTGGTTCTGGGGTTTTGTGACCGCCTTTTTGGGGGAATGGCTGTCACTATGACAATGGGAATGCTCTTTAACAATTGGTGGGATGCCTTTTTTGTTTATATGTGATCTTTGGGAGTTAGTTATAGGTTTTTGCATTTTCCTTTATGTATAATAGCAATCAGAACTAGCGATTTTGATGTTAACTTAACCATTAGTAGAACAGATACTCAGTGGGATTGTTTTTAATTATGTGTTGGGATTTGTACCTTTGTATATCTATATGTGTATTTTCTATTGGTGATCTGTTAATTAGTGGGTGGTTCTTGTTGTATATAAGGGTCGTCTGAACACTTTTGTATTGTGCTTGAAAAAGGTCTTTTGACCGAAATGTCGCCACAGGAGGCAGAATAAATGTAAGACTTACTTCTTCACCACGGTCTAGGGTGCTGTCTCTTTTTTTCTTTTGTCACCTAACAGAGTACGACACAGCACCATTAATTGGGAGTGAATACTGTATAGGATTTTAGAAATTTACCAATAAAGTATTATTGTTTTTAATTTTTTTTTTTTTCTTTTGGGTTTTGAGTTTTGCTGGACCGCTGTCCTCTATATACAATTTTTGGTGTTTCCAAAACCTGAAATACCATCACTCGACTAAATTATCAGCCAAATCAACGAACACTGCTTCCAAGAGAAGAATATCGCCTAAGTTGTTATTTAGGTTCGCTTTATAACATTACTGCTCCTCTGTAATATTAATCCATATTTGGAAATGTATTATTATAATTCAGAAAGTTTTTCTAGTTCTTTCCTTTTTATGCCACCGACTTTTGTTTTTATATTTTGTTACAAAATTATGTATATTAAAATTATATATATACAGTATATAATATATATATATATATATATATATATATACAGTACAGACCAAAAGTTTGGACACACCTTCTCATTCAAAGATTCTTCTGTATTTTCATGACTATGAAAATTGTAGAATCACACTGAAGGCATCAAAACTATGAATTAACACATGTGGAATTATACATTACACTTTACAAAAAAGTGTGAAACAACTGAAAATATGTCTTATATTCTAGGTTCTTCAAAGTAGCCACCTTTTGCTTTGATTACTGCTTTGCACGCAGAAAAGGTGAATGGATGGACTCTACATGCCTAGTTCCCACCGTGAAGCATGGAGGAGGTGGTGTGATGGTGTGGGGGTGCTTTGCTGGTGACACTGTTGGGGATTTATTCAAAATTGAAGCGGTGAGCGGTCCAGCTCACCCCAAACCATCTCGATTGAGTTCAGGTCTGGTGACTGTGGAGGCCAGGTCATCTGGCTAGCACCCCAACACTCTCCTTCTTGGTCAAATAGCCCTTACGCAGCCTGGAGGTGTGTTTGGGGTCATTGTCCTGTTGAAAAATAAATGATGGTCCAACTAAACGCACACCGGATGGAATAGCATGCCGCTGTAAGATGCTGTGGTGGCCATGCTGGTTCGTTATGCCTTCAATTTTGAATAAATCCCCAACAGTGTCACCAGCAAAGCACCCCCACACCATCACACCACCTCCTCCATGCTTCACGTGGGAACCAGGCATGTAGAGTCCATCCGTTCACCTTTTCAGTAATCAAAGCAAAAGGTGGCTACTTTGAAGAACCTAGAATAAAAGACATATTTTCAGTTGTTTCACACTTTTTTGTAAAGTGTAATGTAAATTCCACATGTGTTAATTCATAGTTTTGATGCCTTCAGTGTGATTCTACAATTTTCATAGTCATGAAAATACAGAAAAATCGTTGAATGAGAAGGTGTGTCCAAACTTTTGGTCTGTACTGTATATATATATTATATTTTATATAATATAATTATATATAAATATATTATATATAAGAGGCATGAGGATATATGTTCTGGAAAACTTAACCAGTTACAAATCTTCTTTAATAAAAATCAATTTAGGGCTGAAACTTATTTGCATAATATTAAGGAACTACTTCATCTGTGTATACTTTGCATACAACAACATAGTCACTAAATCGTTATAAATTTCAATACATAAATACTTCCACTTTTGTATTGGATTTGCTCAGGATTTATATTTCATGCGATTAAAACGTTCTGCAAAGTGATCATTGCTGTAAAAGAAAAGACGGCTTCTGAAGCTCTCCGAGATGTAATAGGAGCACATCAGCATTCGCCTTTCGATTTAACTTGAACTTTCAGTCCATTGTTTCTGTGGAGAAAACAAATAAGGTTCACAATATTATTCATTTAGTGCCAGTATAATATTTACTTGTCATTAAGTACTCAGATCTCCTAAATATTGACATTGTTACCAAGCACTGCCAAGACTGGAAATGCTGCCCACTTGTATGCAATCCATTGCTACCGACATACCACTAAGTAATTGCTTTCATACTTGTAAAGTCAATATTAAGTTGTCGTAGTACATTTTTCTTCATTTGAGATACAAAACTGTTTTATGATGGTCAATTTGAGGTTCTGTTTTAGACCACAAGTAAAGGACTTATGATAAGAAGAGCATCTAATTTAAAGGACAGAGGGCTTAGTGACGGGCCAGACTGTGAGGCTGGTTGCGTGAGGATGGAACGCTGCCCACTGCGATGGCCTATAGCTGCCTGATTTTGTGTCACAACAATACAGTCATTGGCCAGTTGCGGGTCGGTGGAGCTTCTGTCGTGCTAGAACCACAACGCGACTATGGCATTAGACGCTACCGTTACTTAACCCATGAGCCCTACCAATCAGATACCACAAAGTAATCGTGTAAACAAGTGTGAATTACTCATTACTACTGTAACAGTTGCTTGGCGCACCAATGCCTTGAATGTAGCTAATATAGTTGGAGATAAGATATAAAAATATACCAGACTCACACTTCAGTAGGCCCATCATAGACTACATCACTGTGTGCATGAAGATGTCAAGCATTAAAAGAGCATGATCAAACAAACATGTTTTCCAGCAAGTAAAGAAGGCCATACACAACATACTTAGGGGCCAAAATGTGTCCAAACAATCAACAAACACAAATCATGCCATACACTTGTATTTTCGGCCAGCCATGGTTGGAGAAACAATACAAGCTGACAGATTACATTATTTGGCAGGCTGACAGGCACTAGCTGCCATCGTGAATTCTAATTTATGTATGTGTAGAAGAGAGGACCTGGCTGTGGGTACTGACAGAGCGCCGGGTCCAGAACTGCTGGGCAAAGCCTCTTGTTGCAAGAGGGAAGGAGATAAGAGATGGAGCAAACTCGTAACCTAGGTGAAGGGGCGTGGCTAGCGAGAGGGCGTTAAAAGGGTTGCACGGGAAAGAGAAGGGGCTTCCCGCCGGAGAGCAGAGCGAGTGAGGACCGTTGATGGACTTTGGGGAGAAATAGGCCACAGAGTAGAGATCCTGAACAGGCACGGCAAGGTCTCTCAAGTACTGGCGTGCATGCAAGGAAACGCATGTCGAGTGGAGGGTTACGAATGACTCCACTCTCTTGCACAGCAGCTGAATGGTCTAGAGGCTCAGCTGGCAAAACCAGTGACCACCTTCTGCCGCCAGAAGACTCAGCTCCGGCCTCAGCCGGCAGCCAAGCAACCATCGGACTCTGCGAGAGAAATGGACAACCAAGTCACGTTAAGTGAAACTGATTTATAGACTGTTAAACTGAATTACTGATACCCTGTTTAACCCTTGTTTTCTCCCTGAAAGGAGGATATTCCTGTCTTGATAAAGTGAATAATCGTTAACCCTTGCTCTGTGCTTCTGTGTCACTGCATCTGTATACCTGATGTATATGATTATCAAATAATAAATGACCTTGTATGGCTAGGTTATTTTTGCAATGATTGACTGGGGAATTCAAGTAGACAGTTCAATTCAGTACAAATGAGCTGAAACCTTCAGCCTGTAGGCACTCTGTATGCCAACATATGATGAGCCCAAAAATTGTTATAATACAAAAGAATATAATTTATTAAATATGGCAAATCAATACATATAGAACAATAGACATTACCAACAAGAGTCTAAATACTAGAGGGATGCAGGTCACACACAGTATCAAGTGAGTCCTAAGATAGTATAATGAATGAGGTGGGGGAGCAGAGGGAGCAAAAGACCTCAGAGGGCCATGATATAGCAGTAAATAGGTAACTGGATAAAATGCTTGAAGTGCTCGAAAAACGGGTCAGAAAAAATATATATATGTAGTCTTGCCACAGGCTCAATAATTCTATCTAATGCCCAGAACAGAGCAACCAGTACCAAAGTAATCACAAACATATGGTCATACAAATGTCCCAGCTTCTGCTCTTACCCATAGTGCCTTTATCAGGAACCCACGAGAGGTCAGCCCCAACACGCGTTTCGCGTTGGCTTCTTCGGGGGGCCTAGTTGTTTTCAGATTCATTTAGGAGGGTCTAGTAGGGACATCCCTGGTCCTATCGATATGGCTTAGGATCTATTTTGAAAGCATGATATTATGTTTTCTGTTCTGACTTTGTTGTTGTTTATGCCAACATATGCCTGTGGGGATCCTGATGAAGCATACATACATTCATTAAAGGGGTTGTTCACTCTAAAGCTACAAGTCTGCAGTCACTCTATGTGACAGCAGACTTGTGAATCCTCACACCATGATTTTCTGGTGCTGGAAGCGGCGGTCATGTGACCACAATTGTGAATTCAGCACATCTTATTAGTGGCATGTGCCTCACTAGAAATGTTACTCAAAGAGTTAAGTAACATTATTGTCATTTGAAATGCTGCCATTTTTCATTCATTTGACTAGCGGATGTAACCACTTTCTGTCCTTGCTCCACCCCAGCTCTAGTCATTTTATCAGGGCTGCCAGAAACTGGCATGAAAATGCCAAATCAAAGTGTTTTATGCCACTTTGATGAATCGAGGCCATGGTCTGTCTTATAAGCAAAACTCATAGCGGACCTTACAGCCACATTACAGCAGTTGATGGGCTATGCTAGTTTTCACCCTCTGAAAGAAAGGCAAATAACTCTAGAAATAAGAGACATAAGGAAGTAGAGTAGGTTAATTAGACAGCTATGGGCACTGTATTATGATTCAGAACAACATTTAGATTACCCTGACATAATATGCCTACATGCATTAGCGAAGGGTTGGCAACTTGTCCGTTACTTATCAAAGATTGCATAGGTTCAGTTATTACTGAATTACTTTTTTTACTGACTCAAAAGTAAGTAATGTTTGATTTATCAGTGACCATAGAGGAGAGAGATGTTATCTGAGCACCAAGAAGCTTGGGAAGGTCATGGCTCTGGCATCAGTGAGCTTCACTCATCACTGGACACCATTAATGAAGGGAATAAAATATACATCCATCTCCAGATGACAGGTGAGGCGGTTAGCGGGTGCCCTGCACAATAGTGGGTGTGCTTGGGTGTTATGTCCACAGCACGTATAATTGCTCCAACTGCTGTAGTGTGAGGCATAGCTTTCTCACAGTGGAGGTCCAAAAATTAAGGTAAAAGACTGCTTGAGTGGCATTCATAGCAGATTGTGGGATGGTGTGGGTCTCTGCAATATTTCATTTGAAGCTAGATAAAGACTAATTTCATTTTGCACTGGAACAGATAACAGTGCTATAAAGTGGATTCATATATAAAGCTTGAACAAATGCAAAATAAAAAAATTATATTAAACAGAAAAACATTTTAAAACCTCAAAAAATTAAATAAAACATGTTTTGCTGCTAGTGAGCACATTGCAAGAAAACTTTTTTTTGCATGAATATACTGGGCTTTTGTTGTTTTATGAAGAAAATAAGTTTCACAGAAACGTTAATAGAGGTACAAATGGTGTTTCCGCAAACTAAAAATATTTAGAGTTGAGAGTCCTCAGTGGTTGATACCTTTTAATGGCTAACTGAAAAGATGGTAACAAATTGCAAGCTTTCGAGACTACTCAGGTCTCTTCATCAGGCAAAGACTAAACAAAACTGAAGAATCACATATTTATACACAAAAACACAGAAAAAATGCAATAGATAAGACAAGTGACGTGAAGCAGAACTCAGCAAACTAACACATTTTAATTTTTTTTTGGGGGGAGGGGGCTCGAAAGGTTGTTTTTGTTTTATATAAAACATTAACAATATAGATATAAAGTAACAGATTGCAGTTACCCAGCACATTTAAATGAAATTGCTTTTTAGTATAATAGGCTCCTCTTGTTTAAAAAAAATGTTATAAAAAAAAACCACAGCAAGTTGGTACCATGTAGATTCCAAGACCCTCCCAAATAGAAAATAATTGATATTGGCGGGTTCGGCCAACATTACGCAAATGTGTATGGGAGCCTTAAGATGTTATTGTCACTGAGCTCGGCAGTATTAATAATGAGATGCCTGTCCGCAGTAATGTCACTTGATTTTCTTTAGCATTAAAGGGGTTGTCCAGGATTAGAAAAGCATGGCTGTTGTTTTTCTCAGAAACAGTCCAACCCCTAAGTATGGGTTGAAATCACTTCATTAAGATTGAGCTGCAATAACAGACACAACCCATGTTCAGGGGTGGCACTGTCTCTGAAAAAAAGCTGTCATGTTTTTTCTAATCGATGATAGCCCCCTTAAAGGGAACCATTTGGCTTCTCTGTGCTCTCTTGTTTGCAGTCAGCTAGAGGTTGATCAATTTCATAATAGACTTGAAACTTACAAAAACAGTCAATCGCAGACGAATGTTATCATTTATTGTAAATGCTTTCACTGTATCTCCTCCCATTCTTTATAAATCAGCTCAGCATCTACGGCAGTTGGGGTAGCATAAACCAGCTGACAGGTCCTCTAAAACACATACAGTTAGGCTTTGTTCACATGTTGCGATTTTGCTGCATTTTTTTTTTCCGCAGACAAAATTTGCTCGAAGCTGCCATAAAAAAGCAGGTTTTGCTGCATTTTTTGCTGCATTTTTGTTGTCTCCCGTGCATGCTGATAAATTTTAGTGCCCCCCAAAAAAGCATGATGCAACTTCCTTAAGGTTTTTTAATTAATTACCCAGGTATATTCCAACTAGATACAGACTTAGATTAACACATGAAATGCCGGAGAACAAAAAGTCAGAAAAATGTATCTCTAAAAAGGTATAAATTTATTATTGTACCACATTATAAAAAATTAACAAAATATTTTTTATTATATCAATATAGTATATATGGATTAATTTACAAAGTGATCCACCAGATTAGTATGATGTATAAAGGACGCACCGGGCACCTACAAAAGAATTAAAAATAATGTGCAACGCTGGTAATATATATTATTTCAGATGCTAATACAGAGCCTTTAAATTAGATTTATCCATCACAAAGATCTAGTAATTAGTAAAATGCATTGTGCATCTGCAGCCCATATAGGGATACTAGAAAGACAGGTCTATTTACATGTGATGCCTATTACAAGGAACGAAAGCTCAATGATATATACATCTATCTTTATCGCCAGCGTTAGCCCAAAGAAATCAATAGAAGTCATATAGTAAAGTTTTCACAGGTTTAATTACCCATTGTAGAAGTAGGGGTGTTTCAGCCACGGAGCGTCCCGGACCCTGACGTACGTTTCGCAAGCACTAGGCTCGCTTCCTCAAAGGGGAAGCGAGCCTAGTGCTTGCGAAACGTACGTCAGGGTCCGGGACGCTCCGTGGCTGAAACAAAGGGGAAGCGAGCCTAGTGCTTGCGAAACGTACGTCAGGGTCCGGGACGCTCCGTGGCTGAAACACCCCTACTTCTACAATGGGTAATTTAACCTGTGAAAACTTTACTATATGACTTCTATTGATTTCTTTGGGCTAACGCTGGCTATAAAGATAGATGTATATATCATTGAGCTTTCGTTCCTTGTAATAGGCATCACATGTAAATAGACCTGTCTTTCTAGTACCCCTATATGGGCTGCAGATGCACAATGCATTTTACTAATTACTAGATCTTTGTGATGGATAAATCTAATTTAAAGACTCTGTATTAGCATCTGAAATAATATATATTACCAGCGTTGCATATTATTTTGAGTCCTTTGTAGGTGCCCGGTGCGTCCTCTATACATCATACTAATCTGGTGGATCACTTTGTAAATTAATCCATATATACTATATTGTTATAATAAAAAATATTTTGTTAATTTTTTATAATGTGGTACAATAATAAATTTATACCTTTTTAGAGATACGTTTTTCTGACTTTTTGTTCTCCGGCATTTCATTCCTTAAGGTTTTTGCACCAAAACCTGATACCTGCGTTTTTGCTGCATTTTTGCACTTACCCATCACTTCCTATGGGTGAAAAAAATGCTGCAAATACACAAAAAAAAGCTGAAAGAAGTGACACCACCGCAGCAGTTTTCCTATTCAGTCAGGAAAATAAAACCAAGGTGTGTGCATGAGATTTCTGAAATCTCATAGGCTTTGCTGGCACTGTAAAAAATTTACATAAAAAAATGGAGCAAAAACGCAACATGTGAACAGGGCAGCAGGGTGGCTCAGCAGCCTTGCAGCACTGGAGTCCTGGGTAGAAATCCCACCAAGGACAACATCTGGAAGGAGTTTGTATGTTCTCCCCGTGTTTGTGTGGGTTTCCTCTGGGTTCTCCGATTTCCTCCCACATTCCAAAGATGATAACTGTAAAGAACTGCGGAATATGTTAGCGCTATATAAAAATAAAGATTATTATTATTAGCCTTAGTAATTACCTGTTTGAGAAGCACAGCACGCACTCGTTGGAATAGGTCTGTCCATCTGTTCCACAGACGGGGTTAAACTCTCTCGTGCATCCTGGCATCTTTTCATATAGGTAACAATTTGGCTGAAATCAAAATACAAAACAGATTACCAAGGACAGCGATGAAATGCACTTACTGAAAGCTTTTCTCAGCAGTTGCCTAGAATTTGAACGGTAACAGTAATCACTAAACACAGAAGGGGGATATTTATTATGTGTCTAAAACTGTCATTTGTGCCCTACACCATATTTACCATATGTTTTAAAACACTTTATGTGCCCTGTCCTGTAAGGCTGCATGGCCTGGCTGACAAAGGTGTGATCTAGCGGAAAGGGGGTTACTTATTTTTTGTTGTAAATTTCTGGCATATAGTAAGCCAAATTATATGTGATGTAAAAGATACTCTGAATTTATCAAACATAGTTAAGCTTGAGCAGCCGATAAATAAACAGAATTGATAAATGTGCCCCATAGTCTTTGGGTTCAGGCGAGTGTATGAATAACCTTCAATTTCTCATCCACAAGGTGTTCTATATATACGTGTTACACACCCGTATGTCTGTAAGCAGGTGACTGGATGCAACGCACAGACAAAACACAAGGCTGAAGTAACCACTGAAACTATTTATTCCCCTGATATGGCGGAAATTGTGGTAACTATATCAAAGGTAATTACTGCTAAACAGGATAATAACAGCATGAAATATACAATAACACATGTACAAAGAATCCTCAGGTTCACTCTACCTACTATAGCAGTCTCTGGTTCTTATAACTTCTGACAAAGGGGATGCATCAAAGGAGAAAGTATTATCGCTTCTACTAACACAGGCCCTAGTGGGGGTCTCCGGTTTTTCCCGTTAGGCCACAGCCCACAAGTCCTCCTGACAAAGTCTAACAAAGCTCGCTGGGCCACCTTTGCTTCAAGAGGACCAGCTCTGTCTGTTGTACTAGCCAATGCCATCCCCTGTACCATACGTTGGTGCTAAAAGCAATAACTCGGCTCACTGACACCTCGCGTTTTTCACCTTGGGTTTCTACCCCTGAGCGGATTCTTCTCCCAGATCTTCATTGCTTGACCGACGGTGGCTGTCTCTTGTACCCAGTGAGATGAGGGCTGGTTCTCAGCTTTTGACGGGTGTAGTCTGGACTCCAGGTCTTTACCGGCGCAGGTCGGGTTTTCAAGCCTTGACCGGCGGTGTCTGGATTCCAGAACTTGCTTGGTGCCGCCAGGGTTCTGCTTACACACATCACAGCTCACTGCCTTAGGCCTTCTGCTGTAGCCTGTCACCTCGGCCTTACATCTTTCCTTGATACACATCCTGGCCATTCCTTCACTTGGCGTGAAATCTCTTCCCATTTTGGCACACTTGCCTTTTATATCGGGGAACTGCATATAAATGGAGTGCACCCGGCACTCCATTCAAATTCTTCCTGCCTGAAACTCTCCCTCTCCTGGTTGGTTCCACAGGGTCTCGTTTGGACAGTAGATGGCAGTCTTCTTGCACAAATGCCGCACAGCACTCGGTATTCTTGTCTTTTATGTCGCACCTTCCTACATGTCATCGTTGTATGCTTTTCTGATACCCTTATGACATCTGTTTTTTTTCATCCCCGATTAACACAATGGAGTAAGATGTGTAGAATTCAATAGAAGGTGCTCACCACTGAATAAATGATTACTGCAATGGATGTATTAAAATCATATGACATATCGATGCATTCATTTTCTTAGGCACACATTGACTTCTAAGGGGAAAGCTCATCCGAAAAATGGAAGACTAGCAAATGCTGTGTCTGGTCGGGATGATAAAATACTCATCTGAGACTAGCCCATTAAGTTACATTGGTCAGTATAAAATCAATTTTGCACATAAACAAAACATGGGCTAAAAATACTTGCGTTTGACTTTGATCTTGGCCTTAGGATGCATGCACAGACCATATGTTACAGCCAATGAGTGAGTTGGTCTTTGTCAAACTGTGGCTCTGAACTAACAGCTGCTTAGGCATGTATGAGGCTGTTAGTCCGAGTGAGTAGATCTGTGGTTGGGTGGTTATTACGAACAATATATGAGGCTGATAGGTTGGATCAGGAGACCTGTTGTCAGGATCCCGTCTGGGTTGGAGCCGATGTTACTGCAAACACTAGGGGAAGCAGAGGCAGGTAGCGTAGTCAGGTGGCAGGCCGAGATCAGTTCACAGGAGAGCAGTGTTTGTAGCAGAGGAGCAGGCAGATAACGTAGTCAGGTGGCAGCCGGAGGTCGGTACACAGGAGAGCAGTGTTTGTAGCAGAGGAGCAGGCAGATAACGTAGTCAGGTGGCAGCCGGAGGTCGGTACACAGGAAAGGCAGTTCGGTAGCAGAGGAGCAGGCAGATAACGTAGTCAGGTGGCAGGCCGAGGTCAGTTCACAGGAGAGCAGTGTTTGTAGCAGCAGGAACAGCAGGAGAAAGAGCTTGACTAAAGGCTGGAAGCACAATAATCTCGCAATGACACACCCACAGGGCCAGGTTTATATAGGGCGTGTAATTGGCAATCAGAGGCCAAACGAGAGAGCACTGGGTGAAGCCGATCAGGAAGAACAGTCAATGGTATCCGGGTTCAGCAAGGAACTTTGTAGCCAGCAGAATAGCTCAGATGGTAGAGCTGCTGGCCGGTGGACAAGAGACACTGGGTTCGATTCCTGACAGTACTCCCCTCCTTCCAGGATGGCCTCTGGACATCTCAGGAGCTGGCCTATCTGGGTACCTCTGATGGAAGGCTCTTGTAAGTCCAGGAGCATGGACGTTGTCCTTTGGTTCCCATGAATTTTCCTCTGGTCCGTAACCTTCCCACTGCACCAGATACTGCAGTTTACCTCTGAATTTTCGGGAGTCCAGAATCTTATTCACAATGTATTCTTCTTCACCACGGATCCTTTCTGGTGGAGGAGGTGGCTGAATTCTTCCTGGAAACGGGTTTTCACAGAAGGGTTTGAGCAAGGATATGTGAAATACTGGATGAATCTTTAGATTGTTGGGAAGTTTTAAACGAAAAGCAACCTGGTTAATTTTTGCAGAAATTTGAAAAGGTCCAATGAATTTCTGACCCAATTTGGAGGATGGCACGTGTCTTAAGGTTTTTAGTGGACAGCCAAACTTTGTCTCCAACCTGAAGAGCAGGGGGCACTCTCCGATGTTTATCTGCTGCTTCCTTATATACTTCCTGGGTCTTGAGTAATATCTCTGATAATTCCTTCTGGGATTCCTGTAATTTTGCAAGCCTGTCATTAACAGCAGGAATGGGAGTGTTCACTGGCAGATTAGGGATAAATACTGGATGTACTCCATAATTAGCAAAAAATGGGGTTTGAGATGTAGCGCTATATATGGAGTTGTTGTAGGCAAACTCTGCTGTTGGTAAATAGTCCACCCAGTCATCCTGAAGATAGGAAATGAAGCAACGGAGGTATTGCTCCAAAGTCTGGTTCGTTCTCTCCGTCTGGCCATTGGACTGAGGATGGAAAGCGGTAGAAAGATTCACCGTGACTCCCAAGGCTGTACAGAAGCTCTTCCAAAATTTTGATGTAAACTGAATGCCTCTGTCAGACACCACGTTGTCAGGAATTCCATGTAACCTGAAGACCTCTTTGATCGTCAGTTCTGCAGTTTTTTCAGCAGTAGGAATTCCTTCAGTTGGAATAAAGTGGGCCATTTTTGTGAGTCGGTCCACTATGACAAGGATGACGGTCATCTGTTTGGAAGGGGGTAGTTCCACAATAAAATCCATGGAAATAGATCCCCAAGGCCTGGATGGAATTGGGAGTGGTTGCAGGAGTCCTAGAGGAGACGATCGTGGGGTCTTGTTTCGTGCGCATGTTAAACAGGTTGAAACATATTTCCTCACATCCTTCCTACAATTAGGCCACCAAAAGAAACAAAGTAGTAAGTCTTGTGTTTTTGCAACTCCAGGATGTCCAGCCAGTTTAGAATCATGGACACTTTTGAGGACTTCAAGGCTAGAAGATTCAGGTACATATATTTTGTGTTTCTGCATCCAAAACCCCTCTTTGAATGAAAGATCGACGTCTTCCGAAGGATGGTTAAGGAAAGAGTCCTATTGATATCCATCTTTAATTCTATTACATAGTCCTCTAGAGTGCAATATTCCCAAAAAATTTTTAGGGCCTAGAATTGTATTGTCATTACTAGACCTCTCCTGAGGTTCCGAACACATCCTGGACAGGGCGTCAGCCTTGCCATTTCTTGAACCAGGCCGGTAAGAAATTATAAAATTGAATCTTGAGAAAAATAAGGCCCATCGTGCTTGTCTTGCAGACAATCTTTTTGCTGTACGGAGGAATTCAAGATTCTTGTGGTCCGTGAGGACAGTTACAGGGTGATTGGCACCTTCCAAAAGATGTCTCCACTCGGAGAAGGCAACTTTAATGGCTAACAGTTCTTTATTACCGATGTCGTAGTTCTTTTCTGTAGATGACATGGTGTGGGAAAGAAACGCACATGGGTGAAGTTGCATCTTGTCCCCAACTCGCTGAGACAGAATGGCTCCCACTGCAGAGTCCGAGGCGTCCACTTCGACAGTAAATGGCAATTCAGGATTTGGGTGTACTAACAATGGAGCAGACGTAAAAAGAGTTTTCAACATGTCAAAAGCCTCCTGTGCCTCCGGAGACCAGAAAAATGCTTTGGCCTTTTTTGTTAGTGTAGTAATTGGTAGTATGATCCGTGAAAAGTTCTTTATAAATTTTCGGTAAAAATTTGCAAATCCTATGAAACGCTGGACGTCTTTTAAATTTCTTGGAACAGGCCAGTCCACTACAGCATTGATTTTGCCAGGATCCATGCTCAGACCTTCTGGGGAGATGATATATCCCAGAAATTGGATACTGGTTTGTTCAAACTCACATTTTTCAAGTTTAATGTAAAGATGGTTCTCCTGTAGTCGTTCCAGGACTAACTGGACGTGCCTGCGATGCTCTTCCAAGGTGTCTGAAAATATAAGAATGTCATCGAGATAAGCCACAACGAATTGGTCCAAGAAATCTCGAAATACATCATTAATAAAATGTTGAAAGGTGGCTGGGGCATTGCTAAGGCCAAAGGTCATAACCAGAGATTCAAAATGTCCATATCTCGTTCTGAAGGCGGTCTTCCACTCATCTCCTGGGCGAATCCGTATGAGGTTGTAAGCCCCTCTAAGATCCAGCTTCGTAAAGATTTTCGCAGAACGGAGTCTCTCAAATAGTTCAGGAATCAAGGGTAGCGGGTAGCGATTCTTGACAGTGATATTATTCATCTCTCTGTAGTCAATACATGGCCGCAGAGTGGAGTCTTTCTTTTCAACAAAGAACAAGGGTGCCCTGGAGATGTGGAAGGTCGAATAAAGCCTTTCTCTAAATTTTCATCCAGGAACTTTCTTAATACCTTCAATTCAGGTTCGGAAAGATTGTAAATCCGTCCAAATGGAATGGTTGCTCCTGGCAGCAATTCAATGGGACAGTCGTAAGGACGGTGAGGAGGTAATTGATCTGCTTTCTTCTTACTGCAGACATCAGAGAACTGCTGATATTGAGGTGGTAGTTTCTCTTCCTTCTCATGCGAAATCTCAGAGATTTGGACTTGTTGGAGAACAGGGGGTTCCTTATGACAATTATTCTTACAGTAGTCAGATGGAAAGGTGATGGTCCTTGATGCTCAGTTGATAGAAGGGTTATGGACTGAAAACCAGGGATCCCTAGAATAACCGGAAATTTCGGAGATGAAATAAGGTGGAAACTGACAGCTTCATGATGATCCGGTTCAATACAAATCTCCAGTTCGATTGTCTCATGCGTGACAGGTCCAGAAGACAAAGGTGATCCATCCACAGTTTCCATTTCAATTGGTGTGGATTTGGTCCTACTGGAAATATTATTATCACGTGTAAATTTTAAGTCCATAAAATTTCCTCCTGCTCCCGAATCCAACAGGGCAGAGCATTGTATTTTTTGGGTGCCCATTACAACCTGAATGGGGATTACAAAATGAGATGATGTAGTATGTATTTTGTCTATTTCTGGCGTTACTGATGAGATAGTCTGCAAGATGGAATCCGACTGCTGAGAAAGGTCCATATTGCTGGCAGACCTGTTGTTGGTAAAGGCTATAGTCCTTTTGTTAGGACAGTTGATGGCATAGTGTCCAGGGTCCCCACAATAGAGGCAGAGATGTTCTGCACGTCGCCTCTCCTTCTCCTGTGCAGAGAGTGGTCTTCGGATGACGTCGATCTGCATCGGTTCAGACACGCCTTGCGTCTTTTCTTGGTGGTCTGATGCTGAAAATGAGAAGCCAGGGCTATTCCCAAGTGCTCGCAGTCTCTCCTTTCTCCTTTCAGTAAATCTTTGGTCAATCCGGATACATAGTTGAATAAAGTCCTACAACTGATCAGGGGTCTCAACCCTGGCAAGCTCGTCTTTCACTGGTTCTGATAACCCTCGTCGAAATTGACTTCTCTGGGCCGCTGGATTCCAGGTGGTGTCGGCCACCCAGCGACGGAACTCCGATGTATATTCCGCAACAGAGCGACGTCCTTGGCGCAAATTATGTAATTTGGTTTCTGCTGTGGCACAGCGGTTTGGGTCATCAAAAACTTGATTCATAGCTGCGGTGAAGGCTTCCAGGTCATTAAGGAGGTCATAGTCCTTTTCTACATAAGGTGAAGCCCAAGCAAGAGCTTCATCTGTCAGGAGATTTATCATGAAAAAAACTTTCTTCCTCTCACTGGTAAAGGGAGCAGGTTGCATCTGGAAGTATATGCGGCATTGATTGAGGAATCCTCGGTACTGCTGGCGATCCCCACTGAACTTTGCAGGCAGCGGCAGCCGCGCGTTTGATTCGGACCCTGAATTGCGCACGTCCAGAAGTTGTTTTTGTAGCTCAATTACTTCATGTTGTATCACCGTGAAATCAGTTTGTAACTTGGAATATTTTCCTTGAGAATCAGTACAAAAACTTTGAGGCTATGGTTCCACGGTCCGGAACCATAGCGCTTTTGACGGAGCGGAAATTCCGCTCCGTCTAAGCCCCGCCCCTTTCTGACGCGCGCTCTTTCCGGAGGTGTTCAGGACACCTCCGGAACACCTCCGGAAAGAGCGCAGGGCTACATAGCCCTGTGTTAATTATGTTGCGGCGACGCACCGTCGCCGCAATACGCGAGGACATGCTGCGGTCTAAAAAGACGCGCCGCATGTCCGTTTACGCAGGTTTGCCACCTGCGTATTGTTACGCATAGTGGAGACGGGATTTCTTGAAATCCCCTCCACTATGCTGTAACATCTGGACGCTGCGTGTTTGGCGCTGCGCCAGCGCACAGCGCCAAACACGCAGCGTATCCTGACCGTGGAAACTCACCCTCAAGCTCCGTAACTTGCCGCCTCAGGGTGTTCACAGCGGACTCCATTTTGGCGCGAGATTATTCTGTCAGGATCCCGTCTGGTTGGAGCCGATGTTACTGCAAACACTAGGGGAAGCAGAGGCAGGTAGCGTAGTCAGGTGGCAGGCCGAGGTCAGTTCACAGGAGAGCAGTGTTTGTAGCAGAGGAGCAGGCAGATAACGTAGTCAGGTGGCAGCCGGAGGTCGGTACACAGGAGAGCAGTGTTGGTAGCAGAGGAGCAGGCAGATAACGTAGTCAGGTGGCAGCCGGAGGTCGGTACACAGGAAAGGCAGTTCGGTAGCAGAGGAGCAGGCAGATAACGTAGTCAGGTGGCAGGCCGAGGTCAGTTCACAGGAAAGCAGTGTTTGTAGCAGCAGGAACAGCAGGAGAAAGAGCTTGACTAAAGGCTGGAAGCACAATAATCTCGCAATGACACACCCACAGGGCCAGGTTTATATAGGGCGTGTAATTGGCAATCAGAGGCCAAACGAGAGAGCACTGGGTGAAGCCGATCAGGAAGAACAGTCAATGGTATCCGGGTTCAGCAAGGAACTTTGTAGCCAGCAGAATAGCTCAGATGGTAGAGCTGCTGGCCGGTGGACAAGAGACACTGGGTTTGATTCCTGACACCTGTGGTCCAGACAGACCTTACAGACATGTACATTGCATACGGTAATATATCATTGTGTGAATATACCCCATTTTCTGTCCATATGCTGTCCCTGTGACCAAACAGATCAAAGATAGTAGTAGATAGGGTAATTCAATAGTTTGCATGTAAAATATCACAGCATGTGCTACTCTGACCCATTTTTCAGATCAAATTCGCTAAATAAACTCAATGATTTTGGAAAAAAAACATATCTTTAACAATTATTAAAATCGAAAAATGTATTTGGCCTTGTATAATTTTTTAACTGTTAATGTATAAAAAGAATGCCATACAGCGGTCAAAAATGAACATACGGATGAAAAATCTCCAAACCTTTCAGACACCTACAACAATTGTACTTAGCTGTGGGCAAATGGGCTTGTAATTTATGAGAGCACAAGTTTGCATGGTGCATACAACTGCATAGGCCCAACATGGTATGACCCCCTGACGAAGGCAGACGTCGAAACCCGCGGTGGGGTAGACGTATTCAGGGATATTTGTATCTTTACTGACATTCAGGTAATGTTACAACAATTACACTTATCCCCAGCATGTCTGTATCTTTATATGTGGCCTCCATACACCACTTAGTGATAGATAAAACTATCCGCATACACATGCACCATACCTTTGATACCTATTGTATGCACATACACTTTATTTACTCTCTATCTTTACTTACCTGTGGTATACTGTACAACTAGATACACCTTACTATGCTGCCTGTTTGCAATTTTCCATCTAGACATTTGAGCCAATTAGCCACTGTTATGCACCTATGCACTTTATGCTTATATTAATTATCTATTTGATTGCATCCTCATTTGCCTTATCCCTGCAATTGCATTCCTACCATTATTATGCTATATATGTATTCAATGTATACCACGTAATTGTTTGTGGATATTACGTCCGCTTTCCATCTGGTTATTTTTTCCCACCCCTTCCAATCTTTTATCGTTATGTAATTAATAAAGTTATACCTTTTTCTATCATAGACTCTTGCATTCGGTTTTTGTTTCTTGCTTTTTATAGCCAACATGGCAGGAGCAGAGACTAGCATGTCTATACAGCTCGTTATTACCATCTGCTGGGCAAATTCATGTACTACGCTTTTCTGGCAAAGTTAAAGTTTTAAGATCTGCCGCCAGCTAAATTTGTTGTGTTTTTAACTTTATGCTTATAATAAAATATATATATACATGTTACCAATTACATAAGAAATATATTCTCTGCAAAATATTATCTGACTAATAGCCATTCATAGTCATTATTTGCAATAAAACTAGTGTGGCTTGCTAAGGGCATCCTGAAAAACATTTTATTTATTTTACTCACCTATATAGCGCTATTAATTCCACAGTGCTTTACAGAAAAACATGTCAGATGTAGGAAGATAGACTTGTGTATAATGCCAGGTTCACATGCTGTGGATTATTTTTTTTTTCTTTGCAGATTCCATACCAAAAATATCACATGGATAATAAAGGATTTTTTTTATATTCCACAATATTCAGCACAGATGAACAAGCTGCAGATCTTCAGTTGCACTTGGACCTTTTTCAAGAAAATTATATCCTGCATCAGGGGGGACACAGTAGGAGCAGGGCCCCTGTGCAAGAACAATATTTGGGCCCTTTGTAGTCCAATAGAACATCACATCCTGCTTTGGAGGTGGTAGTGGCCTCCTTACCTCTTGGGTCCCTGTGGGGCTGCACAGGTTGCCCCTATTGTTTGTCTGCCCTCCTTCTGCAGATGTCTAGTGTATGAATACATCCTCATGTGTACTATGAACAATGGTCACCAGTTGTATATTGCTGCATACACAGTGACATGAAGTATTTATACACATACTAAAACTACAAGACAGCACCACCAAATGAAATATGGCAGAAAAATAGATTGGATATGCACTGGACTTAATATAAATCAAAGTGAGATCAAGGCTCCAGGTACACTCCATAAAACTGAACAAACATGCAAACAAAGTTACAGTAAATTAACATTTAACTTTTTTTTCACAAAAAAATGACTTCATATGCAACTTTTTTATATTGTGAAAAGGGTAACAGGAAAAATTGGAGCCCAAAATTTGTTGTGTAATTTCTCCTGAGTATGCCGATACCCCATATGAGGGACAAAACCACTGTTTGGGCGCACGGCAGGGCTCGGAAGGGAGGGAATACAAAATTTGCTGGAACAATTGGCGGATGCCATGTCGTGTTTGGAGAGCCCCTGATGTGCCTAAACAGTGAAAATCTCCACAAGAGACACCATTTTGGAACCAGATCCCTCAGGGAACTGATCTAGATGTGTGGTGAGCACATTGAACCCTCAAGTGCTTCACAGAAGTTTATAGCGTTAAGTCGTAAAAATAAAAAAATCTAATTTTCCTCACAAATATGTTTTTAGCACAAAATATTGCATTGTCATAAGTGTAACAGGAGAAATTGCACCATACAATTTGTTGTGCAATTTCTCTTGTGTACGCCGATATCCAAAATGAGGGCCGCATGCAGGGCTCAGATGGGAAGGAGCGTCATTTGACTTTTTGAATGTAATAATTCCTGGAATCATTAGCGGACATCATGTCCCATTTGGAGAGCCCCTGATGTGTTTAAACATTGGAACCTCCCACAAATTACACCATTTTGGAAACTAGACCCCTCAAGGAATGTATTTAGATGTGTGGTGAGCACCTTGAACCCCCAGGTGCTTCACAGAAGTTTATAACATTGAGTCAGAGGGTTCCATCAGAATCACATATTTCAGAGATTTACATGGAAACCCAGATGCAAGCAATGTTCGCCTATCCTTACTGCGATCTTTGGGAGTCAGAATGAAAAAATCAACAACAGGTGAAGAATTGGTTTTATTTATTTTTTACGCCATTCCTCATGTAGTATAATTAGGCAGCTTTATTCTTCTGGGCGGTGCTATTACAGAGATACCAGATTTACAGTGGGTACGAAAAGTATTCACAAGTAAACGGACAGCATGTGACGTAAATATGAGTGTCTGAGCAAAGGGTCTGAATACTTATGACCATGTGATATTTCAGTTTTTCTTTTTTAATAAATTTGCAAAAATGTCTACATTTCAGTCAAGATGGGGTGCAGAGTGTACATTAATGAGAACAAAAAATGAACTTTTTTGAATTTACCAAATGCCTGCAATGAAACAAAGAGTGAAAAAATTAAAGGGGTCTGAATACTTTCCGTATCCACTGTATATCGGGATTTTATGTTTGGCTGCTGTCACACACTAAAAGACGGAGCATGATCGCTCCTGGCACTTAGTGCCAGGTATCAGCTGTCAGAATCTGCTGACACCCGGCGCCTATTACCCACACACCACCGGTGTGAGCGGGTGATCGCGTAGCCGTAATAATGGATTATTACGTCTAATGTCAGACAGGGGTTAATAGATGGTGATAATTGTGATTATAAAAAAAACTCCACTTATACCTTATGCTGTTAAGGTAGATAGACAGCAGTGTACAGGGCCGGCTCCAGGTTTTTATGAGCCCCGGGCGAAAGAGCCTCAGTGGGCCCCTTTAACACAGACCACGATTCATGATGCACAGATACGGCAGAGAAATATGGGTATAGTACAATGCCAAACACTTCTCTTCTTACATTACATGAGTGATATCTATTGTAAATTGTACAATAGCTCAGAAATCGCCGAATTCTCACAGCGCACAGTACAGACCGGACAGTACAGTCCTCCATACAATATTATGGGCACCACCTAGTCTCCCCCTCATCACCCATATAATACCCCATGCAGGATGTCACCCTCCCCCCATCCCCCATATAATGCTCCATACAGAATACTGGACCCAATATAATGCTCCATACAGAATACTGGACCACATAAATTGCTTTATACAGGATACTGGTCCCCATATAATGCTCCATACAAAATATGGAGCTTTCCTCTGCACTGCGCTGCTCTCTGCACTGTTACAGCTCAGGAGAGGCCATATCACCTCCCCATCACCTCCATCATGGCCTTCTCCCCATCACCTCCATCAATGCCTTCTCCTCATCACCTCCATCAATGCCTTCCCCATCACCCCCATCATTGCCTTCTCCCCATCACCTCCATCATGGCCTTCTCCCCATCACCTCCATCAATGCCTTCTCCCCATCACCCCCATCATTGCCTTCTCCCCATCACCTCCATCATGGCCTTCTCCCCATCACCCCATCATGGCCTTCTACCCATCATTGCCCTCTCCTCCACCTACACACACACACACAGACACACACAGCAACATTCACCTGTCTGCACATTCACACGCGCGCACACACACACACACACCACATCTCACCTGTCCGGCGTCCGCACCGCAGGAATTCCCGCAGCATCACCGGCATCTGGACTTTCTCTCTCTGCCACAGCCGGCCGCTGAATGATGACACAACTCTCCTCCGCTGACGGGCACCGGGGTGCCCGACGGTGCGTGGGCCCCCCGCCTGCTCAGCGCCCCGGCACTGGCCCGGGTACGCCGGGTGCTGACGCCGGCCGTGGCAGTACATACTGTCTGTTTATTGGGGTAGTGTATGAAAAAGGAGTCATTATGCTACTTGTCTGTTCAGGTATACACGTTTTAATAGATATTTAATAAAAGTGGATATTAATATCATTTGCTGTAGAAAATTGATTATTTGCTGAGGCTTACATCCTACTTAAATTGCTGTATCAAACCCCCCTAAAATTTAGTTGTACAACCCCTGGCAAAAATTATGTAATCACCGGCCTTGTTGGATGTTTATTCAGTTGTTTTTTTTTTTTTGCAGAAAAAAAGCAGATCACAGACACGGCACAAAACTGAAGTCATTTCAAATGGCAACTTTCTGGCTTTAAGAAACACTAAAAGAAATCAAAAACAAATAATGTGGTAGTCAGTAATTTTTTTTTTTAACCAAGCATAGGGGAAAAATTATGGAGTCACTCAAGTCTGAGGGAAAAAATTATGGAATCATGAAAAACAAACAAACAAAAAACACATCACTAGTATTTTGTTGCACCACCTCTGGCTTTTACGACAGCTTGCAGTCTCTGAGGCATGGACTTAATGAGTGTCAAACAGTACTCTTCATCAATCTGGCTCCAACTTTCTCTGATTGCTGTTGCCAGATCAGCTTTCCAGGTTGGAGCCTTGTCATGGACCATTTTCTTCAACTTCCACCAAAGATTTTCAATTGAATTGAGATCGGACTATTTGCAGGCCATGACATTGACCTTATGTGTCTTTTTTCAAGGAATGTTTTCACAGTTTTTGCTCTATGGCAGGATGCATTATCATCTTGAAAAATGATTTCATCATCCCCAAACATCCTTTCAATTGATGGGATAAGTAAAGTGTCCAAAATATCAACATAAACTTCTGCATTTATTGAAGATGTATTGACAGCCATCTCCCCAGTGCCTTTACCTGACATGCAGCCCCATATCATCAATGACTGTGGAAATTTGAATGTTCTCTTCAGGCAGTCATCTTTATAAATCTCATTGGAACGGCACCAAACAAAAGTTCCAGCATCATCACCTTGCCCAATGCAGATTCGCGATTCATCAATGAATATGACTTTCATCCAGTCATCCACAGTCCTCGATTGCTTTTACTTTGCCTATTGTAACCTTGTTTTTTTCTGTTTAGGTGTTAATGATGGCTTTCGTTTAGCTTTTCTGTATGTAAATTCCATTTCCTTTAGGTGGTTTCTTACAGTTCGGTCACAGACGTTGACTCCATTTTCCACCCATTCGTTCCTCATTTGTTTTTTTGTGCATTTCCTGTTTTGGAGACATATTGCTTTAAGTTTCCGGTCTTGACGCTTTGATGTCTTCCTTGGTCTAAAAGTATGTTTGTCTTTAACAACCTTCCCATGTTGTTTGTATTTGGTCCAGATTTTAGACACAGCTGACTGTGAACAACCAACATCTTTTGCAACATTGCGTGATGATTTACCGTCGTTTAAGAGTTTGATAATCCTCTCCTTTGTTTCAATTCACATCTCTCGTGTTGGAGCCATGATTCATGTCAGTCCACTTGGTGCAACAGTTCTCCAAGGTGTGATCGCTCCTTTTTAGATGCAGACTAACGAGCAGATCTAATTTGATGCCAGAAAGTTGCCATTTGAAATGACTTCAGTTTTGTGCCATGTCTGTGATCTGCATTTTTTCAACAAAACAAAACAACTGAATGAACATCCTCCAAGGCCGGTGATTCCATAATTTTTGCCAGGGGTTGTAGAATGGGCCCTCAGAGTTAATTCTATCGGCAGGCCCCGTGCAACCCATTATCATGCAATAACAGCAATAGATTTGAGACAAAGTGCTGAAACAAAACTATAGTCCATAAAATCCATACAAATATTATACAAAATGTGTTACATAATAAGAAAATGAATTATTATTATTATTATTATTATTATTATAAAAGATAGTGTGTGGTTTGTGCCGAGAAGGTAGACTAGAGAAATCTCTACTTGCTTTATACAGCAAGGAATGACCGTAAAATCTAGAATAAGTCAATGCATTCATTTTTTAGTTTGAATCACTATATTAAGTGACTGCCAAAATCAAACCATGCCGCTACATTCTTGTTTCAAGCTAGAAGGTTGGAGAATGCCACCTCTGCTGGGATTACAAATTGGAACTACTGTACACTTGCAACCTAATAGATGTGAAAACAGCCGGTGCTCTCAGATAGCGGCAGAACAATGGTCACAGGGGTCAGAGAATAGGTGAGCACAGTGTGGGAATGAGGTGCACCCTTGCCTTAACAAAGGAAACTAGAACCCATAATTGAGTAACACAGAGAATACAGTTCTAAGGGCATGAAAAGAGGTTTTTTTTCAGACTTCTGTTTTTAAACTTATGACCTTTACTGTAATGTAGAAAACATGTAGCTGAAAACATCTTATTATGTACCACCTTATGAAGCCACATTGGGCCTGTCACTAATTTTACATGGACAAGCTTATTTTACCTACTGACTAAAGTAATTAAACCACAAATAATAATCTAGTATTCTATATATTCGGCAACAGTTTCAATTTAAATAGAATGTGTCACTAAGTTTTTGCTCACTTACTGGGCTGCTTGCTGTCATTTTGATAGATCTAGCAGTACTCTGAATGCTGAGCTCTGTATATCTAAGCCCACACCAACACCACTGATTGGCAGCTTTATGCCCATGTACAGTCTACATTGAAAGCAGCCAATCAGTGGTGGGGGCGTGGTTATACATAGCTTACGAATATGCTTGACTAGGCAGCAGGTTTACTAGTCCTCTACTAGTGATAATCTCCTACTAATAAAACATGATGACAGATTGCCTTTAAGGGAACTACCGTATATACTCGCGTATAAGCCTAGATTTTCAGCCCATTTTTTAGGGCTGAAAGTCCCCCTCTCAGCTTATACGCGAGTCATATACCGGGGGTTGGCGGGGTAGGGGGAGCGGGGGTGTCGGATCATACTCACCCCTCCGCCGGCGCGTCTCTGCAGCCCCCCTGCTTCTCCCACGATCTCCGGCTCCTTCCTGCAGCGGTCACATGGTACCGCTCATTAAAGTCATAAATATGCATATATTCATGACTTTAATGAGCAGTATCACATGACTGCTGTAGGAAGGAAGAGCTGCGAAGACCGCTGGGAGAAGAGGAGAGGTTGCAGAGAGTGACGCGAGGGCGGGGGGTGAGTATAGCGATATTCACCTGTCCCCCGTTGCTCCGACCTCCTCGTCCGACTCCTCTGGCTGTGAATGTTCAGGCAGAGGGCGCGATGACGTATTAGTGCGCGCCGCGCCCTCTGCCTGATCATTCACTGCTGAGGACCCGGAAGAGGGAGCAGCGCAGCGGTGGATTGGTCCGGTGACAGGTAAATATCTCAGGTGCCGGGCTCCTGAGCGAGTGGTGACACTAGCACCTGACCCCCATAGCGCGCCAGTGTCACCGCCTGCTCAGGACACAGGCACCTGGCCCCCAGCGACGAGAGGTGAGTATATCATTTTTTTTTCTTTTGCAGCAGCGCAGCAGCATAAGGGACCTATACTATGGGGCATAATCTATGGAGCATATGGGGCATAATCTGTGGAACATATGGGGGCATAACCTGTGGAACATATGGGCATAATCTGTGGAGCATATGGGGGCATAATCTGTGGAACATATGGGGGGCATAATCTGTGGAGCATATGGGGCATAATCTGTGGAATTTATGGGGCATAATCTGTGGAGCATATGGGGGCATAATCTGTGGAGCATATGGGGGCATAATCTGTGGAGCATATTGGGCATAATCTGTGGAGCATATGGGGGCATAATCTGTGGAGCATATGGTGGCATAATCTGTGCAGCATATGGGCATAATCTGTGGAACATATGGGGGCATAATCTGTGGAGCATATGGGGGCATAATCTGGAGCATATTGGGCATAATCTGTGGAACATATGGGGGCATAATCTGTGGAGCATATGGGGCATAATCTGTGGAGCATATGGGGGCATAATCTGTGGAGCATATGGGGGCATAGTCTATGGAGCATATGGGGGCATAATCTGTGCAGCATATGGGCATAATCTGTGGAGCATATTGGGCATAATCTGTGGAGCATATAGGGGCAAAATCTGTGCAGCATATGGGCATAATCTGTGCAGCATATGGGGGCATAATCTGTGGAGCATCATATGGGGCATAATCTGTGCAGCATATGGGCATAATCTGTGCAGCATATGGGGGCATAATCTGTGGAGCATCATATGGGGGCATATTCTATGGAGCATATGGGGGCATAATCATTTTCCACCCTAGGGTTATACACGAGTCAATAAGTTTTCCCAGTTTTTTGTGGCAAAATTAAGGGGGTCGACTTATACACGGGTCGGCTTATACATGAGTATATACGGTAATAAGGGCCAAATGTAATAAAAATCAGTGACAATAAAAATTTAAAAAAGAGTACCTTTCTGTACTAACAATGTTATTGGCATGTGACTAGGGCACAAGTATATGATTGGTCCATGAGGGAGCCATCACATGAAAGAAGTAACTCCACTCTTGACAAATGCCCATTGACTTCAACACACAACATACATCACTCAGTTTTACTTCTCTTGAAATGATAGTAAATAAAAGAGAACAGCAGTATATGAAAAGAGTTGCCATTTAAACTTTTTCCTATGACAACTACAGATTGCTGACCATTCTTTGCCTAATGGCCCTCCAACTAGAGACTGCTGTATAGTTCAGTCAAAACTAAGACTGGGGGGCAGCTTGAAACATGAAAGCCATATCCTAATATTTAGTAAAACACTTTGCTCCAACCAGCATTCCACTTTCACTGGTACCAATCTCATGGAATAGAGGCCTTGTAATGCTGATTTTATATATTATATTATAGGTAGCTCTGTAAGCAGAACAAGACAACACTGGGGCTTCTTTTGTCTGTTTACTATAGAAATAAAATCATGCTTACCAATTTTGCACCTTCTGTTTCAGGAACTGGCCACAAAGCTGCAAAAGCAAGTTAAAGAGTTAGTTTAATTGGGAGACCTACAGTACCCAAGAACGTCTACTACACAGTGTACAGAGCTATGGTGTTTTTGCTCCATATACTATATACTTCCAGTGGTTGTGGCCCCAGATATCAGCTAATAGTAGGGGTGCCGTGGGTGGAACACACACCAATTTGATATAGCTGACCTGTCCCGAGGAAAGGTCATCAATAGTTCATTCCTGGACAAGCCTTTTAAGGTGCCCGAATGCAACAGACAAAAGTTGTTTATTTATTTTTTATTTATTTTACTCATTTATATAGCGCCATTAATTCCTCATCGCTTTACGGACATTATTGGCACTGTCCCCATTGGGGCTCACAATCTACTTTACCTATCAGTATGTCTTTGGAATGTGGGAGGAAACCAGAAACCCTGGAGGAAACCCACGCAAACACGGGGAGAACATAGAAACTCCTTGCAGGGAACATACAGACTCGTAACAATAACAAATGTTCATTAGATAAAATTTAACAACAGATTGTTTAGCCGAATGATGACATACAGTAACCATCTGAAAAGAAGTCGGTTGTGTTAAAAATATTCATCTGATTGTTGGACATTGTTGTAAAAGAGCCACCAACAATCGTTCCTAAGAAGAGCATTCCCAGAAGAATCTTTTGCACAAAGTCATTGAACATTTATGACCACGCTGATCAACTGTAATGACAAATATTGACTAAAAGATGTATTGCTGCATGGAGGAAGCGATCATTCAGCAGACAATCATTCAAAAGACAACCTACAAACCCAATTCCAAAAAAGTTTGGACACTGTAAAATAAAAAGAAAACAACGATGCAATGGGAATCTCTTATTGTCATATTTTATTCACAACTGAACATATCAGAAATGGACAGACATTTTTCCATTTAATTTGCAAAAAAATACTAATTTAGAAACTAATGGCAGCAACGCATCTCAAAAAGGTTGGGACAGGCTTGACAAAAGGCTGGAAACGTGATACTAATTAATAACACTTGGCGGGTCCATTTTCAACTAAATCACAAGACTGTATATAAAAAGAGCAAGTTAGAGAACCAGGGTCTCCCAGAAGCAAAGGTAGCAAGAGGGTCACATATTTGGGATCAACTGCATCTGAAAGTTGTGGACTAATTACAAAAAAATGTTTCCTCAAGATAAAATTGCAAATACTTTGATTATCCCACTATCTACAGCATATAACATCATCAAAAGATTCAGAGATTCTAGAGAAATCCATGTACACAAAGAAAAATATTGGATGCTCTTGATCTTTGGGTCCTTAGTCGGCACTGCATTAAAAATAGGCATGAAAAATGGCAAATAAGAAGCCATATATCAACATAGTCCAGAAATAATATCATCTTCTCTGGGTCAAAACTAATTTAAAATTGACTGAGACAAACTGGAAAACTGTTCTTTGGTTAGGAGAATCAACATTTTAAATATTTTATGGAAACCACATATGCCATGTCCTGAGGACTCGAGAGGAGAGGGACCATCCAGCTTGTTATCACCGCACAGTTCAAAAGTCTGCATCTCTGATGGTAACTATTAGTCATGATCGTGTACTAAAATGCTTGAGTGCTCAAAACTTAAATTGATCAGGTTGGAAGCTCGGACGGGTTCAATTTGAGCAGGGGCAGACACTGACAGCTTGGGGCCCTTGTACAAGAAATGTCTGGGGCCCCCTCCTTTTATGGCAACAAAGCTACATATACTGTATATATATATATATATATATATATATATATATATATATATATATATAACAAGAGAGGACGGTATGTAATAAAGACAGGGCTCTATATAATCCGATATGTAAGAGATGGTGCTGTACATAACAGGAGAGGGCACTGTGTAATAAGAGACAGCAATATACATAATAAAGGAGATAATGTAAGCTATATATATATATATATATATATTGCATATATAGCCACACACATACAGTACAGATGAAAAGTTTGGACACACCTTCTCATTTAAAGATTTTTCTGTATTTTCATGACTATGAAAATTGTACATTCACACTGAAGGCATCAAAACTATAAATTAACACATGTGGAATTATACATTACACTTTACAAAAAAGTGTGAAACAACTGAAAATATTTTTTTTGTATTCTAGGTTCTTCAAAGTAGCCACCTTTTGCTTTGATGACTGCTTTGCACACTCTTGGCATTTTCTTGATGAGTTTCAAGAGATAGTCACCGGAAATGATTTTCACTTCACAGGTGTGCCCTGCCAGGTTTAATAAGTGGGATTTCTGGCGAAGGAAATACTTTCCGAAACGCGCGTCGGGGCGCGTTCACCCAGGCTGTCTGCATCGCCCAGTGGCTCCCAGGTAGTTGGACTGTTCATATTTTCACTGCATACTCCCATATTTTTTTACTGCATACTCCCTTATTTTCATGCTCATTCCTTATCACTATTTTGTGTTTTCAGTGTTCACACACTATTTATATGCACTAGTATATGCACCTTTTATATGTTGCAGCACTGTATGCATGTTAATGGTCACTATATATTACAGTTTTTCTCTTACTGTTTAATTATTTACACTTTTGGTTTGTTTTATTAAGTTTGCAATTTCTGTGCAATTTTTTAGTAATTTTTTGCACATATTATTTGTGATTAGCAGTTATCTTATATGCTGTATTTATCTCCTGGTCTATTAATCAGAGCCCTTGTGTATCTGGGTTAGTATTCAGACGTCCTTGGCGTTTTAACATTGTATTTTATATTATGTTTGTGCAGAATTGCTGAATAAAGAATATTTTATTGCATACTTTGGTAATTTTTATTATTATTTTTTTTAATTTTTTTCATTGCTTCACCAGTCTGAGTTGTTTCCTCCCCTATCCATATCCGATGCATGGTGTTCTTTGTCAATTAACTGTAAGGCTGTGAGCACACAGAATATGTAAGGTTTTACAGTACAAGAAAAGTGAATGAGATCTCTGAAGTCTCATGCACACGATGCTTAATTTTTCCTTGCAGATTTGCAGCAAATTCAAATCTGTATAATGTCAATTCTTGCAGTGTATTTCACCCATACTAATGGGGGAAAATATGTAACAAAAGCATAGCAAAAACATGGAAAAAACTGTGTTTTACGCAGCGTCCTTCCTGCCAACACATTAGGGCAGGGTTCCCCAACTCCAGTCCTCAAGGCCCACCATCAGATCATGTTTTCAGGATTTCCTTTGAATTGCACAGGTGATGCAATTATCACCTGGGCAATACTAAGGAAATCCTGAAAACATGACCTGTTGGTGGGCCTTGAGGACTGGAGTTGGGGAACCCTGCATTAGGGTATGCAGCAGAATTTTCTCCTGCAAATCTTGAATGTGTGCACATAGCCTCAAACCCTGTCCTGTGTCACCCCCATTCATTATAAGTCCTTTATAGCATCATAATGAATTTGGGGTGAGAGAAGATTCCATCAGGTACTGAGCATCCTCTGCCACCTCCCAATTTATTACAAGTCCCTGACAGCATCTTCTCCCACCTTTCAGTTTATTATAAAGTGTCCTATGCACCTTATCACCTCCTCTCCCAATGCCCAATAATTATAAGTCCCCGATAGCATCACAATGAATTGTGAGATGAGGAGGACGCTATCAGGGGCTTAGCACCCTCTCCATTACCCAATTAATTTCACATCCATATCTTATGTCCTCCTTCCCCTCCTCCTGTTCATAAGTCCATTATAAGTCCCCCTTACTCCCATCCCAATCCCCCACATCCATCATTGTCCTGTCCACCACCTCAATTATTGCTCTCTCCACCACCTCCATCATTGTCTTGTCCACCACTCCCATCATTGTCCTCTCCACCACCCCATCATTACCCTCCCCATCACCTCAATAATTGCCTTCTCCCAAACACCCCTATCATTGCACTTTCCACCACCTCCATAATTGCTTTCTCCCCACCACCTCCATCATTGCCCTCTATACCACCTTAATCATTGTTCTCCCCCACCACCCCCATCATTTCCCTTTCTACCACCTTCATTACCTTCTCCCCAACATCCCTATCATTGCCCTTTCCACCACTATCATTGCCCTTTCTACCACCAACATCATTGCCTTCTAACCCACCACCCCATCATTGCCCTTTCCATCACCTCCATCATTGCTTTCTCCCCACCACCCCATCATTGCCCATTCAGCCACCACCATCATTGCACTCTCCACCACCTACTGTACACACACACACAGAGCATCACTCACCTCTCTGCATGCTCCCCGCAAGCTGCAGAGCACACACACTCACACACAGCACCACTCACCTCTACGCACACGTGCACACACACACAGCACAACTCACCCCTTGGCATGTTCCCCGCAGCTGCAGCATCACCGTCACCGTCACCTTCCTCTCTGACACAGAAGTGCACTGAATGATGACATCATCCAGCCATGCTGCTGTATGAGATAGGAAGTGCGGGCAGGAAGCAGGATGGATACCTGCAGTGCAACTCTGCTGCCGTTTTCTCTGCACGCCACACATGAGGGCAATCTGGCCAGAGCTTCAGGGTCAGAGAAACGGTCCAGATTGCCCTCATTATTACCCCCCTCCAGGGGCCCCCCCACCTTCGGGCCTCGATGCAGCTGCACTGGCTACACATGCGGTATGTCCGCCCCTGGATTTGAGTAAGTATAATGGAAGTCAATGTAAAACGCAAGCATTTTTCCGGAAGATGCTAACAGGGGGGCTGATGGGAAGGCAGGAAAATTGCTGAAATGGATGGAAACAGCTCTGAAATTGAATGGAAACAGCATGGGGAAGACACTTGGATGCATTTCTGACTCCCAAGTCAATGCTGGTAACTAAATAAATAATTTTTAAAAAATTACGCGGTTTTCCCCCCTATTCTTGTTGACCAGCCAAGGTACAGCAGATAGCTGGGGGCTGATATTGTCAGGCAGGAAAGGTCCAATCTTCCTGGTTGAGCTGGTGTGGTGGCAATCGAGGTAATTTTTTTAGGTTGATGTCAGCTATGTAATGTCAGCTGGCATCAAGCCCTGTGGTTAGTAATGGAGAGGTGTCTATCAGACACCCCCACTACTAACCCAGTAATAAAAAAAATCACTATTCCTTGTTCACCAATTTATTAGCAAAAATGTTCCCACAAAGCTCCTCCGATATAGTCCACCTTCCCCGATGTCTCTGCCGTCTGGGTAGTGACAACTCTCATCAAAGCCGCAGCCTCAGCTCTGTGCTCATCTAGGGCCAGTGGTTCTGATGAGAGTTGTTGTCACTACCCGAAGCCTGTGAATAGCAGTACTTTACTGCTATTCACAGATGCCAGAAATGTCAAGGAACACGAACTACATTGGAGAAACTTTGTGGGAACATTTTTGATGAATTGGTGAACGAAGGAGTGTGGGGTAATCTCTTTTCAAATATAGTGGTTTTTTCTGTGTATTTTTTTTTTATTACTGGGTTAGTAATGGGGGTGTCTTATAAACGGCTTTATGCCATCAGACATTACACAGCTCACATCAACCCCAAAAAATATTACCCTAATTGCCACTGCACCAAGGCAATCGGGAAAAGCCAGGAAAAGTGACAGAATTAGCGCATCTAATGTGATGTGCCAATTTTGTGGTGGGTGTGGGCTGGCATTGTTACCCTGGGAAGGGGTCAATATCCATGGAACATCACAGCCTGATAATATCAGCCCCCAACACCTCCAGCTGTCTGCTTTACTTTGGCTGGTTATCAAAAATAGGGGGACCCTACGTTATTTTTTTTTAAATTAATTAGTTATTTAATAGGTTTAAGGTTTAAAAAAGGTTAAAAACATCCTTTAGTGCCGCATGAAAGTGACTAAAGTGTGCAACTTAATATTTAGGGAATGGACATTAATCTAAGCTCTCCCTCATAACAACTCTCCCTGAACTGCTTCCAGAGGACAGTGTGCTGAGCATCGTGTCATGAGGTCTTTTATACCAGTGTTCCCCAACTCCAGTCCTCAAGGCCCACCAACAGGTCATGTTTACAGGTGATGCAATTATCACCTGGGCAATACTAAGGAAATCCTGAAAACATGACCTGTTGGTGGGCCTTGAGGACTGGAGTTGGGGAACCCTGTTCTATACGGCCCGATGATGCAATGCGGCCGGCCAATCACAGTGATGCCAGTAGCCAACATAGCTACAGCATTACTGTGTATAGCGGGCAACAAGCGCAAAACATGCGGGCCAGGGACTTGAACATGGCACTTGAGCATCCGCAATACTCGATCGAGTAACGAGCGTGCCCGAGCACCCTGATGCTCAATCGGGTATCTTGCAGTGGCTAGCATGCTCGCTCATCACTAGTATATATCAATACTTAGCATTTATAATAAAATATGCTACCATCCAGATAACCTCTATTTCAGGGAAGACATTTCATATTTCTGCTGTCTGATGCTAAACCATATACATCATCCATCACAACCGCATGGCTTCACAAAAGAAGAGTTTGGGTAATGAACTGGCTGCCTGCAGTTCAGACCTTTCATCAATAGAAAACATTTGGCACATTAAGAAGTGAAAAACCCAGCAAAGACCCTGGACTATTGAGCAGCTAGAAATCAACATCAGACAATAATAAGACAACACTCCTCTCCCAAGATTTCAGCAATTGGTCTTCTCATATCCTAGAACTTTACAAACTACTGTTAAGTAAAATAAAGAGGGAGTGCTACACCATGGTAGTCATGTCCCTGTCCCAACATTTTTGAAATGTGATGCTGCCAACAATTACTAAATTAAGTGTATGTGAATACTTTTCCGTCCAATTATGACAAGAGCATTCTTAAAGTGATACCTTTATTGGCTAACCAGAAAATTATATGTTCGCAAGCTTTCAGAGCGCAGAGGCTCCTTCTTCAGGCAAGATTACATTTGGAATAATAAGAAAGACACATTAGATGCTTACTATAGTAGGACATTTGTTCAAGACCGGGGAGGTGTGATGCCTTCAAAAAATAAGCAAAGGAAATCGAATTAGCATTTTCTTACAAATGGAGAGCTAGTGGGAATGTGTTCTTAGCTATCTGGAGTCCTTCTGGTGAAGGTGTGAACTGTGTCTATGTAGTGGACCATAAAACCGGGTGTTAAGTTGAGTCCTAGTGTCAAAGTATTGAACATCCTAATAAGTTTGAATTCCCATATTTTTCTAATTTACAACATCACCTCATTATCAACAAGAAAAAGAAACTGGACAGACTCAGGAAGAAAGCAGGTCTCAATGTAGCTGAAGGTAAGCCCTGTTTACAGAATCATTTACATACATTGCCCTCTGTTGTGAACCTCTCACAATACAAGCCAAACACAGGAGAAATGCATGTTCTATCAAAGGGACTAACATTCTGTCCTACAAAACAGCTGGATACGGCTCAGTTCTGTAGTGACATTGAGGAATTCTTCCACAGATTGCGACTCAAAGAATTCTTTTATAACCATGCAGATATCACTTCACAAGACAATGTGAATAACACAGCAAAAAAGAAAAAGAGGACAAACTGGACCCCGCAACCTGGACACAACCAAACTCTGGATCATTACATAGACTGTTTCCGCAAAAAAGTTAAATCTGACATTTTGGACAGACACCATAAAGTGCCAAACAATATCAGTATGGAGGAAAGAAAAGCCATACAATCCTTAAAAGCCAACAACAATATCATCATCAAACCAGCGGACAAAGGAGGAGCTATAGTCATCATGAACACGACAGATTAAATCCAGGAAGCAAACAGACAACTCTTGGATATAAAATACTACACTCCACTTCAGGAAGATCCTACCAAACAATACACAGAGGAACTAACACGTATCATTAATGGATTTGATTCTACTTCATCCTCACTACTGGAACTAGTACCAGGCAATCCCAAAACAGGCACCTTCTACATGTTGCCTAAAATACACAAAGAAGGTAATCCTGGGAGGCCCATCATCTCTGGTATTGGGACTTTAACTGAGAATATCTCCGGCTGGGTGGAGAACATTCTGAAACCCTTGGTGAGGAGCACACCCAGCTATATCCAGGACACCACGGATATTCTTTGCAAATTGTCAGCGCTGGGCCCACTTCCAAGGGACACGATACTAGCCACCATGGACGTAGAGTCTCTCTATTCCAACATTCCTCATGAGGATGGAATCACAGCATGTAAATATTTCCTTCAAAAGAACAATCTGGCCACAGAACCAACACTGCAATTCATCAGGTTTGTGCTTCATCACAACTATTTTTCTTTTGGGAACAATTTATACCAACAGTGCATGGGCAGCGCCATGGGAAGCAAAATGTCCCCACAATATGCAAACCTATTTATGGCGAAACTGGAGGAGGAGTTTTTGTCATCTTGCCCTATTAAACCTCTTGCATACTTCCGCTACATTGATGACCTGCTAATAATCTGGACAGGCTCAAAAGATGATCTGCTCACCTTCCACAATAACTTCAACAAATACCACCCAACCATCAAGCCCCCCCTTAACTTTTCAAAGTCTCAAATACATTTTCTGGACTTGACCATATACATCAAGGACAACGCCATACAATCATCAATTTACCATAAGCCCACAGGACGTCCAGCATACCTTAGATGGAACAGCTTTCATCCAAGACACACAAAAAAATCCATCATCTACAGTCAAGCTCTGAGATATATTCGGATCTGTTCAGACAGTAAAGACAGGGACCTACAGCTGCTATCTCTGAGGAATACATTCCTACAACAAGGATACCATCCACTGGTAATAGATGAACAGATCCACAGGGCTACAAGAATCCCAAGAAGCAACCTCCTGGATTACAAACTGAGAGAGGACAACAACAGGGTACCTCTTGTGGTCACATACAACCCCCACATGAGCATCCTAAGGAAAATTGGTGCTGATCTCCAACCCATATTCCACAGAGACCACAAATTGAAAGACATATTCCCAGAACTACCACTCCTCTCCTACAAACAGCCCCCTAACTTAAGGAATCTCCTTGTCAGAAGTGTGCTCTCGTCACCATCAGTGACTGGCACATTCCCATGTAACAACAAAAAATGCAAAACGTGTACCCACATATTACACACAAATACAGTCCTTTGTACCAAACACACAATCAGGACTATAATGGTCCATGGGTTCCTTTTCATGTACATCCTCCAATGTGTGTAATAGATACAATTTACAAGGTGCCTGGAGCTATCAATATTGGGAAACCATGACAAAACTAACAAACAAGGATGTAACTACACAGACATACGATCAGAATGAAATGGACAGCGCCTTTTGGGAAAACATGTTCTCGAACTGGCTTATTATGACAGACTATAAAAGTCCTTAATACTAAAAGTCATTTTAATTAGTGGAACCCAGGGAGGAAAAATTTATGGGAATTCAAACTTATTAGGAGTGTTCAATACTTTGACACTAGACTCAACTTAACACCGGTTTTATGGTCCACTACATAGAACAGTTCACACCCTCACCAGAAGGATCCAGATAGCTAAGAACACATTCCCACTAGCTCTCGCATTTGTAGAAAATGCTAATTCGATTTTTTGCTTATTTTTGAAGGCATCACACCTCCCAGGTCTTGAACACAATTTCCTACTATAGTAACATCTAATTTCTGTTCTTATTATTCCAAATGTAATCTTGCCTGAAGAAGGAGCCTCTGCGCTCTGAAAGCTTGCGAACATATAATTTTCTGGTTAGCCAATAAAGGTATCACTTTAAGAATGCTCTTGTCATAATTGGACGGAGAAGTATTCACATCGATTTTTCTGGCTAACACGGTACCACAATATAATTTATTATTGTACACCATAAATTAAGTGTAAAAATGTCTAATGTCTAATTTTCAACTTCTGACATGTGTTCTACGTTCTCTTGTGAATGAGATATGCCTATAAGAGATTTTCAAATCATTGCATTCTTGTTTCCTATACATTTTACACAGCGTCCCAACTTTTTAGGAATAATGGTTGTACTTTTGTCTAAAGTGTATGTAAACCTATTTTAAACACATTATTTTGAGCATATATTTCAGGATATGGACACAACTCTATAGGATTTCTTTATAGAGAATAGCCTGAAAAGCCTCTACTCAATGGGTCGACCCAAATACCACAAAGCTCCAAAAAATTAGCTGAACACTAAAATTTAATCAAAAGTGATTCAAAAAGCAGTAGTTAGTACAGAGTGGATCTGTAAAATTGCACATATCAAACTTTATTGAAAAATGGGTTTTTTGACTCTTTGGAGAAATGGCGGTGCTACTGATTCCACCACCAAATTAATGTAACGCTGAGTTGTTATTGTACATGTATTAACCCCTTAACACCCAAGGGTGGTTTGCACGTTAATGACCGGGCCAATTTTTACAATTCTGACCACTGTTCCTTTATGAGGTTATAACTCTGGAAAGCTTCAACGGATCTTGGTGATTCTGAGATTGTTTTCTCGTGACGTATTGTACTTCTTAGTAGTGGTAACATTTCTTCGATGTAACTTGCATTTATGAAAAAAATGGAAATATGGCAAAAATGTTGAAAATTTTGCAATTTTCAAACTTTTAATTTTTATGCCCTTAAAACAGAGAAATATGTCACACAAAATAGTTACTAAATAACATTTCCCACATGTCTACTTTGCATCAGCACAATTTTGGAAACAAAATTTTTTTTTTGTTAGGAAGTTATAAGGGTTAAAAGTTGACAACCTATTTCTCATTTTTACAACACCATTTTTTTTAGGGACCACATCACATTTGAAGTCACTTTGAGGGGTCTATAAGATAGAAAATACCCAAAAGTGACACCATTCTAAAAACTGCACCCCTCAAGGGGCTCAAAACCACATTCAAAAAGTTTATAAACCCTTCAGGTGCTTCACTAGAATTTTTGGAAAATTAAAAAAAAAAATGAACATTTAACTTTTTTCCACAAAATATTTACTTCAGATCCATTTTTTTTTATTTTACCAAGGGTAACAGGAGAAATTGGACCACATAAGTTGTGCAATTTGTCCTGAGTACGCTGATACCCCATATGTGGGGGTAACCACTGCTTGGGCACACAGCAGAGCTTGGAAGGGAAGGAGCGCCGTTTGACTTTTCAAAGCAAAATTGACTGGAATTGAGATTGGACGCCATGTTGCGTTTGGAGAGCCCCTGATGTGCCTAAACAGTAGAAACCCCCCACAAGTGACACCACTTTGGATAGTAGACCCCCTAAGGAACTTATCTAGATGTGTGGTGGGCACTTTGAACCCCCAAGTGCTTCACAGAAGTTTATAACGTAGAGCTGTAAAACTAAAAAATCATAATTTTTCCACAAAAATGATCTACTCGTCCCCAATTTTTTTATTTTCCCAAGGGTAACAGGAGAAATTGGATCCCAAGAGTTATTGTGCAATTTGTCCTGAATATGCTGATACCCCATATGTGAGGGTAAACCACTGTTTGGGCGCATGGCAGAGCTCGGAAGGGAAGGAGCACAGTTTGACTTTTTCAACGCAGAATTGGCTGGAATTGAGATCAGACGCCATGTCACGTTTGGAGAGCCCCTTATGTGCCTAAACAATGGAAACCCCCCAATTATAACTCCACCCTAACCCCAACACTAACCATAACCCTAACCACAAACCTAACCCTAACACACCCCTAATCCTAACCCTAAAGGGAAAATGGAAATAAAAAAAAAAATATATTTTACTATTTTTCCCCAACTAAGGGGGTGATAAAGGGAGGTTTGATTTACTATTTATAGCAGGTTTTTATGTTTGGCAGCTGTCACATGCTTATTTTTTGCGGGACGAGTTGACGTTTTTATTGGTACCATTTTTGGGCACATGACTTTTTTGATCGCTTTTTATTACGATTTTTGGGAGGCAGAATGAACAAAAACCAGCAATTCATGAATTTCTTTTTGGGGGGCATTTATACCGTTCCGCGTGTGGTAAATTGATAAGGCAGCTTTATTCTTGGGGTTAGTACGATTACAGCAATACCTCATTTGTATCTTTTTTTATGTTTTGGCGCTTTTATACAATAAAAACAATTTTATATTAAAAAAAAATTATATTTGAATCGCTTTATTCTGCAAGCTATAACTTTTTTATTTTTCGCTGATGATGCTGTATGGTGGCTCGTTTTTTGAGGGACAAGATGACATTTTCAGCGGTATCATGTTTATTTATATCCGTCTTTTTGATCGCGTGTTATTCCACTTTTTGTTCGGCGGTATGATGATAAAGCATTGTTTTTTGCTTTGTTTTTTTTAAGGGGTTCATTAAAGGGGTTAACTAGTGGGACAGTTTTATAGGGCGGGTCATTACGGACGCGGTGATACTAAATATGTGTACTTTTATTGTTTTTTTTTATTTGCATAATAATAATATGTTTATTGGGGATTTTTTTTTTAAAATTTATTTAGGGATTTTTTAAAAAATATTTTACACGTGTTTATTTATTTTTTTACATTTTCACATTGTCCCAGGGTGGGACATCACTATATAGTGTCAGATCGCTGATCTGACAGTTTGCAGAGCACTCTGTCAGATCAGCGGTCTGACAGGCAGTGCAGGAGGCTTGCCGGCGCCTGCTCTCAGAGTCCGGAGTCCTGCAGGGAGGAGGCCCTCGGAACAACGCGATCATATCGAGTTGCTCTGAGGGTCTCAGGGAAGCACGTAGGGAGCCCCCTCCTTGCGCGATGCTTCCCTATACCACCGGAACACTGCGATCATATTTGATCGCAGTGTGCCAGGGGTTAATGTGTCGGGAGCGGTCCGTGACCACTCCTGGCACTTAGTGCTGGGTGTCAGCTGTGAGAATCAGCTGACACCCGGCCGTGATCAGCTGCCCTCACCCCGTGAGTGCGGCTGATCGCATATTCCATGGTAATTAAGTCCCAGGGCACATGGACGGAATAGTGCGTCAGATGGAAAAAGGGGTTAAAGGCTAAACGGGTGCCGCTACTGTATATTATGCTAACCCAGATCATAATCCTGAGAGTAGGACGGTGAGACGTTCCCTCATAAAAGCCTTTTCATGGCGTTGCCCATGTGGTCTCTAGTAGAGATGAGCAAATTTGTTCGGATTCGGTTAAAAATACGATCGGAATCGAATATTGTTTTTGTCGATCACAGCCGAACGTCAATAGAGTCAATGGGAGTAGAAATTACCGAACATGTTCAGAACCGATCATAAGACATATATTCGGCACGAATATTGTTCGAATATGGCTCAAATATGTCAAAATCAGGTTCGGGGACAAAATCCGAACAAATTCACTCATCTCTAGTCCTATTTCCATCTATCATTGTGTCCAAGACAAGAGAATGACTCATTGCTGAAAAGGATAGAGCACTATTCAAGCCTCCATTGTCTCTTCCTTGCACCGTGGCAGCCTAGAGGCATGAGGTGAATGAAACAACTGGGATTATGGTGTGGGGTGGCCTAATGTATGGTACGCTAACAGCTCAGTGTTGCCTTAATTTAATTGTTGAAATAGCAGTCCGGCCATTTCTGCAAAGTATCCCAGTGGCTGTTTTTCAGCAGGACAACATCAGACAGCATGTTGCTCATGTTACTGTGAGCAGCCTACATGGCCTAAATGTACTACCATGGCCTGCAGTGTCTCCAGACTTATGTCCCATTGATAGCATCTGGGATATTATTTGTTGCCAACTGCAAAGGGAGCTGCCTTAGACAACATTCCTTAGACAACCATTAATAAGCTCATTGATAGCATTGTGTTTATTTGTACACATAGTGCTCATACATGGCACAGAATAAATCATGATGTTTTGAAAATTTAGTTTCCATTTTTTTTAATAATTTACATATCAGTAACATGTCTATCAAACCTGTCATTTCCAGAATTCTACTAATTTTTCCTTCTTAGTGTTGTCATTTCTTGGAGGAGTAACTTTTTTTTATTGCTGTATTGACATAACAGTATGGTAAAATGGAAAATTACAAAAAAAAAAATAAATAAAACAGTATATCTGGGAGGTTTTTTCTATTATCTTTATTCTACAGTTGGTGACATTTGCAGCAGGGGTCAATATATACAGGGTTTGGACAAAATAATGGAAACACCTAACGTTTTGGCATCATAATCTTCAAACATGTTATAAACATGCAAACCGTGACATATGGTAATGTTTTGTAGTTGATTATTTTTGTTATGTGATATGTGTAAATTAACTGTTTGTTTTGCATAATTGTAAGAACATTGATGAGAACCTGATACCAATGGCAGACCTCACGGATTTTCAAAGAGGCCAAATTATTGGTGCTGGTATGGCAGGCGCTGGTGTAACCGAAAGTGCCCGAATGCTTGGCCTGTCAAGAGGTACTGTCTCCAAAGTAATGACTGCGTTTGAAAGAGAAGGATAAACGTCCGCAGCAAAGCACGAAAGTCGAAGTTGACTGAGAGAGACTGTCGGACTCTAAAGCGAATTGTGAGAGAGGATCGAAAGACCACGGCTCCGAAAATCACTGCTGAGCTCAATGAACACCTACAGAACCCAGTTTCCACGAAAACTGTTCTGAACAAATCTGGATTCCACGGAAGAGTTGCAATTCGAAAACCGCTGCTCTCAATGACAAATGTTTCCAAGCGTTTAGAGTGGTGTAGAAACCTCCAGAATTGGTCCCTCAAGCGGTGGAAACATGTGATATTCTCAGACGAATCATTGTTTACCCTATTTCTGACCTCCGGCCGAGTGTACGTTTGGAGACAGCCGAAAGAAGCATTCCATCCAGACTGCCTTCTCCCAACCGTAAAACATGGCTGAGGTTCTGTGATGATCTGGGGTGCTATTTCGTGGAGATCCGCCAGGCCAATGATCTCCCTTCATGGAAGAATTAACAGCCGCGATTATTTAGGCATTTTGGGCGACCAAGTGCATCCTATGGTTCAAGCACTGTTCCCAGAGGGGAACGCCATCTTTCAGGATGATAATGCACCAATTCATACAGCTAGAATCGTTAAAGCATGGCACGAGGAACATTCTAATGAAGTTGAGAATCTCATCTGGCCCCCACAATCCCCAGACCTCAACATTATTGAGCATTTATGGTCGATTTCCGCCGCCATCATCGCTCAAAGAACTGGAGGGTGTTTTAACTGAAGAATAGGCTAAAATTCCTTTGGAAACAATTCACACCTTGCATGAATCCATACCTCGGAGAATTGAGGCTGTAATCACCGCAAAAGGTGGACCTACACCATATTAAACTAACATTTGTTGATGTTTCCAGGTGTTTCCATTATTTGTCCAACCACTGTATATTTTCTTGTTTAGAGACATTTATTAAAAAAATATTTTTAATGAAAACAGTATTTTGTTTGGGTTTGGCCATTTTTAGTGAAACTTTTTATAATTTTACTTTTTTTTTTGCCCCATTAGAGGACTTGAAGCAGTGATCCTCCAATAGCTTAAAGCTTTGGAATACACCATATTGCTGTGTTGGCACATGACAGAAGCAGTGTGTAAAGGAGACAACTGACTGCTAATATTATAACCAAGTTGGCTTCTTTCTGTACAAAGATCAGGGACCATCTTAGCTATTGAAATTTGCAGCCATGACCACAGTACTGGAAGTGAGGCAGCCAAGACAGGGACTATAGGTGCCAGCAGAGAAGTAGGGTACCTGTGCTAGTAGGACTGTATTAGTAAGTTAGCCAGTTAACCCCTTTTTTCGGTTCTGTGTTTTAGTTTTTCGCTCCCCTTCTTTCCAGAGCCCAGTGTGTATTTTTTGACACATGAAGTCCACTTTATAAGAATTTAATAAATGTATCAATTGATGCATGACTTTTGTGCCTCAAGGTTCTTCTTTATTCTATTGGACATTTTTTCCTGAGAGGCACCACTCATTGGTCTGCATTCCCCCTTATCCCATTTTTTTTTTCTGTCAATATGGCCATGTGAGGGCTTATTTTTTGCGGGATGAGTTGTACTTTTGAATGATACCATTGGTTTTACCATGTCATGTAACAGAAAACGGGAAAGAAATTCCCGTGAAATTGCAAAAAAAGTGCAATCCCACACTTGTTTTTTGTTTTGCTCTTTTGCTAGGTTCACTAAATGCTAATACTGACCTGCCATTATGATTCTCCAGGTCACTACGAGTTCACAGACACCAAACATTTCTCAACGGAGACCTCTGGTTGTCATGCGACACACCGGTGATCCGCGATCACGTGACGCGGGTAATCGGTGAGCGCATTTCCGGCTGGATGGCCAAAGGCACTTGTTAAATGCCGCTGTCATCATTTAACAGCGGCATTTAACTAGTTAAAAGCTGCGAGAGGATGGCGATTCCGCACGCTGCTATTGCGGGCACATGTCAGCTGTTCAAAGCAGCTGACATGTCCCGGCTTTGAGGTGGGCTCACCTCCAGAGCCAAAATTAAAGCGGGGGTACTATACTGTCTGATGGCAGTAAGGGTTAAAGAACATTTAGCTACAGTTTTCCTTTTGCTGGTTACCCCCTTAAAGAGAAAATAAGATTAAAAAAATGGTCTGAGCAATATCCAAACAGCAAATGGACAGGGATGGTACACTTGCTGGACAGACCTTTTCATAATTGTGGCTATTCCTTTTAAAGTTACACATTCACAGCCTTTGATGAACAGAAAACATAGATGTAGTATATTTATCATTAACAGATTTGCTCCAGTAACTATAAAGTACATTTTTCATCATCAATCACTTAGGAAAGGATCAAATCAAATTGACATTTGTACATATATAGTATTGAGAAAAGTAAAGTACGGTATTACTACAGGCATTCTGTAAAAAAGTGAATCCATGCAAATCTTATACCATTAAATTAATTGGTAAAAGTAAATATATGCTGGCTGGTTCCTACATTTTTTAACAAAGCTGGTAACTGTTCACTTGGTAATTGGAAGCCACATAAAAATGCATGCAATAAATCACTCCAATAATATATTATGATCATTTAAATAGTCTGTCTTTTTGTTATCTCTTGGGGGTGAGAACAATACCCCTGCATACCTGCTGTTAGTACGCAGAAAAGCAAGGTGGAGAATATCAGAGTCTTCATGGTTTCTTCTCTCGTCTGACTTACGAGCTGTTTGCTCAGGACCGCACTGTGTTCCAGAATAGAACTCCCCAGTGCCTGCCTTTGTCAGCTTCATTGGAACAAGCCTGTGATGTCACAAAACAACAGTGTGCGCAGCCTTTGTAGCATGTCCAACAATTCAGTAAGCAACACCGTACTTTCCTTAATAACTAATTCAGATAACAAATAAATCTCTGTATCAGGGGTGTATATAGAAATCATGGGGCCCCATAGCAGAAGTTCGAATTATGCCCCACCCCCCAAAAAAAAAAAATAATAATTAATTTGTTCAGGTTACAGTAGAGCATATCTCACAACTTTCCAGCCTTTACAGAAAAGATGTATATTTTCGTACCGTGTTAGCCAGTAGATAGAAAAATATTTAGAGTTGAGAGTCCTCAGTGGTTGATACCTTTTAATGGCTAACTGAAAAGATGGTAACAAATTGCAAGCTTTCGAGACTACTCAGGTCTCTTCATCAGGCTGAACTAATACAAAATCTGAAGAATCACATATTTATACACAAAAACACAGAAAAAATGCAATAGGCAAGACAAGCAACGTGATTTAGATAAGAAAAAAATATCGCTGTCCATTTGTGCACGTTTCTTCAGAAGTGGTTTTAGTTCCATAAAGATGCGGTACATTCTGGTATCCTCCATTTTGATACAGTAAAGATGTATATTTTCGTACCGTGTTAGCCAGTAGATAGAAAAATATTTAGAGTTGAGAGTCCTCAGTGGTTGATACCTTTTAATGGCTAACTGAAAAGATGGTAACAAATTGCAAGCTTTCGAGACTACTCAGGTCTCTTCATCAGGCTGAACTAATACAAAATCTGAAGAATCACATATTTATACACAAAAACACAGAAAAAATGCAATAGGCAAGACAAGCGACGTGATTTAGATAAGAAAAAAATATCGCTGTCCATTTGTGCACGTTTCTTCAGAAGTGGTTTTAGTTCCATAAAGATGCGGTACATTCTGGTATTAAAAGGTATCAACCACTGAGGACTCTCAACTCTAAATATTTTTCTATCTACTGGCTAACACGGTACGAAAATATACATCTTTACTGTATCAAAATGGAGGATACCAGAATGTACCGCATCTTTATGGAACTAAAACCACTTCTGAAGAAACGTGCACAAATGGACAGCGATATTTTTTTCTTATCTAAATCACGTCGCTTGTCTTGCCTATTGCATTTTTTCTGTGTTTTTGTGTATAAATATGTGATTCTTCAGATTTTGTATTAGTTCAGCCTGATGAAGAGACCTGAGTAGTCTCGAAAGCTTGCAATTTGTTACCATCTTTTCAGTTAGCCATTAAAAGGTATCAACCACTGAGGACTCTCAACTCTAAATATTTTTCTATCTACTGGCTAACACGGTACGAAAATATACATCTTTACTGTATCAAAATGGAGGATACCAGAATGTACCGCATCTTTATGGAACTAAAACCACTTCTGAAGAAACGTGCACAAATGGACAGCGATATTTTTTTCTTATCTAAATCACGTCGCTTGTCTTGCCTATTGCATTTTTTCTGTGTTTTTGTGTATAAATATGTGATTCTTCAGATTTTGTATTAGTTCAGCCTGATGAAGAGACCTGAGTAGTCTCGAAAGCTTGCAATTTGTTACCATCTTTTCAGTTAGCCATTAAAAGGTATCAACCACTGAGGACTCTCAACTCTAAATATTTTTCAGCCTTTACAGAGTAATTTTACCCCTGCTGAAGTCCTAGACTCCTCTTTCATTGCCTCCATAAAGTATGATGCTGACAAAAGTGCCCCCGAAACACAGTATGATACCCCATGGTGAATTCCTCCACATGCACAGTATAATGACCCTACTGTACCCCACCTCAAACTGCCAAGACAAAGTATGCTGGCCCCAACAGGGTGACTCCTAGAGGGGGTGACCATGATAACAGAATTTTGAGGAAAGAGACACAATGGATCTTTAGGCTCAAAACGGTCACCCCGTCTGGCTTAAATGAATGCATTTCATATATACTGTACCATTCATCTAAAAGGTTTGTATTTTATTTCTGTATTGGGATTTAGGGAGGTCGTATTGCATTAAGTGGAATTTATGGGGCTCTTAGTCAATTGGAGATTTTCTTTGTATTATATCCCCCCGTTTAGTGATTGAAGTAAAGGGGAATTAATGAGAGTATGAAAAAGCACAATTAGACATGGTATTGTTTGCTTTTGGGTTGTTTATTTAGGCTATTGAGTAATTCATCATGTGTATAAGTAAATTCCCTTCTCTGTCCATAGGAATTGTGTAAATATTGTGATTTGCTGGTTTGATATGTAGTTATCCGTTCATATCTTGGACTTCTGAAGCGATTCTATCTGTGTTTATAGTTACTAGGCGACGGCCGTACCTCTCCTGACGTAATGGCACTGTCATGATACGTGGCATTCCTCTATTGACTCTTTGTTAGAGAGCTGGGATTGGCCTGTGTATGTGCGCGTCAGGATAGCCTGCTGATGAGTCCGGTAAATGAATGCTGGATGAAACGCGTTGAGGCGATGCTATAGTGTCTAGGTCATACATTAGAGCCTGACACGATCTCTATGTTAATATGTCCAAGTACTATCAGTGGACACAGTGTTGCTAGTTAGTGGAATAGGATGGATATATGGGGATAATGGGGATGATTTTGCCCTAATTCCTACACCTCCACTATCAGCTATATATTTGGAGCATAAATAATTTCATTAGCTGTGCATACAATTCTCTGTTGAGTGACAGCAATAGGGAGAGTAGCTGCACAGCAGGAATGGTATGGCTGACATAAATGAATGAGATCAGTCTATACACAGTTTCATCTATTTGACTATGTACAGCCCTTTTTCATGTGTTTGGTTTTGTGACACTAGTTATTAGTCAGCACTTAATAGCGCTACAGCACTTTAATTGCTTGCACAGATATACGGTCAGCAATGAATCTTGGTGTCTGACTTCTCTTTTGGGCTAATGTGCAATAAATCTCATCTATGGTGGTTTTCATGAGCCCAGTGGGATTGGATTATTTACAACTTATCGACATTAACCCTTCTGTTGGAAGTTGAGGACTAGTATAGGGCCCCTATTGAACGGTATCTAGTCCCTTTTCTTTTATAGATGTTCATTTTTCCTCTGTAGGAAGTTAAATGCCATCTAGTTTGGTTTTGTACTAATGTTTAATGTACCTGATATCCACTTATATATAGTGGATAGACTGCATATTTCTATGGTGATCACTGAATTTTATCATATTAGCAATAAAGGTTATATTTTAATATATTGGTTTGTCCACCACAGTCAGTGAATTTTCCCAACACAGTATGATCCCTCAACTGTGACTCCCACACAGCCTTCCATTCAGTTTAATAGACCTACTGTACATACAGTATAATGGCCTCACACCTCTCTACACTGTATAATGGCCCCCACACAGCCCTTCACACAGTATGATGGACCGCACATAAACCTTCTCACTGTATAATTGCTTACATACAGTATAATTGCCCCAACAAAGCCCTCAACATATTAAAATGTCCCCCACATAGCCCAATATATATTATAATGGCCCCACATAGCCTTTCATATAGTAAAATGGGCCCCAAATAGTCCTCCATATAGTATACTGCACCCCCATAATCCTCCAAATAATATTTTGTATAATGCACTCCCCATAGTCCTCCATATAGTATAATGCACTCCCCATAGTCCTCCTGTCACGATCCATTTTTGGATCTGTGGCAGATTTTGCATTTCATATTAAAACTTTTTTACTTTCAGGCCATCAGGGTTAATGTCAGTTTTTTCTGATGCAGGTGGTGACCACTCCCACCATCTTTTAAAAGGTCACCTGATGCATCAGCTGACTGTTGGTGATACAGGTCCTTCTGGAGACCAACCAAGCAGGAGAAGGAGCTTGCTGAGTGCAGTGGTACTTCAGCTATTACCTTGATCTGGTGACTTTATCCTGCTGTGTGGAGCTTTGCAGCTGAAAGCTATATGTGGTGTTTTTGTTATGTTTCCTTCCTTGGTGTTTCATTAGTGCAGTGGTGTGACTAGTGCTCTCACCAGCCTGCTCCCTACCTAGGGATTAGCATAGGGCCAGAGAGGGTTTATGTATCCTGCTCAGCGACGGGGTGAAAGAACCCGTATAGGGACGATAGGGAGATCAGGGCTCATACTTAGGTGAGTGCAGGAGGTGTCCATTTCACTCGTTCCCTATCGCAGGGCCCACCATTGTTAAAGTTTCCCTGGTGTTCCCTTGTGTGTTGTGCCGTTTGGTGACCGACCAACCTTTGGGTCATGTCACACTAGGACAGTCTCTTCGTGACACCTCCATATGGTATAATGCACTCCCCATAGTCCTCCATATTATATAATGCACGCCCCATAGTCCTCCATGGAATATAATGCTTTCCCTATGGTCCTCCATAGAATATAATGCACTCCCCATAGTCCTCCATATTATATAATGCACGCACCCTGGTCCTCCATATGGTATGATGCTCTCCCCATGGTCCTCCATGGAATATAATGCTCTCCCTATGGTCCTCCATAGAATATAATGCACTCCCCATGGACCTCCATAAATTATAATACACTCCCCGTGGTCCTCCATAGATTATAATGCACTTCCTATGGTCCTCCATAATTATAATGTACTCCCCATGGTCTTCCATAGATTATAATGCACTCCCCATGGTCCTTCATTGATTATAATGCACTCCCCATGGTCCTCCATAGATAATGCATTCCCCATGGTCCTCCATAGAATATAATGCACTCCCCATGGTCCTCCATAGAATATTATGCACTCCACATGGTCCTCAATAGACTATAATGCACTCCCAATGGTCCTCCATAGAATATTATGCACTCCACATGGTCCTCAATAGACTATAATGCACTCCCAATGGTCATCCACAAAATATAATGCACTCACCATGGTCCTCCATACTCAATTATGGCCACCAGTCACTGATTTAAATTAAAAAAAAAACACAAAAACACTTAACCCTGCTCGTTCCATCCAATGTTCCGGTCTCCTGAGCGTATTGTGTGAAGCGCCACACATCTCTGCACAATGGGCGCGCTGTAATGATGTCATCGCGCCCGCCGCGCTGAGACGTCACACGACGAGGAAGTATGATGGGGGAGTAAGTGTCAGCTGCCGCTCCCTCCTCCATAATCATTGCTCACGATGATGGGCGGTGGGGTCCTGGTGCAGGTGCTGGCATTGGGACTTACCTGCTCACAGGCCCCATAGCAGTCATGTGGCCTGCCGCCATTGGCCTTATGCACCTGATCTCTATTAAGTAGACAACATTGACAGTAAAAACAAATTAACCCCTTAGTGACAGAGCCATTTTGCAGCTTAATGACCGGGCCAATTTTTACAATTCTGACCACTGTCACTTTATGAGGTTATAACTCTGGAACGCTTTAACGAATCCCGCTGATTCTGAGATTATTTTTTCGTGACATATTGTACTTCACGTTACTGGTAAAATTTATTTGATATGACTTGTGTTTATTTATGAAAAAAACGGAAATATGGCGAAAATTTTGAAAATTTAACAATTTTCAAACTTTAAATTTTTATGCCCTTAAATCAGAGAGATATGTCACACAAATTTCTTAATAAATAACATTGCCCACATGTCTACTTTACATCAGCACAATTTTGGGACCAAAATTTTTTTTTTTTACAAAGTTATAAGGGTTAAAAGTTGACCAGCGATTTCTCATTTTTACAACACCATTTTGTTTTTAGGGACCACATCACATTTGAAGTCACTTTGGGGGGTCTATATGATAAAGAATACCCAAAAGTGACACCATTCTAAAAACTGCACCCCTCAAGGTGCTCAAAACCACATTCAAGAAGTTTATTAACCCTTTACGTGCTTCACAGGAACTGAAGCAATGTGGAAGGAAAAAATTAACATTTAACTTTTTTTGCAAAAACTTTACTTCGGAACCTATTTTTTTTATTTTCACAAGTGTTAAAAGAAAAAATGAACCACAAAATGTGTTGTGCAATTTCTCCTGAATAAGCCGATACCCCATATGTGGGGGTAAACCACTTTTTGGGCGCACGGCAGAGGTCGCAAGGGAAGGAGCGACATTTGACTTTTTCAACGCAGAATTGGCTGGACGCCATGTCGCGTTTGTAGAGGCCCTGATGTGTCTAAACAGTGGAAACCCATCACAAGTGACCCCATTTTGGAAACTAGACCCCCTAAGGAACTTATCTAGATGTGTGGTGAGCACTTTGAACCTCCAAGTGCTTCACAGAAGTTAATAACATAGAACAGTGAAAATAAAAAATCATATTTTTTCCACAAAAACAATCTTTTCACCCTAATTTTTATTTTTCCAAGGGTAACAAGACCCCAAAAGTTTTTGTGCAATTTGTCCTGAGCATGCTGATACCCCATATGTGGGGGTAAACCACTGTTTGGGTGCATGGCAGAGCTTGGAAGGGAAGGAGCGCCGTTTGACTTTTTCAGCGCTGAATTGGCTGGACGTCATGTCGTGTTTGTAGAGGCCCTGATGTGTCTAAACAGTGGAAACCCCCCACAAGTGACCCCATTTTGGAAATTAGACCCCCTAAGGAACTTATCTAGATCTGTGGTGAGCACTTTGAACCTCCAAGTGCTTCACAGAAGTTTATAACATAGAGCCGTGAAAATAAAAAATCATATTTTTTCCACAAAAACGATCTGTTCACCCCAATTTTTATTTTTCCAAGGGTAACAAGACCCCAAAAGTTTTTGTGCAATTTGTCCTGAGCATGCTGATACCCCATATGTGGGGGTAAACCACTGTTTGGGTGCATGGCAGAGCTTGGAAGGGAAGGAGCGCCGTTTGACTTTTTCAACTCAGAATTGGCTGGACGCCATGTCGCGTTTGTAGAGGCCCTAATGTGTCTAAACAGTGGAAACCCCCCACAAGTGACACCATTTTGGAAACTAGAACCCCTAAGGAACTTATATAGATGTGTGGTGAGCACTTTGAACCCCCAAGTGCTTCACAGAAGTTTATAACTCCCGGGCATGAAAATAAAAAGTCATATTTTTTCCACAAACCTGATTGTTTAGTCCCCAATTTTTTATTTTTCCAAGGGTAACAGGAGAAATTAGACCACAAAAGTTGTTGTCCAATTTGTCCTGAGTACGCTGATACCCCATATGTGGGGTGGGACCACTGTTTGGGCGCACGGCAGGGCTTGGAAGGGAAGGAGCGCCGTTTGACTTTTTCAAACCAAAATTGGCTGGAATTGAAATTGGACGCCAATTGGAGGCGTTTGGAGAGCCCCTGATACGCCTAAACAGTCGAAACCCCCCACAAATCACACCATTTTGGAAACTAGACCCCTTAAGGAACTTATCTAGATGTGTGGTGAGCACTTTGAACCCCCAGGTGCTTCACAGAAATTAATAAACGTAGAGCCGTGAAAATAAAAAATCATTTTTTTCTTCAAAAATTATTCTTTAGCCTGCTATTTTTTTTATTTTCCCAAGGGTAACAGGAGAAATTGGACCCAAAAAGTTGTTGTGCAATTTTTCCTGTGTACGCTGATACCCCATATGTGGGGTGAAACCACTGTTTGGGCGCATGGGAGTGCTTGGAAGGGAAGGAGCACCATTTTGTAATGCAGACTTTGATGGAATGTTCTGCAGGCGTCATGTTGTGTTTGCAGAGCCCTTGATGTACCTAAACAGTAGAAACCCCCTGCAAGTGACACCATTTTGGAAACTAGACCCCCCAAGGAGCTTATCTAGATGTGTGGTGAGCACTTTGAACCCCCAAGTGCTTCACAGAAATTTATAAACACAGAGCCGTGAAAATGAAAAATCATTTTTTTTTCTCAAAAATGATTTTTTAGCCAGCTATTTTTTATTTTCCCAAGGGTAACCGGAGAAATTAGAACCCCAAAATTGGTGTGCAATTTGTCCTGAGTATGCTGATACCCCATATGTTGGGGTAAACCACTGTTTGGGCGCACGGCAGGGCTCGGAAGGGAGGGAGCGCCATTTGACTTTTTGAAAGCCACGTCGTGTTTGGAGACCCCCTGATGTGTCTAAACAGTGGAAACCCCCACAAGTGACCCCATTTTGGAATCTAGACCCCTTAAGGAGCTTATCTAGATGTGTGGTGAGCACTTTGAACCCCCAAATGCTTCACAGAAATTTATAAACGCAGAGCCGTGAAAATGAAAAATCATTTTTTTTCTCAAAAATGATTTTTTTAGCCAGCTATTTTTTATTTTCCCAAGGGTAACCGAAGAAATTAGAACCCCAAAATTGGTGTGCAATTTGTCCTAAGTATGCTGATACCCCATATGTTGGGGTAAACCACTGTTTGGGCGCACGGCAGGGCTCGGAAGGGAGGGAGCGCCATTTGACTTTTTGAAAGCCACGTCGTGTTTGGAGACCCCCTGATGTGTCTAAACAGTGGAAACCCCCCACAAGTGACACCATTTTGGAAACTAGACCCCTTAAGGAGCTTATCTAGATGTGTGGTGAGCACTTTGAACCCCCAAGTGCTTCACAGAAATTTATAAACGCAGAGCCGTGAAAATGAAAAATCTTTTTTTTTCTCAAAAATGATTTTTTTAGCCAGCTATTTTTTATTTTCCCAAGGGTAACTGGAGAAATTAGAACCCCAAAATTGGTGTGCAATTTGTCCTGAGTACGCTGATACCCCATATGTTGGGGTAAACCACTGTTTGGGCGCACGGCAGGGCTCGGAAGGGAGGGAGAGCCATTTGACTTTTTGAACGCCACGTCGTGTTTGGAGACCCCCTGATGTGCCTAAATAGTGGAAATCCCTCAATTCTAGCTCCAACCCTAATCCCAACACACCCCTAACCCTAATCCCAACCGTAATCGTAACCTAAATCCCAACCCTAATTCCAACCCTAATTGTAACCCTAACCTTAATTATAACCCTAACTCTAATTGTAACCCTAACCCTAATTGTAACCCTAACCCTAATTATAACCCTAACCCTAAGGCTGGGTTCATTTTGCGTTTTACCAGCCCGTTCAACACATAGCGTTGACGGGCTGGTAACGGTATAGCATAACGTGATCGCGTTATGCTATACCCGCTAGCGCAGAGGAATCAGCAGATTATTCATCTGCGCTAGCGGTGACGGAGCCCAGACGCTGCAGCCCGCGTCCGAGGCTCCGTCACTGAATGATGGCACGTCGCAAACGCATGCCGCTTTACGGCATGCGTCGCGATGCGCCCTCAAATGGGGGTGAATGGCAGCGTTAACGGACTGCGTTACACCGCGTTATACCGCGGTGTAGCGCAGTCCGTCTAACGGACTGCCATAACGCAGTATGAACCCAGCTTAACCCTAACGCTAATTATAACCCTAACCCTAATGCTAACCCTAACCCTAATGCTAACCCTAACCCTAATTATAACCCTAACCCTAACAGAAAAATGAAAATAAATATAATTTCTATTTTTTATTATATGTCCCTAACTAAAGGGGTGATAAATGGGGGGTTATGTACTGTTTTTTATATTTTGATCACTGTGATAGTTTATCACAGTGATCAAAATGCACTTTCTGGAGAATGAATGAAACTTTTTTTGAATCTGCCGCCAAGCAGATCGGCGGGCGCACTGCGCATGCGCCCGCCATTTTTTTTTTGCAGGAAGAAGACGCCGGGATCCTGGGGCCTGCGGGAGGACGGAGGACACCGGTAAGTATACGGGGGGGCGATCGGGGGACCCTCATTTTCTCCCCTCTGATGTGCGATCACATCAGAGGGGAGAGAAATCATTTTTTTTTTTTTGCGATCGCGGCTATGCTTGCATAGCCGCGATCGCAACACCGGGATCGGTGAATACCGACCCGGATCATGTTCTCTGGGGTCTCGGCTACCCCCGGTAGCCGAGACCCCAGAGAATATTTGCCCATCCCCCCACCAGCACAGCGGCACATAGCGGCGGGCGCACTGAGCATGCGCCCGCCATTTTCTTAACAGCGCCGGCACCGGGGGACAACGGAGGGCTCGGGGGCCACATGGACTGGATCGGGGGCTACATGGGGGTCCTGGGGACCCTTTTTCTCTGTCCCCTGATGTCCGATGACATCAGGGGACAGAGAAATTAAATGGCACATCAGATTTTTTTTTTTTGTTTGCGGTCGCCGTTATAGGGTTAATAACGGCGATCGCAACATCGGTGTCGGTAAAAACCGACCCGATTCATGTTCTCTGGGGTCTCGGCTACCCCCGGTAGCCGAGACCCCGGAGAAAATGCGCCTCTGGGGGGCGCTATTCACTTTTTCCATTAAGTACCCTTAATGACCGCCGTTAAAAGGCGTATCGGCGGTCGTTAAGGGGTTAATAACATGTAAAAATGTAGGAAGTATCAAATTCCCTTTCTTACCTGTTAGAGTATATGCCCATGATCAGGAATTGCTGCAGGTTTGACGCTGCGTATTTATGCAGCATCAAACCCGCAGCGGCCAGATGTTACAGCATAGTGGATGGGATTTCTAGAAATCCCATATCCACTATGTATGCATAGTCGCCTGCGGATCACCTGCGGACACTGACATGCAGTGCGTCTTTAAAGACTGCAGCATGTCAATTCCTATTGCAGAGATGCTAGTCCCTGCAACAGAAATTAAATCAATAGAATGTATTGGTGGTGTAGCTTCTGCAAAGAGAGGATGTGGCCATTCTGTGTGCTACGTGTCCAAATAAAACACCTTCATCTGGTGCACGCAGACAGCAGGACGTTCTGCATCATTTCGTTGATGTTGAATATCGCTACGTGAATGGTGAGTCCAGAACATATTGAGGCGGTGTTACATTGGATGGTTGACAGTGGGTCCAGTTCCTTTGCATTATCTTCCACCCAGACAACTGCAGAAAATGCAGAGTTGGCACCTGAGGACCATGGTCATCCGGATTTCACCTCACTCCCTTGCAAATCCACCAAGAAGTCTGTGTCATGCAACAGTCTCTTCTGTTTTTGATGACACTGCTGGTTGGGGTTCCATGGCCCATCTACCTGGCCCTGCCACAGAAGTGGAAGAGGATGAGTACATGGGAGGGCTAATGCACAAGGTCAGTGGACCATCGCAGCACATCTCAGAGCATGACAAAACACAGTTGCTAACGGCAGCATCTTTCTGCAGTGTAGAGTGTAGAAGGCAGGGGTTAGGAGTGGGTCTAAGATGATGCGAGAATAAAGATGCCCTAGACCCCACATGGAGTGAAGACCATTCTAGTGATGTGCGCAGTTCAGAGGAAGAGGAGATGGCCACGCTGCCCCTAAAGCACTGCAAAAGAGGAACCAGGGTGCAAAGGTGCAGCGGGCGGCCCCTAGCCAGTACGTCGGCTGATACTGTCCAATACTCCACTTAAATCAGCAACCAAATGTCACAACTCTGTTGTCTGGTATCCTGGGGCCAGGGACTCCTAACCAGTACCTAGCACTAGGGGAGCTATATCTATTCCATGGATTACTTCTGATGGTGAATACGATGGGGCCATGTACCTTGCTGAGCTTCTGAATCTGCCCTTAGTCTGTCCTCTTCCTCCCTCGAAGGAAGAGGGGAGTAGTAATGAATGGAAATACACCAGACTAAATAAGTGAATATGTACAGGGATAAAGGAATGTACAAATCATACAAATAAGCTCACACAAACAACATAGGGATACAATGGGGAGTGAAGGATAGGAAAAAAACAAAGAAGGAGAAGAAATGGATAAGCACACAACCAAAGCAAAGCAACAGTCACTAGATAAATTCACCAAACTACTTCTCAAACAACGAAACTCCTCCAAACTCCTTAACCATGCAGAAAGAAGCTAACTCTTGCATTTCCCGATTTCCAGAGGCCTGTTTAAATAGGGGAGGGGAGTGACCAACTCTGGACAGCTGAGAGTATCAGCCAAGAAAGCTCCCAGGATAGAGCTCTCAACTGAAACAGATTAACCCCTGCAATGCTAGAATAAACCTGCACCATTTAATATGAGGGTAAAGTGCTTCCAATCAGTGCAAGAGTTACAGAAATCAGGCAGTGTGTTCTTCTTCACGCGGTAAACCCATGACACCAAATTCAGCTCATACAGTCCTGCTCATGGAAATGTATGAATGTTATATCCTCTGGATTTTTTAATTAGTGGTCCAAACTAATACAATAAAACGTTGTTTTTCAACTTACATGTTGCAACTTCAAAGAAGAAACAGAATAAACAGCATGTGCAGCAATAAAGGAACCCTAATTAATACTTGGTTTTACACCCTTTGGCATTGATGACAGCCACCAAACTTTTCTTGTAGCCATCTATAAGCTTCTTGCACTTCTCAGCTGGTATTTTCTCCCACTCTTCTTTTGCAGTTTGTTCAAGCTCTTGAATGTTTGCAGGGTTCTTTTTCCCAATGGCAGATTTCAGCTCACCAAAGATTTTCAATGGATTTGAGGTCAGGACTTATTGCTGGCCATTTTAAAACAGTCAATTTTTTTCTTTTTCAACCATTACTGTGTACCTTTGGATGTGTGCTTTGGGTCATTGTATTGCTGGAGGACCCATTTTCCTTATAAACTTCATTGCGCTGTCTGTAAACAAACCGTTGCTTTGCATTGCCAAAAAGTTCTATTTTTTTTTTTCATCTCTTCACAGAACATTTTCCCAGGATTGTGGTTTGTCAAGGTACTCTTTGGCAAAGATCAGTCGTTCCTTTTTATATCTTTTCAACAATGGTTTCTTTCTTGGCCTTTGTCCACAATGCTCTGCTTGGTTTAGTGGGAGCACATCAGAGGGGAGAGAAATAGGGTCCCCGGGACCCCCGATACCACCCCGTACCTCCTGGTGTCCCCTCTGTCCTCCGGCAGCTCCCGGCGTCTTCTCCCTGTAAAAGAAAATGATGGGCACATGCGCAGTGCTCCCTCCCTACCGAGCCCTGCCGTGCGCCCAAACATATGGGGTATCAGCGTACTCAGGAAAAATTGCACAACAACTTTTGGGGTCCAATTTCTCCTGTTACCGTTGGGAAAATAAAAAAATAGCGGGCTAAAAAAATCATTTTTGAGAAAAAAAAATGATTTTTTATTTTCACGGCTCTACGTTATAAATTTCTGTGAAGCACTTGGAGGTGCAATTTTTACAATTCTGACCACTGTCACTTTATGAGGTTATAACTCTGGAACGCTTTAACGGAGCCTACTGATTCTGAGAGTTTTTTCGTGACATATTGTACTTCATGTTAGTGGTAAAAAAAAATTATATGACTTGCTTTTATTTATAAAAAACGGAAATATGGCGAAAATTTTGAAAATTTAGCAATTTTCAAACTTTAAATTTTTATGCCCTTAAATCAGAGAGATATGTCACACAAATTTCTTAATAAATAACATTTCCCACATGTCTACTTTACATCAGCACAATTTTGGGAACCACATTTTTCTTTGTTACGAAGTTATAAGGGTTAAAAGTTGACCAGCGATTTCTCATTTTTACAACACCATTTTTTTTTAGGGACCACATCACATTTGAAGACACTTTGAGGGGTCTATATGATAGAAAATACCCAAAAATGACACCATTCTAAAAACTCCCCTCAAGGTGCTCAAAACCACATTCAAGAAGTTTATTAACCCTTTACGTGCTTCACAGGAACTGAAGCAATGTGGAAGGAAAAAATTAACATTTAACTTTTTTTGCAAAAGCTTTATTTCGGAACCAATTTTTTTTATTTTCACAAGTGTTAAAAGAAAAAATGAACCACAAAATTTGTTGTGCAATTTCTCCTGAATACGCCGATACCCCATATGTGGGGGTAAACCACTTTTTGGGCGCACGCCAGAGGTCGCAAGGGAAGGAGCGCCGTTTGACTTTTTCAATGAAGAATTGGCTGGACGCCATGTCGCGTTTAGAGAGCCCCTAATGTGCCTAAACAGTGGAAACCCCCCACAAGTGACCCCATTTTGGAAACTAGACCCCTTAAGGAACTTATCTAGATGTGTGGTGAGCACTTTGAACCTCCAAGTGCTTCACAGAAGTTTATAATGTAGAGCTGTGAAAATAAAAAATCATATTTTTCCACAAAAACGATCTTTTCACCCCAATTTTTATTTTCCCAAGGGTAACAAGACCCCAAAAGTTTTTGTGCAATTTGTCCTGAGCATGCTGATACCCCATATGTGGGGTTAAACCACTGTTTGGGTGCATGGCAGAGCTTGGAAGGGAATGAGCGCCATTTGACTTTTTCAACGCAGAATTGGCTGGACGCCATGTCGCGTTTGTAGAGGCCCTGATGTGTCTAAACAGTGGAAACCCCCCACAAGTGATCCAATTTTGGAAACTAGACCCCCTAAGGAACTTATCTAGATGTGTGGTGAGCACTTTGAACCCCCAAGTGCTTCACAGAAGTTTATAACGCCCAGGCGTGAAAATAAAAAATCATATTTTTTCCACAAACCTGATCGTTTAGTCCCCAATTTTTAATTTTCCCAAGGGTAACAGGAGAAATTAGACCACAAAAGTTGTTGTCCTGAGTACGCTGATACCCCATATGTTTGTCATGAGCTGCTTTGTTTGTGGGATTAGGTAGTGCAGAGGTTAATCTGGACGGCCTCATTCTGGGATTCTGGGAGGCTTCTTATAGCCTCATTGTGGAGCCATTCCCTGTCGCTTATACTTTGACTTTGACCGAGTGTGTGTGACCCTGTGCTTTGTGCTTGTGCTACTTTATGCTTGCTTGGTTTTGACTTGGTTCTGTTCCCGTTACGAGTTCTATCTGCCCCTCCTGTACTGCGTTGCTATCTTGTGTATGACCCCTAGCCTTTGTCCTGACAATTCTCTGCATATCCCTCCTGTACTGCATTGCTATCTCCGTGTATGACTCCTGGCTTATGTTCTGACTATTCTCTGCTCGCCCCTTCTGTACTGCACCATCCTCTCTGTGTATGAACCCCGTTTGTCTGACCTGAGTTTCCCTCTTCACTAATCCAGGGTCCCTATAAAGTCCTGCACTCATCTCCAGCAGCAGGATGCTAAGCCTCGCCCCCTGTGGTCACATGATCGCAGGTCCTTTTGCTTACTGCTAGCTTCAGTGTCTCCTCTCACCACGCTGCTCAGGTCCCGTCTGCCTGAGCCTCCCCTGTGGCATCTGACCCCGGGCCCTTCCGCAGTGTGGGTGAGTCACCCTGCTCAGCCGCGGCAGTTCGCTGGCGCTGACAGGAGCATGATAATGTTGGGGTAAACCACTGTTTGGGCGCATGGAAGGGAGGGAGCGCCATTTGACTTTTTGAACCCCACGTCGTGTTTGGAGACCCCCTGATGTGCCTAAACAGTGGAAACCCCCTGCAAGTGACACCATTTTGGAAACTAGACCCCCCAAGGAGCTTATCTAGATGTGTGGTGAGCACTTTGAACCCCAAGTGCTTCACAGAAATTTATAAACGCAGAGCCGTGAAAATAAATAAATCTTTTTTTTCCCCAAAAAATGATTTTTTTAGCCAGCTATTTTTTATTTTCCCAAGGGTAACAGAAGAAATTAGAACCCCATAATTGGTGTGCAATTTGTCCTGAGTACGCTGATACCCCATATGTTGGGGTAAGCCACTGTTTGGGTGCACGGCAGGGCTCGGAAGGGATGGAGCACCATTTGACTTATTGAACACCACGTCGTGTTTGGAGACCCCCTGATGTGCCTAAATAGTGGAAACCCCTCAATTCTAGCGCCAACCCTAACCCCAACACAACCCTAATCCTAACCCTAATTCCAACCCTAATTGTAACCCTAATCCTAATTATAACCCTAAGGGTAGGTTCATATTGCGTTTTACCAGCCCGTTCAACACATAGCGTTGACGGGCTGGTAACGGTATAGCATAAGGCGATCGCGTTATGCTATACCCGCTAGCGCAGTGTGCTAGCACAGATGAATCATCTGCACTAGCGGTGACGGAGCCCAGATGCTGCAGGCCGTGTCCGAGGCTCCATCACTGAATAACGGCACGTCGCGAACGCATGCCGCTTTACGGCATGCGTCGCGATGCGGCCTCAAATAGGGGTGAATGGTAGCATTAACGGACTGCGTTACACCGTGTTATACCGCGGTGTAATGCAGTCCGTCTAACGGACTGCCATAACGCAGTATGAACCCAGCCTAACTCTAACTATAACCCTAATTATAACCCTAACCTAACCCTAACTCTAATGGAAAAATGAAAATAAATACAATTTCTTTATTTTATTATATGTCCCTAACTAAGGGGGTGATAAAGGGGGGGTTTATGTACTGTTTTTTTTTTATTTTGATCACTGTGATAGTTTATCACAGTGATCAAAATGTACTTTTACAGAATGAATGAATGATTTTTTAATCTGCCGCCAGGAAGAAAGAGGAAGAAGAGGCCTAGGATCGGAGGACAGGGGAGGATCGGAGGACACAGAGGGGCCACAGGAAGGTACAGGGGAGGGATCGGGGGTCCCGGGGACCCTATTTCTCTCCCCTCTGATGTGTGATCACATCAGAGGGGAGAGAAATTACAAGCAGGATCGCGGCTGTGATTTTTCTTTTGCGATCGCCATTATATGGAAATTTGGAGAAAATTTTGCAATTTTCAAACTTTTCTAATGCCCTTAAATCAGAGAAAAATGTCACACAAAATTATTAATAAATAATATTTCTCACAAGTCTACTTTACATCAGCACAATTTTTGAAACATTTTTTTTTGCTAGGAAGATAGGGTTAAAAGTTGACCAGCGATTTCTCATTTTTCCAACAAAATTTACAAAACTTTTTTTTTATTTTTTTTTTTAGGGACATCACATTTGAAATGACTTTGAGGGTCAGCAAATACCCCAAACTAACAATTCAAGAAGTTTATTAACCCTTCAGGTGCTTCACGGGTATTTTTGAAATGTGGAAGAAAATAAATGAACATTTACCTTTTTTTTCACAAAAACTTTAACTTTAGACACAAATTTTGACAATATATAAAATTAGTAAAAGTTTAGTGGGTGAGTTTTTTGCAAATCTTATATATTGTTACTGTTTGTGATTTTTGACCTGTAACGAATGATATATTTATATGGTCATACAGTCATGGACAAAAGTTGAGAATGACACAAATATTAATTTTTACAAAGTCTACTGCTTCACTTTTTCTAATGGCAATTTGCATATACTCCAGAATGTTATAAAGAGTGATCAGCTTAACAGCAATTACTTGCAAAGTCAATATTTGGCTAGAAAATGAACTTTATCCCCCAAAACACATTTCAACATCATTGCAGCCCTGCCTTAAAAGGACCAGCTAACCTCTTTTCAGTGATTGCTCCATTAACACAGGTGTGGGTGTTGATGAGGACATGGCTGGAGATCAATCTGTCATGATTAAGTAAGAATGACACCACTGGACACTTTAAAAGGAGGCTGGTGCTTGGCATCATTGTTTCTCTTCTGTTAACCATGGTTATCTCTAAAGAAACACGTGCAGTCATCATTGCAATGCACAAAAATGGCCCAACAGGGAAGAGTATCGCAGCTAGAAAGATTGCACCTCAGTCAACAATCTATCGCATCATCAAGAACTTCAAGGAGAGAGGTTCCATTGTTGCCAAAAAGGCTCCAGGGCGCCCAAGAAAGACCAGCAAGCGCCAGGACCGTCTCTTAAAAGTGTTTCAGCTGCGGGATCGGGCTACCAGCAGTGCAGAGCTTGCTCAGGAATGGCAGCAGGCAGGTGTGAGTACATCTGCACGCACTGTGAGGCGGAGACTCTTGGAGCAAGGCCTGGTCTCAAGGAGGGCAGCAAAGAAGCCACTTCTCTCCAGAAAAAACATCATGGACAGACTGATATTCTGAAAAAGGTACAGGCAGTGGACTGCTGAGGACTGGGGTAAAGTTATTTTCTCTGATGAATCCCCTTTTCAATTGTTTGAGACATCAGGAAAACGCCTCATTCGGAGAAGACAAGGTGAGCGCTACCACCAGTCTTGTCTCATGCCAACTGTTAAGCATCCTGAAACCGTTCGTGTGTGGGGTTGCTTCTCAGCCAAGGGAATCGGCTCTCTCACAGTCTTGCCTAAAAACACAGCCAGGAATAAAAAATGGTACCAGAATGTCCTCCAAGAGCAACTTCTCCCAACCCTCCAAGAGCAGTTTGGCGATCAACAATGCCTTTTCCAGCATGATGGAGCACCTTGCCATAAAGCAAAGGTGATAACTAAATGGCTCAGGGAACAAAACATAGAGATTTTGGGTCCATGGCCTGGAAACTCCCCAGATCTTAATCCCATTGAGAACTTGTGGTCAATCATCAAGAGACGGGTGGACAAAAAAACCTAAAAATTCTGACAAAATGAAAGCATTGATTGTGCAAGAATGGACTTCTATCAGTCAGGATTTGGTCCAGAAGTTGATTGAGAGCATGCCAGGGAGAATTGCAGAGGTCCTGAAGAAGAAGGGTCAACGCTGCAAATATTGACTTGCTGCATTAACTCATTCTAACTGTCAATATAAGCTTTTGTTACTCATATGTTTGCAATTATATTTCTGTCTGTGATAAAAACATCTGTCAAACACACACATAAAAACCAGAGGGCAGCAGATCATGCGAAAATATAATATTTGTGTCATTCTCAAAACTTTTGGCCATGACTGTAGATATTGATTGACCAGTTACTAAACCACTGGTACATACTTTAGACTATGTTTATATAATTGTTTATTATACATACATATCTTGTCTTATGAGTGGGATTTTTTTCTGGGGTTCCTCCAGTTATTCATCCACCAATGTCTTTGTGCCTGTATTTTGGATTTTATTATCTTTTAGATTTTGTATTCAATAAAATTTGAACTTTTTACTCACTAGTTGTGACCTTAGTCCTGGTAAGTTTGTTTTTGGTTTCATACATGTCTTACAGTGCACTCTGAGACACCGTTTCCCTATCTGGGTTTACAGATATTTGATATCTATAGACAAATTTTACATAAACAGCAAATATAATGAAAAAATAGCAAATATCTTGTAAATCTATAACTAGCCAAGTTGCAGCATTAGAGAATAAGGCATGTCAGTGTGCCTCACTATAAACTCAATAGACATAGATAAAATAATACACATAGAAAATGCCACAATAAGAATCAAAGCACTAATTGTGTGACATGCAGAGTGTATTCTCAGCATAAGTACATGTGAAGGAAGAGACAGTTTCCATATTTAATTTCCCAGAGCATTGCATGGCGTTATAAGCCTCCTTACATTGGCATGCTAGGACCGGTATATCACTCCCACAAGGAGAAACGTTACCCCCTTAGACCTCAGTCCAGAGACTCACCTAGTGAAATCATATCTCACACTTTGCACTGATGAAGGGCAATACCCCGAAACACCATGTCTACATATGGAGATTCAGATTTGGCTTTACATGCTGTACTAAATAAGATTTCCCCTATGTCTGCTTTACATCTGCATCATTTTTTAAAGTTTTCTTTGTTAGGAAGTTAGAAGAGTTAAAAGTTTATTAGCAATTTCTCCTTTTTCCAACAAAATTGACAAAACCGTTTTTAGTGACTACATCAGTTTTGAAGTGACTTTGAGGGGCCTAACTGACAGAAAATACCCAAAAGTGACAGTATTTTAAAAATTACACCCATCAAAGTGCTCAAAACAACATACAAGAAGTTAAATCATCCTTTAGGTGCTTCAAGACTTAAAGCAATGTGGAAGAAAAAAAATAATAATTTAATTTTTCCACAGAAATGTTCATTTAGCCCCAAATTTTGCATTTTTTTTACCAGGGTAACAGGAGAAAATGAACACATACAATTTGTTTTGCAATTTCTCCAAAGTACGCCGATACACCATATGTGACGGAAAACTACTGTTTCTGCTTCGAGCCCTGTCGTGCACCCAAGGAGTGCCATTTAACTTTTGGAGTATAGTTTTTAACCCTCACGCAATTCACAAAATTGTATAACATTGAACTGTGTCAATGGAAACTTACCATTTTCTCCACCAAAATGTTACTTTGTTACCTGGTAGCTCTTCTCTGAACTTAATCCAGTTTTTCTGTCTTTTTTTTTTTTTTTTTAAATATGGTGCCCAGAACTGGACAAAGTATTACAGATGAGGTCTGACTGAGGAGGAGTAGCAGTGGATAATTAAGTTTTCTAGACTCTATGCTTCTCTTAATACATCCCAGAACTGTGCTTGCTTTATTTGCTGCTGCATCACTCTGTTGACTCATGACCAGTCTGTGATCTATTAGTATACTCAAGTCTTTTTAACATGTGCTGTTGCTTAGTTCTATTCCTCCCATTCGGTATATGTAATTTTTGTTTTTGTTGCCCTGATGTAGAATATTTAATTTGTCCCTGTTAATCATAGAATCATAGAATGGTAGAGTTGGAAGGGACCTCCTGGGCCATCTGGTCCAACCCCCTGCTCAAAGCAGGATTCTCCAAATCATCCGTGACAGGGATGATACCATTCTATTAGTTGCTGCCCATTTTTGAAGCTTATCTAGATCCTTCTGAATCCTTTCTCTGTCTTCTCTACTCTAGTAATAAGAATCCTTCCTAGCTTTGCATGATCTGTAAATTTGATTAGTTTACCTTTAGTTCCCTTATCTAGATCATTTATGAAAATGTTGAACACTGGAGCCAAGACAGGGCCTTGTTGTACCCCATTTGAAACACTTGGATGTGCAACCATTTTCACTGACCCAGATATGAATCCACCTAACAGTAGCCTTGTCAATCCCAACTTGGTCATTTTTTTCAACAAAGATAGTGTGAGATACTTTATCAAATGTTTTGCTGAAGTCGAGATATACTATATCTACAGCATTACCCTAATTCAGCCAGTCAGTTATTCCATCACAGATGGAAATTAGATTAGTATGGCACAACTTGTTTGCTACAAACCCATGCTGGCTTTGTTAAATTATTGTATTCTTATCCAAAGTACTTACATACATGCTGATTAATAATTTATTCAAAGATCTTTCCTGGTATAGAAGTAAGGCTCACCGGCCTGTAATTTCCTGACTCCAAGTTCATTGAATTTAATTTATTTTTTATGCCGTTTCTTGTACGGTATAAGTGATTAGACGACTTTATTCTTTGGATCGATGCGATTACAGCGATACTGGATTTATATTTTTTTTATGTTTGGCTGCTATCACACACTGGAAAACTTTATTTTTTTGCAAAACAAAGTTATGAGAGCCATAATTTTGGCAACCGCTTTTGATAGCGCCAGCACTTGATGTAAGCCAGCGAGATCGTGATGCTGTACATGTACAGTGCTTTGCAGAAACACACCTCATGCAGCTACAGCGGATGTCATGAAGGGATTAAACCTTGCAGGAACATGTATCACAATTTTACAATTTGGACAGTAAAATCACATTGTCAGGGGTTATTGAAATCTTTATATATTACTCTGTCTTCTCTCCTACAGTATATTACATTTTCACAGCCCTTCTTAGAATCAAAAGCTCTTCCATACCCATTTGAGCTGACTATTCTATCTAACTCTACTTTTTTTTATGAACTAGTGCTCAAAACTGGACAGTAAATGCAAGATGTGAAAAAGCTTTATTTTTTACTCTGGAAGCCATACCTTTTCTAATGAACTTTTTGGCTTTTAGCAAATTGTCCTTGAGTCTTTCATCAATATTCTATTTAGGGTCTAAAGTACCACATTTTGCCCCAAAATATATATTACTACACTTGTCAGCAAATAACCCTCATTTTCCTTTTCGCCTGACCATTTAAACCAGTTTATCCAGGTGCTCCATAGGTATAATATATTCGTTACTCCTATAAAATATTAGAGAGCTTTGTGGCTCATTTAAGCTGTGTGTATAGCAAATAGTTACTGCTCTGCTGTCCCAGTTCCTGATATCTTGGTCCAGAAGCCAAATTTTTTTAGACCTGTATCGCAAAGTTAATTTACCATTTAATGTTTATTGCAGTCAAAATCATTTTTTTCTTTATAAATCAACGAACTAGCCAAAAATGAGAAAAATTATATTATTATAAATCAAAACAGACTGACACAAGATATCGTTCACTAAAATAGCCCTTTATACAGTCTAGTTAGAGAGTAATACACAAAATGATTACAAGACTGTCCAATCAGATGTTACATGCAGTCAAATGTACATTCTTCTGTCAGTATATGGTTTGCATGAGTAAACATTCATTTGTAGATTCCCTTTATCAGACAACAGGACATGGAAGATTACGAATACAACTACAATGAGATGACAAGATTGTCCTAAAACCTAAATGAATATCCGTTACATGCAAAACAGCACAACAAAGATCAAGAACATAATTGGAACTGCTCTGAAGTCAATGGTTTTACTGTGGAAATGTGAACAGTAACAATATCAAAAGTACATTCCACAAACATTTTTGGCATATATCAAAATTAGATTTTATTTGTAAGTACAGAACAGTTTCTCCTTTCCAATATTTATAATAACATCAGAGATACTGTATCTCTACAATTGCCAGGTTACAAAATACTACATGTAAGCGTACAGTTCCGTTTTCAAAACACTGAAAAGGTAATTATACAAGTCTGAACCCATCACCAATTCTATAAGGAGTGTTTGAAGAAACAAAACTGGGGGGGGGGGGGATTATGTGAAACGGTTTTGTGCTTACCTTTACCAACAGTGTTATTGCATGCTAGCAAGAGTGCCACACTGCAGTAGTAACGCTGTCCACTAAAGATACTAGCTCTTTGCTGAAACAGCCAATTTCATGTAAATATGTATTAGCTAGAGTGGACAACCCCTTTAAGGACAGACTACACACTAAAATGCCTTCTTTATAGTTTTTCTAAGTCCAACTAAACTTACTATGGATGAGCTCAGCAATTTTAGAATTTGTATAATATACTAAATTGCTTCAGACCCCATTTGAAATAAAAACAAATGTATACTCTAAACCCGCAGAGGCTCGGTTCCAGTAATGTCGGAGATGCTACTCCTGGCAGGTCACATGACATTGTTGTGTCATGGGACTGCTGCAGACAATCGGTGGCCACTGGATGGTGCAGCATTTACTATTTTGTCAAAGCGATTACTGGCTGCAGCCATCATGTGACAACAGTGATCAGCTTGAAACACAAGAGCTAGAACAGCGCTGCCGCAGGAGACGAGTACCTATGGTTATTAATTTTAGTTTTTTGAATATTTTATTCTTGGATCAAATAAAGATTTACAATTTTATAGAAGCTGGAATCCTCTTCGTTTCTTCCTCATTAATTTAAAGACCCTGAAGTGATTAGGCAGGGGTTGTCCATGTAGCGGGACATTTAATGTGGCAGGTGGATTAGTCAAATTATAAGCAATGACTCAGGAGTTATAAAAGCTAGAGGGAAATGCTCCCAATTTAGAATGAATTTACAAAACTTCATGAGCATTAGCTCCCAAAATGAAAATTGCAGACACATTGCTCATCCCTCTTATCCAGAACATGGGTCAGTTATTATATTGTCAGTATGTGCAACAAGTTTCTGTATGTACAAATTCCTAAGACCTGCTTTGGATGACTATCACAGAAGAGATAGGTTGGCATATATTTAGTGCCAAAAATACATCTAATAGATATTTTTTTTATATATACACGGAAGCAATCAGATCTCCACCTGAATATAAGAATTTGTGCCAGTAACTCTTTCCACTCGAAGTGACATTTACTACATAGTGGCAAAACCGTTGTAAAGGCAACCATTCGACACCCAACAAGCATCATGCATGCATCCTACTAATCAGAGCAGGACTTACGCATGATAGTTACTGAGTGTTGAAGGTTACCTCAACAATTGTCCCTCCAGCATGACAGACATCTGACTGCACAGCTCAATCCCTTTAAAAATAATTACTATGCAGTCTTCTGGCCCCCACACATGTTGGCTGAAACCACCAATAAAGACGGGTCTAATGTGTATAGCGGCGCCAGCCGATTGATGCTCAAGGGATCTATCAATCACACGTCTGATTTCGGACAGTCAATCGCAATGATCTCTCTGAGGTAAGCCAATGACTGACATGTCAGTCGATGGCTTTCCCATAGAGAACACAGTAGTTCTCAGCCGAGCGAGTACTTCTGTGAATGGGAGTCTACTGAGAAGGCGATCGGCCATCATTCGGCTGACAGCCGTCATAGGTGTATAGCCAGATATAAAGAACAGCATAGCATGGCTGATACAAAGCCACGTTTCCAACTCTCTATTGTTAGTACTAATGAGGTTTGAGCTGAACAGTCAAATGTTTGATAGTCTTGTTGCAACAGATCATCAAGTAGAGCAAGACAGGATTTCCATTAAACTGAGGGCAGAAAAATGCAGGACAAGCGTTACAGCTTTTTACACTTTCTAATGTAGTGACCTTATTACTCTAAAAGTAAGAAGTTATTTTTGTAGCCTCGGGAAAGGAAAATGTTACAAATCTCAAGGTATTAAAGTAGTTTCTTCAGGCCAAACATAAAATTGCTGTAGTCACTGTGATTGCAGAATCCTAACAGTGTACAATGTCAAGATTACCCTTTGCTACCTATTCGAGTGTCGCCCCATGACCACTCCTATGCAATATGCAACACTGGTTGTAATATGTCAAGATGCAACTCTTCCTGCTTTATTCTTCCTAACTTTTCAATGGAAAGAAACAGGAACAGATGCAAAGTATGCAAAGTAGCAGAGAAAAATCCTGACAGTGTGCATATGGCACACCGTTAGGATTTTGGAATCTGCAGTCACAGACTGACTACAGAAATATACGGAAAATTCCTTGTCAATGTTCACTTATTCATCTGCTTTTAGGATTCTATTGTACAATACTGTAGCCATTTACTTGAAATGAAATGGAAGACTATGGAATCATTTCAAGTAGCTGCACTAATTGTAAAAGACTACCACTCACTCATCTGTGTGATGGTCAAAATACTAAGTGGTTTGCATCCATCCTCCTTTAGAAGCTGCAGTAGTATTGGCAGAATCTGCCAAGAAACAGATTGCTGATGTTAGGGAAACTAGCTATACTTTTTCAATGGCTAGAAAGTTAAATATTTTAATAACACTCTTAAACACTAAACCCGAAACTATTAAAGGGACATTATAAACTGTATATCCAAGTACTGCACAAATATTCACTGCATATTTCAGTGAAGAACAGAAAAAGGTCACACAAACATATTTGAGCTACCTGAATGCCCAAAGAGCTTTTTTCCCTGTGCAGTAAATGTAACTAAAAGCAAGTATTTACTGTGCAGCAAACAAGCAGCTACAATCTGATTACGTTGCTTTAGCAAACACTTTTATACATAAAGGCCCCAAAACACATTAGAATAACATCGGTTGAACCTGCCGATATTGCCAGCTTTTATGACAGAATGGTGTAACAGATAAGGATACAGCATGTCCAATTTCGAACAGACGAAATTAGCTCATTGACAGACATGTCTGGCAGCAGGCTCTCTAATTGGGGCACTTGGCAGAGCAATCACTCCTGTGTTTGGGAGTCGGGTAAGATAACAGCATTCAACTCAGCTAAGTTTATCTGGAAATTCTCCAAACTCATTCAAAGCATATAATTGTGTGTACTGAAAATAGGAGCTCACTGAGTGTCTCATCTGTTGACTCACATAGAAGTTCACCTTTATTATTGTTTCTGATTTCATTAATCTGTTATTCTTTCTCATATAAGGTCACAACTTTACCATTTTTATGTAAGGTTTGATATCTGTGTTAAAAATATGTCTGTTACAAGGTTAAATTGATAGCTCATTCCTTTACAGCTACAACACAGAACAATTTTTGTACTACTTGTTGTGTATTCTAGATTTGTTTATCCACCAATATGTGTATAAATAGCACACTATATATCATACCTTATGAATTACATTCAAGAGTTTACAAAATTTTACTCTCTCAAAATGAGTAACAGACTTAATTCTCAAAAAACTACTATTGGTTCCCCAAAACAACAAAGGGAATCCAAAATGAATAACACACATTCTAAATATAGTCCCTCTAAAGATCAAGTCAATTTGATCAGCCCAACTAGGTCTAGATCCCCATTAAAGACAGACGCTAAGTCGTCATTACCACATCTTAGTGATAAGAAAGAAAAAAAAAACGGTACTTTTTGCAGACAAAGTTAAATCTCATCAAGACAAAACTAACATTGATCCACTACCCCTCAACTCTCAACCACCTCCCATGCAAGAAAGTATGGATCTCACCCTTTCAGCCAAAAGAAAGGAACCGGGGGTTTGGGGGGAAAAATTTTCATATTCTCAGGTAGATGAAGAAGACGACCAAAGCGACTCTTCAACCTCACCCAATTCAACTCCAGCCAAACATAAACACAAACCAAACCCAGAAACAATATCGGCTTCCCCGATCTCTCCTCGACGCACTTGAAGGCCTCGTCTTCCAACCCACTGTTGGAGCAAGTTGAGGCATTCATGTCCAATTTAGCTATCAAAATAAACGAAAATATGAAAAAAACTTTGAGGAACAAGCTAAAATGTTCCAGAGTTCCTTCGACCAATTAAACAAAAAATTCATGGATCAAGAGGAGAGGTTGATGGAGGTCGAAAAAAATGCTTTAGAATCTGCGTCTGAGATTCACAGTCTAACTATGGAAGTCAAAAGACTTAGAATTAAATTGGCTGATCTGGAAGATCGTAACCGAAGGAACAACTTCAAAATCAGAGGCATACCTGAAAGTATCACTCCTGATAATCTAGCAGAACATGCTCGTTCTATTTTTAAGAAAGCTATTCCTTCATTGACAAATCTTGACTTGAATATTGATAGGATACACAGACTCCCTTGCCCTAAATCTGTTCCACAAGATACTCCGAGGGATACCATCCTACGCATTTATTTCTATGCAACGAAGGAAAAAAATTTCAGTACTTAAAAGAAAAGAGAACATTTCCATAACCTTTTCAAAATTTAAAAGTGTACACAGACCTCTCTAAAGATACCCTTGAATCAAGGAAAACCTTTAATGAGGTCACTTCATTTCTCAGGGAAAAGGGAATTCCCTATAGATGGGGTTTTCCACTCAAGTTACTTGTCTTCCTAAACGGGAAAACAATCCCAATTTTTTCTGTGGAGGAGGGGCTCGACCTCATTTCCACATTAAAAAATAAGGGACCCAATTTCAAAGATCCTCGCTGAAAAATTTTTCAAACGTCCCTTTTGTTTTAAGGGAAAAACTACAAAATAGAACCTAATGGCTTGTATTCTTAAGAGGATTTCCTTCTACTCCTAAATTGAAATACCTCCCAAGAAAAGTTCATCTAATTTTTGAGGTGAACTATTTTTCTATACCTGCTACTTGCAATTGTTTGAGCGAAACGTTTATAATTGTTATTCTAAATATTTTTTCTTTTTCATCAAGGCACAGTACTATTTCATATTCCCACTGAGACCACTCTCTTTCCTAGACCTGAATCAAAACCTTAACAATTTAATATGAGTATCAAGATTATGTCATATAATGTAAGGGGTCTGAATAATCCTAGAAAAAGATTTGCTCTTTGGAAAGAATTGGACAAATCCCGAGCGGATATTATCTGCATCCAGGAGACAAAATTTAAATCCGAAAATCATCCCACCTTTTCCCACCAAAAATTCCCACATATCTTCAAAGCGTGTAATCAGAAAAGGAAAGCGGGAGTTATTACCATCATAAAAAACAGCATCCCCTTTGCCTTAATTGAGGAAATTCCCGACCCGAATGGAAGATTCCATATCTTGATTGGTCGAATCAATGATCAACTTTGCACGATTGTAAATTTGTATGCCCCAAACAAAAACCAAGCAAAATTCTTGAACAAACTGATATCCAAAACCAATAAAATCAAACAGGGAGAGGTTATTTTTCTGGGTGATTTTAGTTCAGTTCCCGATTCGCGTATTGATTCCTCTTCTAAACACAGAACATGTCATGGCAATATCAACAACTGGTTATCCCAAAATGAGTTATACGACGTTTTCAGGTGTGTTAATTCCTCTTCTAGAGAGTATACACATTTTTCTGAAACCTATCAAACCGCTTCAAGAATCAATCTCATTGTCACCAACGTTTTCTCTTTAACAAGATTTGAGAAAGTTGTCATTGGTGACAGAACTCTGTCAGACCACTCTCCAGTGATAGCGGATCTCGTTTTGGGACCCCCATTTAAAAACAAAAGCTTGTGGAAATGCAACTCCTACTTAATTAATAATCCATTACATAAATCATTTATTGAATCAAATATCAAATTCTACTTTGATGAGAACAATACTGAGGATATAAGCCCAGCTATTAGATGGTGTGCCCATAAGGCAGTTATCAGAGGCCTTCTAATACAGATTTCATCTAGGGAGAGAAAAGCAGAAACTGATAAGTTACAAACCATACTTAAAAGCAAAATTGAAACTCAGATCGGTCTCTCTTCCCCTTCCCTCTCTCTCCAAAACAAAATTGCGAAAGTTAGACAAGATCTGAAATTTCTAATTTTTTCATCATATGATGAGATGATTAAAACAAATAAATACAAACTATACACTTCCCTGAATAAACCATTAAAATTCATGATGAATAGAATTAAAAAGAGAAGAATCCGGAATAGGATTGATAAAATTAAATCAGAAAAGGGAACCTATTTGACTCATCCACAAGATGTGGTCAATGAATTTGCAAATTTCTATGAAAAGATTTACAATCTAAACCCACTCCCTACCCCTCAGGAAAAGCAAAAAGCCATTACTGCCTATTTAAATTCAATTAGCCTCCCAAAATTACAAGATGAAGATTTAACCTTTTTAACATCCCCGTTCAACTTAGAAGAAGTCAAAAATTGTATATCCCAATTGAAATCGGCAAAGTCTCCAGGTCCCGATGTGTTTGGTAACGACTATTATAAAATCTTTTCCGACGTATTAACACCTCATCTTATGCAACTATTTAATACTGCTTCGGATCTTGGCTCATTTCCCTCTGAAATGCAAGAAGCCTCAGTGATACTCATACCAAGACCTAAAGGCGACCTCGAGACTTTGTCGAACTATAAACCAATCTCATAAATGAACGTTTTTCGGCCATACACTATCGGCCTTCATCAGATTGTATGTATAAAGCTCATCAGAAAACGGATGTAAATCAACATCTATGAGGAACCGCTGAGTGTAGGTAACAAGAAGGTACCACAGGGTTAAATGCTACCTGTTTAAAGTGTAGCAGCAGCGGCTCACTGTAATGAACTATGTCCACAATGCTGTAATGTAAAGGAAAAAAGAAAGGCTGGCAGCCTAAGCAAAGGTTTGCTGTGGAGTGGCCTCAGTAGCAAAGCTTATAAGCGCTGTGAGCTAAAATAGCAGTGTAGGAGCGCTGAAGGAACATGCAGCCGCATGTGAGGACCAGCTGGTAGTGGAACGCCAGTGGACATAGTTCATTACAGTGAGCCGCTGCTGCTACACTTTAAACAGGTAGCATTTAACCCTGTGGTACCTTCTTGTTACCTACACTCAGCGGTTCCTCATAGATGTTGATTTACATCCGTTTTCTGATGAGCTTTATACATACAATCTGATGAAGGCCGATAGTGTATGGCCGAAAACGTTCATTTATGTATTATTTTGATCTCACACGGATGCAAATAAACTTCAGAAAGCACAAAAATTACTTTGTTTCGTTTTTCTCAATTGAGTGCCAAGTTATTTTTGTTTCATATTTTGGGCTGGAGACCCTACTTGTGCACCATTCATCCCGAGTATTTTCTTTGAGTGCAATGTTTATTATCTTATAAACCAATCTCACTCATTAATTCTGATTTAAAAATTTATGCAAAAATTTTAGCGGATAGATTGGGCCAAATATTATGTAAACTCATAAACAACGACCAGATTGGTTTTGTGAGAGGCAGACATACCTCTGATGGAACCAGAAGGGTCATCAATTTAATTAAATTGGCAAACTCCACCAAAATCCCCACCTTACTAGCATCACTTGACGCAGAAAAAGCCTTTGACAGGCTCGATTGGAATTTTATGAATCAATCATTAATAAAATTTGGATTCAATAACAAACTACTCACAACTATTATGGCTCTTTATTCCAATCCAAAAGCCAGAGTGGTGTGTAATAACCATATTTCCCATACCTTCCCAATTTCTAATGGGACGAGACAGGAATGCCCCCTTTCGCCACTCTTGTTCGTCCTGGCTCTGGAACCCCTTGCACAGGATATCAGGGAGAATAATAAAATCAAAGGTATCAATACTCAAAGCCGACAACACAAAATCAGTTTATTTGCTGATGATATCCTTCTTTCTTTAACTGACCCAGCAGGTTCCATCAAAGAGCTACAAAAATTGCTAGAGACTTTTTCCACACTATCCAATTTTAAAATAAACAATAAAAAATCTAGCCTTTTACCAACATAACCAAATCTGTGATTGAAGAAATAAAAAGCTTCTCCTCAATTAATTGGGCAAAAGGAGAATTCACTTACTTGGGAATCACAATTACAAAAATCTTAAAAAACTGGTTTCTACAAATCTTAATAACTTGCTTAAAACTATCAATTTGGACTCAGATTCCTTTGGAGAGAGAGAACTTTCTTGGTGGGGTAGAATATTCTCAATCAAGATATTCACCCTCCCAAAAATATTATACATCCTGGGTTCTCTCCCTCTCCCAATCTCACTATCCCAAATTAAAAATCTCCAACAATCAATTAAAACTTTCATCTGGAACAATAAAAAACCTAGAACTCTACAAGCAATAGGTTACACTAAAAAATCTCATGGAGGTTTGGGAATTCCAAATATACTAGATCACCACCACACTATGCTAATCAAGCATAGTCTTCATTGGCTTTTACCAAAAAATTCCCCAGCTTGGCTAGACCTCGAATTCTCAATCAATAACAATAAACCGCTCCGTGACCTCATTATTAAGACAGTTTCTAATCAATTCCCTGACTCGGTGGCTCATCCCACCTTCATAGCCACAACCCATGCATGGAAAAAACTTTCTTACACTAAGAAAAGTTCTGACAAAACAACCAATCTTAAAAATATATCCCTGGATATCTTGCTATCATTTAACCCCTTCACCCCCAAGGGTGGTTTGCACGTTAATGACCGGGCCAATTTTTACAATTCTGACCACTGTCTCTTTATGAGGTTATAACTCTGGAACGCTTCAACGGATATTCGCGATTCTGAGATTGTTTTCTCGTGACATATTGTACTTCACGTTAGAAGTAAAATTTCTTCGATATAACTTGCGTTTTTTTTTTAAAAAAAAATGCAAATATGGCGAAAATTTTTAAAATTTTGCAATTTTCAAACTTTAAATTTTTATTCCCTTAAAACAAGAGAAATATATCACACACAATAGTTAAGAAATAACATTTTCCACATGTCTACTTTACATCAGCACAATTTTGGAACCAAAATTTTTTTTTGTTAGGAAGTTATAAGGGTTAAAAGTTGACCAGCGATTTCTCATTTTTACAACAAAATTTACAAAGCCATTTTTTTTAGGGACCACCTCACATTTGAAGTCACTTTGAGGGGTCTATATGGCAGAAAATACCCAAAAGTGACACCATTCTAAAAACTGCACCCTCAAGGTACTCAAAACCACATTCAAGAAGTTTATTAACCCTTCAGGTGCTTCACAGGAACTAAAGCAACGTGGAAGGAAAAAATGAATATTTAACTTTTTAGCCACAAAAATGATCTTTTACAAACTTTTTATTTATTTTCACAAGGGTAAAAGGAGAAAATGGACAGATAAGGTTGTTATGCAATTTCTCCTGAGTACGCCAATACCCAATATGTTGGGGAAAACCACTGTTTGGGCACACGGCAGAGCTCGTAAGGGAAGGAGCGCCGTTTGACTTTTTCAAACTAAAATTGGCTGGAATTGAGATTGGACGCCATGTCGCGTTTGGAGAACCTCTGATGCGCCTAAGCAGTGGAAACCCCCACAAGTGACACCATTTTGGAAACTAGACCCCTAAGGTACTTATCTAGATCTGTTGTGAGCACTTTGAACCCCCAAGTGTTTCACAAAAGTTTATAATGCCTGGTGTGAAAAAAAAAAAAAAAACAATTTTCCACAAAAATGATTTTTTAGTCCCAAATTTTTGATTTTTCCCAAGGAAATTGGTCCCCAAAAGTTGTTGTCCAATTTGTCCTGAGTACGCTGATACCCCATATGTGGGGGGGGGGAACTGTTTGGGGGCACGGCAGGGCTTGGAAAGGAAGTAGTACGTTTTGGAATGCAGACGTTGCTGGGGGTCATGTTCCGTTTGCAGTGCCCCAGATGAGCCTAAACAGTGGAAACCCCCCCACAAGTGACCCCATTTTGGAAGCTAGACCCCCTAAGGAACTTATCTAGATCTTTGGTGAGCACTTTGAACCCCCAAGTGCTTCACACAAGTTTATAATGCCGGGCATGAAAATAAAAATCCTATTTTTTTCCCACAAAAATTATCTTTTAGTAACTAATTTTTTATTTTCCCAAGGGTAACAGGAGAAATTGGACCTCAAAAGTTGTTGTCCAATTTGTCCTGAGTACGCTGATACCCCATATGTGGGGGGAACCACTGTTTGGGCGCACGGCAGAGCTCGGAAGGGAAGGAGCACCATTTGACTTTTTCCAACCAAAATTGGCTGGAATTGAGATTGGATGCCATGTTGCATTTGGAGAGCCCCTGATGTGCCTAAACAGTGGAAACCCCCCACAAATGACCCCATTTGGGAAACTAGACCCCCTAAGGAACTTATCTAGATCTTTGGTGAGCAATTTGAACCCCCAAGTGCTTCACACAAGTTTATAACGTAGAGCCGTAAAATTTAAAAATCATATTTTTTCCACAAAAATGATCTTTTCACCCCAATTTTTATTTTTCCAAGGGTAACAAGACTCCAAAAGTTATTGTGCAATTTGTCCTGAGTGCGCTGATACCCCATATGTGGGAGTAAACCACTGTTTGGGTGCATGGCAGAGTTTGGAAGGGAAGGAGCGCCGTCTGACTTTTTCAACGCAGAATTGGCTGGACGCCATGTGTTTGGAGAGCTACTGATCTACCTAAACAGTGGAAACCACCATAAATGACAACATTTTGTAAACTAGACCCCTCAAGGAACTTATCTAGATGTGTGGTGAGAACTTTGAACCCCCAGGTGTTTCACTAAAGTTTATAACGTACAGCCGTAAAATAAAAAATCTTTTTTTTTTTTTTTTTACAAAAATGATTTTTTCGCCCCCAATATTTTATTTTCACAAGGGTAACAGAAGAAATTGGAACCCAAAAGTTGTTGTCCAATTTGTGCTGAGTACGCTGATACCCAATATGTGGGCGAAAACTACTGTATGGGCACACGTCGGGGCTCGGAAGGGAAGTAGTGATGTTTTGGATTGCAGACTTTCATGGAATGGTCTGGGGGCGTCATGTCGCATTTGGAGAGCCCCTGATGCACCTAAACAGTGGAAACCCCCCACAAGTGACCCCATTTTGGCAAATAGACCCCAAAAGGAACTTATCTAGATGTGTGGTGAGCACTTTGAACCCCGAAGTGCTTCACAGAAGTTTATAACGTACAGCCGTAAAAATAAAAAATCCTTTTTTTTTTACAAAAATGATTTTTTCGCCCCCAATATTTTATTTTCACAAGGGTAACAGGAGAAATTGGACCCCAAAAGTTGTTGTCCAATTTGTCCTGAGTACGCTGATACCCAATATGTGGGAGAAAACTACTGTATGGGCGCACGTCAGGGCTCGGAAGGGAAGTAGTGACGTTTTGGATTGCAGACTTTGATGGAATGGTCTGGGGGCGTCATGTCGCATTTGGAGAGCCCCTGATGGCCTAAACAGTGGAAACCCCCACAAGTGACCCCATTTTGGAAAATAGACCCCACAAGGAACTTATTTAGATGTGTGGTGAGCACTTTGAACCCGAAGTGCTTCACAGAAGCTTATAACGCACAGCCGTAAAAATAAAAAATCTTTTTTTGTTGCAAAAATGATTTTTTCGCCCCAATATTTTATTTTCACAAAGGTTACAGGAGAAATTGGACCCCAAAAGTTGTTGTCCAATTTGTCCTGAGTACGCTGATACCCAATATGTGGGAGAAAACTACTGTATGGTTACACGTGGGGGCTCGGAAGGGAAGTAGTGACGTTTTGGATTGCAGACTTTGATGGAATGGTCTGGGGGCGTCATGTCGCATTTGGAGAGCCCCTGATGCGCCTAAACAGTGGAAATCCCCAACAAGTGACCCCATTTTGGAAAATAGACCCCACAAGGAACTTATCTAGATGTGTGGTGAGCGCTATGAAGCCCCAAGTGCTTCACAGAAGTTTATAATGTACAGCCGTAAAAACAAAAAAAAACCATTTTTTTTTTTTTACAAAAATGATATTTTCGATCCCAGTTTTTTATTTTCCCAAGGGTAACAGAAGAAATAGGACAAATTGCACAATAACGCTTGGGGTCCAGAGTACGCTGATACCCCATATGTGGGAATAAACTACTGTTTGGACGCATGGCAGAGCTCAGAAGTGAAGGAGCACCGTTTGACTTTTTCAACGCAGAATTGGCTGGAATTGAGATCAGACGCCATGTCACATTTGGAGAGCCCATGATGTGCCTAAACAGCGGAAACCCCCCAATTCTAACTCCAACCCTAACCCCAACACACCCCTAACCCTAGTCCCAACCCTAACCACAAACCTAACCCTAACAGACCCCTAATCCCAACCCTAACCCTAACTTTATCGCCAACCCTAACTTTAGCCGCAACTCTAACCCTAACCCTAATGGGAAAATGGAAATAAATACATTTTTTTTATTTTATTATTTTTCCCTAACTAAGGGGTGATAAAGGGGGGTTTGATTTACTATTTATAGCGGGTTTTTGTGATTGGAAGCTGTCACGCTAAAAGACGCTTTTTATTGCAAAAAATAGTTTTTTGCATCGCCACATTTTGAGAGCTATAATTTTTGCATATTTTGGCCCACAGAGTCATGTGAGGTCTTATTTTTTGCAGTACGAGTTGACGTTTTTATTGGTACCATTTTTGAGCACGTGACATTTTTTTGATCGCTTTTTATTTCGATTTTTGGGAGGTTAGAATGAACAATAATCAGCAATTCATGAATTTCTTTTGGGGAGGCGTTTTTATCGTTCCGCGTGTGGTAAAATTGATAAAGCAGTTTTATTCTTCGGGTCAGTACGATTATGGCGATACCTCATTTATATCATTTTTTTATGTTTTGGCGCTTTTATAGAAAAACAATTTTATATGAAAAATAATTATTTTTGCATCGCTTTATTCTGCGAGCTATAACTTTTTTATTTTTTCGCTGATGATGCTGTATGGCGGCTCGTTTTTTGCGGGATAAGATGACGTTTTCAGCGGTACCATGTTTATTTATATCGGTCTTTTAGATCGCATGTTATTCCACTTTTTGTTCGGCGGTATGATGATAAAGCATTGATTTTTTGCTTTTTTTTTTAAGGGGTTCACTAAAGGGGTTAACTAGTGGGACAGTTTTATAGGGGGGTCGTTATGGACGCGGCGATACCAAATATGTGTACTTTTATTGTTTTGTTTTTTTTATTTACAGGAAGAAATGAATTTATTGGGGAATATTTTTTTTTTTATTTATTTATTTTGGATTTTTTTTTTTAAAACATATTTATTTTTATTTTTTTTACTTTTTTACTTTGTCCCAGGGTGGGACATCACTGTATTTTATCAGATCGCTGGTGTGACAGTGTGCACAGCACTCTGTCACACCAGCGATCGCTCTGGCAGTGCTGCAGGCTTCTCAGTGCCTGCTCTCAGCAGGCACTGAGGAAGCCGTCTCCCTCCAGGACCCCGGCGCCATCTTGGATCCGGGTCCTGGGAGGGAGGAAGCCCTCAGAACAGCGCGATCACATCGCGCTGGTCTGAGGGTCTCAGGGGCGCGCGCAGGGAGCCCCCTCCCTGCGCGATGCTTCCCTGTGCCCCCAGTACACCGCGATCATGTTTGATCGCGGTGTGCTAGGGGTTAATGTGCCGGGAGCGGTCCGGGACCGCTCCTGACACACAGTCACAGGTGTCAGCTGTGATAATCAGCTGACACCCGGCGGCGATTAGCTAATCACCTATGACGTACTATCCCGTCCATGGTCAGATTGGCATGGGTTTCATGGACGGGATAGTACGTCTAATGTCAGAGAGGGGTTAAAAACCAAATTTTACATCCCTCTTGGAAAGAGTTTGGAATCAAAAAATTAGGTGACTTATATGATGGTACCGCTCTATTAAAGTTCTCTGAAATAAAAGACAAATTTAAAATACCCTCCTCAATGTTTGGACACTAATTAATTTTAAAGGATCAGATAGTTCCCTGGCTTCGACAAAAACCCTTAATCTCTGAAGCTTCCTTAAACATGATTTTCCAACCTGGAACACAAAATATTTTGGAGCCATAGTGTAATGTATGTAGTACAGTTCATATAGCGTCTTGTGCTTGGTGCGATGAAAACACAGGAGTCACAGGTTTGATATAGAAAAGTCCTGTATTACTTCATACAAGTTGGCAGAAATAGTCACACAGTTTGCAGACACAGAAACAGGAGACACAGCAGGCCAGAGTAATCCAAGCTCAGCAATCACTCTCCAATACAGATTCAGGATCTTCTTCTCTGTTACCGTAAGTCCATGCAAACGTGGGTCTTTCAAAGAGCAGGGTTCAGAGTCCACAAGTGCTTCAGAGTTCCTCAGTAGGAATAGCTGGAGTACAAGGTCCAAGGCTTACAGGAGTCAAATCACAGGTTCACTGCAGGCTAGATTCTGAAGCACTGATTGCTCAGCTGTGGCTGCTTAAGAAGCAAAGGAGAGAATCAGGGCGGGAACATGCAAGCTGGAAACTCCATTTTGACTGAGGGCAAGATAGCTGCAGCAAGACAGAAAGTAAAATGGCTGACGAACAAACTGAGTTTCAGGAATATATACATAGAACCTTACATTACTCCCCCCTTAAGGACAACCTCCGGATGACCTCAGACCAGGCTTGTGTGGGTACCTCTGATGAAACTGACGGAGCAAACGAGGAGCATTAACGTTATTGACCGGTTCCCATGAGTTGTCCTCCACTGGGTAGCCCTGCCATTTAATCAGATATTGTAACTGATTTCTATACAACCTGGAATCTAAAATCCTTTCCACCACAAATTCTTCCTGACCATCGACTAGCACTGGGTCAGGGCAAGGAGAGGAACGTCCAGGAAACGTATTGGGTGTCGCAGCCTTTAGTAGGGATACATGAAAGACAGGGTGGATTCTCATAGTTCTGGGCAGTTGAAGACGACAAGCAACGGCACTTATAATTTTACTGATTTTATAGGGTCCAATGTACTTATGTCCCAACTTAGACGATGGAATCCTTAACTTAAGATTTCTGGTTGACAGCCAGACCAAGTCTCCTACCTTGAAAGCTGGTGCAGGTTTACGAAATTTATCTGCTGCTTTCTTGTACCTTTCTTGAGCCGATTCCAGATTTTCCTTTAGAAGATCCATATTCTTCTGTAAAGACGTGATTCTTTCAGCCACTGCTGGTAAAGGCGTTTCTATGGGAAATTGTGGTAGAATGTTAGGATGATAACCTAGATTAGAGTAAAAAGGAGACTGTTTAGTGGAGGCACTCAGAGTTTTATACGAGAACTCAGCTAATGGAAGTAGATCCACCCAATCATCCTGTAGGTGGCAGATAAAGCAGCGGAGATACTGCTCCAGGGTTTGATTGGTTCGTTCGGTCTGTCCATTAGTCTGGGGATGAAAAGCAGAAGAAAGGTTTACTTTAATGTCCAATGCTGCACAGAAATTTTGCCAAAACCTAGAAGTGAATTGCACCCCTCGATCCGAAATAACCTCATCCGGTACTCCATGTAAGCGAAACACATCTTTAATCATCAAATCTGATGTCTGTTTTGCAGTGGGTAAGCCGACACAAGGGATAAAATGAGCTGCCTTTGTTAGACGGTCAACCACCACTAGAATGGTGTTTTTCCCCTGAGAGGTTGGTAACTCCACAATGAAGTCCATAGAAATGGATCCCCACGGGCGGGACGGGGTGGGAAGAGGCTGTAACAGACCAGTTGGTGAGGAGCGAGGTGTTTTGCATCTTGCACAGACCTCACATGAAGTGACATAATTCAAAACATCCTTCCTGCAAGTGGGCCACCAAAAGAAACGAGAAAGAAATTCCTGTGTCTTTAGAATTCCTCTATGCCCAGCTATCTTGGAATCGTGAATGAGTTGCAATACTCTTAATCTGACTGTTTCAGGAATATACAGACGTTGTCCCTGAATCCACACACCATTCTTAAAGACAAGACTTACGTCCCTTGGGGGTTGTGCCAAAAAGGAATCCGCATGGTATGCTTCCTTGATGTCCTTAAGTAGGTCTTGATTATGAATTACTCCTAGGAATCTAGAGTCAGGAAGAATAGTCTTAGGAGGAGTAATTGGACGTGTCTCTGCTGAGTAAATCCTAGAGAGTGCATCAGCCTTTCCATTGCGCGATCCTGGTCTATAAGAGATGATAAAATTAAATTGGTTTAAGAAAAGATTCCAGCGAGCCTGGCGAGGAGTCAGGCACTTAGCCGACCTGATAAACTCAAGGTTACGATGGTCTGTCAGGACGACTATTTGCTGTGCAGCTCCCTGAAGAAGGTGTCTCCATTCTTTGAAGGCGGCAATAATGGCCAACAACTCTCTATTGCCCACATCGTAGTTCCTCTCAGCCGAAGACAACTGCTGGGAAAAGAAGGCACAGGGATGCAAGACATTCTTCTCACCTGTTCTCTGAGAGAGTATAGCTCCAACGGCACAGTCTGAAGCATCCACCTCTATTATGAAGGCAAGCTCGGGGTTGGGATGTACTAGGATAGGTGCAGTGGTAAATTTATCTTTTAGACGGGAAAATGCTTCCTGGGCTTGGGGAGTCCAGGAAAACCTAGACTCTTTCCGGGTAAGTTGAGTGATAGGTGACACTACCTCAGAGAAATTTCTAATGAAACGTCTATAGAAGTTGGCAAACCCGATGAAGCGCTGTACCTCCTTCACATTTCTAGGACTTGGCCAATCCTTGATGGCTTGGGTTTTGCTTCCATCCATACTAATTCCTTGTGTAGACAGTACATACCCCAGAAATTGAATTTCGGTCCTATGGAATTCACACTTTTCAAGTTTGATGTAAAGATGATTTTGTCTTAGACGTTCCAAGACCATTCTCACATGTTCATGATGTTCCTCTGTGGAGTTAGAAAAAATTAGAATATCATCCAAATAAATTACCACGAATGTATCTAGGAGATCCCTGAAGATGTCATTCACCAAGTGTTGGAAAGTGGCTGGGGCGGTACTCAGACCAAAAGGTATAACTAGATATTCAAAGTGTCCATAGCGTGACCTGAATGCAGTCTTCCATTCATCCCCAGGTCTAATACGGACTAAGTTATAGGCCCCACGAAGATCTAGTTTAGAAAAAATTTTGGCATGTCGCACTCTCTCCAATAACTCAGGGATTAAAGGCAATGGATAACGGTTTCTAATAGTAACCTTATTGAGTTCCCTATAGTCTACGCATGGTCTCAGAGATCCATCTTTCTTCTTTACAAAGAAGATGGGTGCACCTGCAGGAGATGAAGAGGGGCGTATGAAGCCCTTGGCTAGATTTTCATCTATGTAATCCTTTAAAGCCTTTAGCTCGGGCCCCGCCAGGGGGTAGATCTTACCAAAAGGTATCTCTGCTCCAGGCAATAATTCAATTGGACAATCATATGGACGGTGAGGAGGAAGCTGGTCAGCGTTCTTCTTGTCACATAAATCCACATAGTCCTGGTATACAGCTGGTAGTTCAGGGACTGACATGATTCCTTTAGGAACAGAGCAAGCTGAAACTTTTGGACTCATCTGTTTCTCTGGAAAGTGTAATTCCTTGGTCTCCCAGTTAATGGTAGGATTCTGAGCCTGCAGCCATGGTAGCCCTAGAATAATGGGAAAGTGGGGAGAAGAGATAAGCATAAAGGACAGTTTCTCTTGATGATCTTTACCCATAACAACCCTCAAAGGCTCTGTTTCCTGATCCAATGGTCCAGAGGTCAGCAGGGAGCCATCCACAGTTTCCATCTGTACTGGAGTAGCCTTCTTCACTGAACGTATTCCCTGTTTCAAAGCAAAGGAGACATCCATAAAATTTCCACTTGCCCCTGAGTCGATCATAGCAGAGCTAGACACCCAAGCTGAGTCAACCCAGAGTTTGATGGAAAGAAAGCAATGAGAATTGTTTTTCTTACAACTCAGCTGGGACACCGCTGAGGAAACTTGAAAAATGGCAGCGTTTACACAGTCAACGTCCTCAGAGGTAACGGAGTTTAAGTCCGAGAAATCAAGATCTGTTGCTGCAGATCTCTCTGGAGCCTGAGGCTCGGACCTGACAGATCCCCTCTCGCAACACTCACAATGAATGAGTGCTGCAGTAGTCTTACGAGAACGGCTGGGGCAGTTTATAATGAAGTGCCCTGACTTACCACAATAGAAACAGATTCTCCTTAAAACGATGTTCCTTGCGTGCATCACTAACCCGTCGTTGTAAAGAGTCTACCTGCATGGGTTCAGGTTCAGGTTCCCGTGTAATCCTACTCAAAGGTTCCTTAGCTGGAGAGGAAGGTAGGAAAAGGTTAGTACGATTGCTTTCGAACCATCTCTCTTGCCTGCGTTCAGTCAGACGAGTATCAATACGGATGCAGTAGTTAATAAAGTCACCTAACGCAGTGGGAGGGTCGGCACGAGCAAGTTCATCCTTAATCAGTGGAGATAACCCCTTTCGAAAAATAGATTTTTTGGCGGAACTGTCCCAGGTGGTATCAAGGGCCCATCTCCTGAAATCCAAGGCATATTCAGCTACCGAGTGCTTACCTTGGCGCAAAGCTAACATGGCTGCTTCAGCTGTTGCACCTCGATTGGGGTCATCAAACACCTGCCCCATGGCTGAAATAAAATCATCAAGGTGATTCAAACAATCATCCTCAGTCTCAATCAGAGGGTTTGCCCACATTAAAGCCTTGTTGGTAAGCAACATAATTATAGTAAGCACCTTAGATCGTTCAGTGGGAAATTGTGAAGCATGTGCAGAAAAAAAAGATTGCATTGATTAATAAATCCCCTGAATTTCTCACGTTCACCGCCAAAACGAAAAGGGGGCAACTTGGGAATCCCAGCACTCGGGGCTACGGCAGGAGCCTGGACTCGCCCCTCTAGAACCTCAATCCTGGCTCGCAAATCCTGGGTAGTCTGTCCAACCACTTGCAATTGTGATTATTGAGGTCCTGTAGATTTGTAAAATGGGTCTTTATATTCTGCAAATCTGCAAGGATATTATCAGTCACTCCGCAAAGTTCCTTTATGCGGGCCTCCATTTTCCAGATCTTTTAAAACAGGATTACTGGAAGAAAAGGAGAGAAAAAAAACAATAGTGTTCACCTGTGGCAACACTGCAGAGAGAAAAAAAAATTAAGGGAACTGCTCACCTGGAATGGTTGTGAGAAGTCACAACCACTATCATCACAGAAAGTTTCAACCAGACATCTGATATCCAGAGTTACAGCAGACAAAAAAGAGAAAAGGAAAAAAAAAAAAAACAATAGTGTTTACCTGTGGTAACACTGCAAAAAGAAAAAACTTAAGGGAATTGCTCACCTGGAATGGTTGTGAGAAGTCACAACCACTATCATCACAGAAAGTTTCAACCAGACATCTGATATCCAGAGTTACAGCAGACAAAAAAGAGAAAAGAAAGGAAAAAAAAAAAAAAAACAATAGTGTTTACCTGTGGTAACACTGCAAAAAGAAAAAACTTAAGGGAATTGCTCACCTGGAATGGTTGTGAGAAGTCACAACCACTGTCATCACAGAAAGTACAACCGGACGTCTGATATCCACAGTACAGCAGACACAGCCTTCCAGACCCAGCAGACACTAACGTTTTGGCTTCAGAATCTTGTAATGTATGTAGTACAGTTCATATAGCGTCTTGTGCTTGGGTGCGATGAAAACACAGGAGTCACAGGTTTGATATAGAAAAGTCCTGTATTACTTCATACAAGTTGGCAGAAATAGTCACACAGTTTGCAGACACAGAAACAGGAGACACAGCAGGCCAGAGTAATCCAAGCTCAGCAATCACTCTCCAATACAGATTCAGGATCTTCTTCTCTGTTACCGTAAGTCCATGCAAACGTGGGTCTTTCAAAGAGCAGGGTTCAGAGTCCACAAGTGCTTCAGAGTTCCTCAGTAGGAATAGCTGGAGTACAAGGTCCAAGGCTTACAGGAGTCAAGTCACAGGTTCACTGCAGGCTAGATTCTGAAGCACTGATTGCTCAGCTGTGGCTGCTTAAGAAGCAAAGGAGAGAATCAGGGCGGGAACATGCAAGCTGGAAACTCCATTTTGACTGAGGGCAAGATAGCTGCAGCAAGACAGAAAGTAAAATGGCTGACGAACAAACTGAGTTTCAGGAATATATACATAGAACCTTACACATAGCTACATCTATGATTATTTAAATCATGACTCAGACTTCACTAAAAATGCTTACAACAAAAAATGGGAAGAACTCAAAATAAACCCATCTTGTGATGAGTGGGAAGATGCAATAACAACTACTTATACGTCTACACTTTCCATGTCTCTTCAAGAAACTCACTATAAAGTTTTCTCAAGATGGTACCTCACTCCAGCTAGAGTAGCCCATTTTGGAGAAAACACATCCTCTCTTTGTTGGAGAGAATGTTGTCTTAGAGGGGATCTTCTCCATATGTTCTGGAAATGCCCTAAGTTGTCTCCACTCTGGTCTGAAATAAATAATCGAATAAACAAAATCATTGGCAGACAAATTAAGCTCACGCCACAGCTAGCTTTACTCTCTCTAGAGTTCCCAAATATAGAAACCAACAAAATCCTTTTGATAATACACATCTTCTTAGTTACCAAAAACATGATAGCTTATAATTGGAAGAATCAATTCCCTCCATCATACGCAGATATTATAGAGAGAATCCAACTTCATAAAGATTATGAAATAAAATTCGTTATCGCAAACAATCAAACCAAAAAATTCACAAAGAAGTGGTTTCACTGGGAAAATATAATTTAACTCCCCTCCCCCTTTTTCTTCCCCCACCTTCCCCTCCTCCTCTTTCTTCCCTTCATTTTCCAATCCAGCTATACCTAAAGAATAAAGTATTGCGCCATAACTTGCTAACTTGTTCTCACATCACTACTGGATATACTCCAGTTAATTTTTGACAGTTCATGTTGTCATTAGTTTACATATATATGTTTGTTTGTTTATACATCCATCTGATATGAAACTATACAACTGTTTATTAAATTGTTGTTTAAAATGTAATATTTGGTTACAAATGAAAAGCATTTCAAATAATGCTAATTACTATTGCATAATTTCTTTATGTATTTAATGCTTCATTATTACTGGTTTATAAAATGTTCAATAAAAACACTGAAAAATGGAGTCGGGTAAGATAGCTGTCAGCTGAACCATTGTTTGACCGACGGCTTTCTAAGGTGTATGAAGGAATAAATATGTAGATATCTTCAAATAGAAATTTTCCCATGCATGAAAAAAATGTCTTAAGGGTCAGCAGTCAATTTATCTATAATCTACCAACTGTAGTTTTTATTTTGAATAGAGCAATCAGACATGTACTTACTAGCAAATATTAGGTTCCAGATTACTTAAAAAGTAACTAATCTTTTTATTTTTCTAGTTATCCTTTTGGCATTACAAAGTTATGCTTTTCTGCAATATACTTCATTATCTTATTTTGCATACATAACTCCCAACACTTGAGGCTCCTTTCAACTGCAGCTCAAGAAGAATCAGTACACTATGCTTAAGCAGTCTGTGTAAGGGACATTCCCTGTCTGAGTATTAGAGCAGGGGTCTCAAACTGCATTCCTCGAGGGCCGCAAACCATGCGTGTTTTCAAGATTTCCTTTGCATTGCACTAGGTGCTGGAATCATTATCTGTGCAGGTGATTAAATTATCACCTGTGCAATACAAGGAAATCCAGAAAACATGACCTGTTTGCGGCCCTTGAGGAATGCAGTTTGAGACCTCTGTGTTAAGGCACTGCCACACTTAGCGATCGCACTAGCGATCACGACAACGACTTAACCTGGCGAGATCACTAGGGCGATCGCTAGTTAGATTCCAAACACAACTCATCAGCGATCTGTGATTCCAAACACAACTCATCAGCGATCTGTATAACGACCTCTGCGGTCGTTGGGAAAACCTAGTCCCACCTGCGATGCTGGTGAAGTCGTTCATAAAGGGTGTCACACTCAGCGATTCAGGCTCACCAGAGGGACACCAACGACCAAAAAACGGCTCAGAACGTTCATAAGCGATCAGCGACATCTCAGCAGGGGCCACATCGCTGCTACATGTCACACACAGCTAAGTCGCTAACGAGATCGCTACTGCGTCATAAATGGTGATGCTGTAGCGATCTCGTTAGCGATCCCGCTTAGTGTGGCATACCCATTAGACTGCAGTTGAGAGGCTCAGACAGAAAAAACTATATTAATACTTCAGTATAATGTCCCTTTAATGAACAAATCCTACATTATCTTGATTTTGTACTTATGTAAAGAAAACTATTTTGTAGCAACTAAGGTAAAATGTTTTATTATTCTTTCATCTAGCTTCTTAAATGGGATTCTACACCATTACTTACACTTAAGATAAGCAATTGATATTTGACCAGTTGAGGTCCAAATTTCAGCACCCTAACTCATCAAATGAATGAAGGGGGTTGCAGCAAGTGAACAGAATGGAGCTGCATTGCCAAGCACAGCCTTGTAGAGCACTGTCCCAGAGTAAACAATGATAGGAATGCCTCCTTTGCTGGCAAAGTACTTAAAGGGAATCTGTCAGCAAGATTATGCACAGTAACCTACAGACCGTGACAAGTCAGCGCCAATATACTGATTAAAATTATACCTTGGTTGATGAAATCCATCTTGTGGTTGTTAGTTTAACTCAAAACTGAAAATAAAGATTAATGATATGCCCGTGCTCCAGGGCGGCCTGTGGGGGTCTGCATGTGGTGTTCTGATTAGGTATTCATACTGATGGCTCATGACCGATCACTGATCCCTCAGTGAAAAAAAAAAAAAAACTATCCACTTCTGCAGGCAGGCGCCTGCGCTGCAGCATGATCGCATCAATAATGTGTATTTAATTATTTTTTTTATGATCTTTAATTCTTAAAAAAAAAAAAAAGTCTGAAAATGACAGCAGATGTGCCTGAGCAGCTATCGGCGAACGACAGCTGCTACTGCAAAGGTGCCACCATCTTGCTAGAGAAAACAAATTGCCTCCTGCAAAATGGTGCCGCTTGCGCAGTTCCATCTATTGCAGTGTTTTTCAATTCCAGTCCTCAAGACCAACCAACAGGTCATGTTTTCAGGATTTCCTTAGTATTGCACAGGTGATAATTTCATCACCTGCTCAAGCATTAATTCCATCACCTGTGCAATACTAAGGAAATCCTGAAAACATGACCTGTTGGTGGGTCTTGAGGACTGGAGTTGAGAAACACTGATCTATTGGATCACTGATGGCTGCTACAGCGCTGGCAGCGCCATCTTGATAGAAAAGAAAAAAAAATTTGCCTCTCTAAGATGGCACTGCAGGAGCCTGCGCAGTAGCATCTGTTGGATCGCCGATAGTTCACACTACGCAGGCGAAACCGGCACCATCTTAGTAGAGACATTTTTTTTCTTTTCTCTAGCAAAATGGCGCCGCCGGCGCAGTAGCAGCCATCGGTGATCCAATAGATGGAACTGCACAAGCGGCACCATTTTGCTGGAGGCAATTTATATTTTCTCTAGCAAGATGGCGCTACCGGCACCAGCTTAGTAGTAGCCATTGAATCTCCGATAGCTGCTACTGCGCAGGTGCGGCCGGCGCCATTTTCAGACTGATTTTTTTTTAATGAATTAATGTATACCATAAAAAAAAAAATACACACATTATAGATGCGATCATGCTGCAGCGCAGGCGCCACCACCGGCAAGCAGAAGGTGATGATTTTTTTTTTAAATGTATATAATATTCATTATGTAAAATAGGGGGCAGGTCACTGAGGGATCAGTGACCTGTCAGAAGCCATACGGATGCATCCTAATCAGAGCACCACATGAAGACCCCCCACAGGATGCCTCGGAGCGCGAGCATATCATTAACTCAAAACTGAAAATAAAGATTAAACAACAACCACAAGATGGATTTCATCACCCAAGGTATCATGTTAATCAGTATAACAGCGCCAACCTGACACTGTCTGTAGGTTATTCGGAACAATTCTGCTGACAGGTTCCCTTTAAATTTAATGGTCAGGGTGCCAGGAATCAATCTTTGATTTGATAGTAAGTAGAGCTGAGGGAATTTGTTTGGGTCGCTGCTTATTCGGCAAGCTACAGAGCTTACCGAATAAGCTGCAAAGGGAACCCGGATACATGGATCGCGCTGATTGATCAGCTGTCCGGCGCCGCAACTGCATGTGTCGCGGCTGTGTGCCAGTCACAGCACATGCATGGAGAGCCCAACACACAGGCTCTCCATGCATGTGCTGTGAGACAGCCGCGATACATGCAGCAGCGGCGCCGATCAGCCGGCACACTCCATGTATCTGGGTTCCCTCTGCAGCTCATTCAGTAAGCGCTATAGCTTGCCGAATAAGCAGGGATCCAAACAAATTCGTTTAACTCTAGTTGTAAGTCTAAAGGCACACATACACATTAGATTGAAGTCAGCTAACTAGTCGATATAAATGGGTTCTGCCAACAGACTTTTAAAAAAGTGGTGGATGCCTTCCTCAGCACATATGTCATTGTAGGTTATAGATAATTTAGTGACAAAAAATTTATAATTGGTAGAGAAAGGTTGAACTTGATGGACCTAGGTCTTTTTTCAACCTATGTAACTAATGTGCATGGGGTACCAGCCAACTGAAGGTTGTGGGAGATGTTGATCAATATCGCTTTGTTCTCTCGGAGATAGGCAGCCGTCCAACTTGTCAGTTGGTGGCTCTCTCAATGAATGATCGGCAGAAGCATCGTTCTGTCGACAGCCATTTCATGTGTATGGCCAGCTTTAGAGAATATGTCCCAAAATACTCTGGGAAGGACAAAGATTATCTGACAAGAACTAAGAATATAATGTCGATCTTACACTGGTATCTGTTCTGTCCAAAATCTTACAGACTTTTCACACTTCCAACAGACAGCAAACTTTGGATGTCAAATCATACAGAATTGACTGTCGGCAATTCAAAGTCTAGGTATTTATAAAAATCCAGTGTCTTAAAAGTGCATTTATTTTTTTTCCCCGATGCTTTGTCATTAAATTTGATAGAAAAAAAAATGTGTCCGAAAATGTCAACGTATGGACAAAGATGAGTAAAATACAATATTTAACCAAAATACAAATAATGAAAAAATAAACAGGAGTTTACATATGTTATTTGAGGCCAATTGGCAGAACAGCTCTGCTATTTTTTTTTACCTGACTTTGGCTTTTATTAAAAAAAAATAGCCAGCATGCATAGGAGACAACAAAAACACAGTAAATTCACAGCAAAACCTGCTTTTAGTAAACAGTTTCTTTACTGCTTAGAGAGCAGGTCTTGCCTGCAGAAAAAAAGCAGCAAAACACAACGTGTGAACACAGCCTTAAACACATGAAACTGTTGCAATATCTTTAACATTGAAGAGATCCACAGAATAAAAATGTAATCTCCAAGGTCAGTTAAAAATAAATGCACACATAAGTAGAAGGGCAATATTTAAAGGGTACCTGTCAGCAGGATTGTGCATAATAACCTACACACAGTGTCAGGTCGGCGCCGTTATACTGATTAGGCCAGAGTCACACTTGCGAGTGTGATGCGAGTTAGTCGCACGACTTTCTCGCATCAACACCCGGCACGGCCGCCCGTTCTCGGACCCGAGTGTGCGGCTGCATGTATTTCTATGCAGCCGCACACTCAGGTCCGAGAGCGGGCGGCCGTGCCGGGTGTTGATGCGAGAAAGTCGTGCGACTAACTCGCATCACACTCGCAAGTGTGATGCCGGCCTTACAATGATATCTGGCATGATGAAATCCATCTTGTGGCTGTTTCTCCAGTAAAATGGCACCGCCGGCATATGAGCGGTAGCAGCTATCGGATTCTAGTCTGCATTATGAATATATAATCACAGCACCACATACCCCAGCCCCACCTTAGGGCACAAGAATCTCTAACTACAAACTGAAAATAAAGATTAAGAAACAGCCACAAGACGGATTTCATCAACCAAGGCATCATTTTATTCAGTATAACAGCGCCAACCTGACACTGTGTGTAGGTTACTGTGCACAATTCTGCTGACAGGTTCCCTTTAATTGCCAAGGTGCCATCATGGAGGACCAGAAGATGTCGTTTTACCACTTTTCACATGACAGAAAAACAAAAAGAAGAGCAACTGGAGCTCTAGAAAGAGGTAAAGCATTCTTATCCTGGTGGACAGAAAATTCTAACCACATTGGAGAACACCATGACAGGAAATTCCAGTTAGGAAGATAGTAGTTCAGTAAAGTTAAACCTGCATAGTTATTTAAAGGCTCGTATAATGTAGTACTACTCATACCACCTTTCATCTATGTAATCTTTGAGTCACTACTTCTCGATACATAATCGAAATGTAAATAAGTAGTAAAAATATGACAAATAAGTCATCCATGAAGCCAAGGATGCCAAACAGAGCTTCGGGAATAATGTCCAAGGGTGAAACCAGATAGAACAATGCTCCAAGCAGGCAGAGTACAATCCTTATTCGAAACATCCGAAATAAGCCGCCAACGGAAAACATTTCACGGAACGCATGTCGCAGAAGTGTTGGCAAGTCCATAATTCTATCCATGAGCTAAAATAATGAAAAATAAAAATGCTGTTATTTTACAGGCTTTTATCTGCAGATTTGGGTTCTGTATAAAGGTTTACTAAAAAAAAGCATAAAAAACGATTTTATTTCACTTACTGATCGGGGCTGACCAGAAAATCTTCTATTATAACTATTAACTTCCTGCAATATTTCTTGGGCATCTTGCTCCTCGCTGGCTTGAAACACTGGAAACAATAACGTTACCTATAGCATATGAAACATAACGTTAGTTTAAAGTACAAGAGTAAAGCTGCAGTAAATTAATGATAAAAAGGAAGGATTTTAAAAACAGTTGCTGTAAAAATTAAAAATAATTTTTCAGTAGAATTTTGCTATGGAATCTGCGATAAATACAACAGGCAGTACCCGGAAACACAGTGTCTGCAAATTGAGATTCTGGTTTGGCTATTATCCTAAGTCATGTGACAAGGCTCGTTAAAGGGTCAACATTGACATGTAGGATTGCTACCTTCCAATAGGTGGCACTAGAGTTCTAGCGCTCTTCCTCTCTGAAGAGACAATTTGCAAAATTAGCATATTTCCCAGAGGAGCATTGCGGCTTTAAATCTCCTCATGCTTAGCATGTCGATCTCCGCAAGGAGAAGCGATACTTCTTGGAAACATAACAAAAAAAACAGTTGAATAGAGTAAAATATTATATTAAAACACTATAAAAACAGATTTACTGTTAATACATCAAACTACGTAAAAGATTAAAGATTCCAGTGAACCATCAGAACAATGAGCAGGTCTCAGGAGATTGAAAACATATTACTAATAGTCAATGGGAAGTGAATTACACAAAGTTCATCACAAATATAATCAAAAATGATATACTGCATATAAGTGCAAGTGCATAAGCATAGATTCCCCTTGAGAAAGCTATGTGCGAAAAGCGTCAACGGGCATGTACCTGGAGACTGGCATGGGTCACCAATGGTTAGTTATCTTTAAACTAATCTTTTTTTAATTGACTCGATATTGTTATTTTACATTTATTAGATGGGTTGTGAATTGCACCTTATTAATCATGTTTAAAAGTATACATTGGTTATAGCCTCATGGGATTATATTTATATATACCGTACTTATGCACTTGCACTTTTCTTATATGCAGTATATTTTTGATTATATTTATGTGATGAATTTTATATAACTCACTTCCCAATGATTACTAGTAATATATTTCCAATCCCCTGAGGCCCACTTCATTGTGCTAATTTTTCCTCTGGTACCTTTTAAGTATTTTTATGTACCATATTTATATATTTTATAGCGATTTAATAAATATATTTTACACCATACAAGTGGGGTTTTTTGGTAGCATTTATGACTGGTCCATTTTCCCACTTTTATTGTTATTTTTTTTTTAACTGGTAATCTGAGCAGTATGAAAGGGGCAGAGAGCCAGATTCCACCGATGTCTCACTGCTTGGTGTAGTTTCATAAAATCCCTATTTTCTCTGCTGTAGATGTAGCAGGGGTTATGAATATTGAGCCATGATTGGCAGCTTGCAGACAATGTACAGTGTACAGAAGCTGCCAATCAGTAGTGGAGGCAAAGTTACACAGCTTCATGCCACATCTAGTCCTGTAGAGAGAAACTCCTACTGGCAAATACAGATTGTATTGAAACTACAGCAAGCTGCTCAGCAAGTGACACATCCCTGGAAGCAGGCTCTCTAACATTTACCATAGGTCTACTTTATGTCACAGAAGGTATGAAATCCAGCACCGAAAAAAAAAAAACTAATTAAAAAGACTATCTTTAATACACAAATGTCTTCATAAAATAGAGCAATAAAAATCCTATGGAAAGGTATATAACACAAGTCTTACGCATTTTGGACTGCTGCGATTCAGAGACTATGACTTTGGTAGAATTCTATCACATTACAACAGTATATGAACAAAAAAAACAGGTACCAAGAGGCTTACGAATTAAAAAAAATTGCCACTACAGCCTATAATGACAGCTTTACCACTCGGAGGAATTCTACACTTACGGATTGTTCCTTCAATCAACTGCAATTGATTATCCGAGAGAAAAAAAAAAAAACACAACAAAAAACACAAATTACAATTGGAAACGGACGTTATTAAATTATATGATTCTTTAAAATCTGTTGCCACTCATTTGGAATTTGGTAAACCTAATTCTAAACTGAATAATAAAAATCAGCAATACAGTGTAATCCACCATCTCCATTAAGATAGCAAAGTTTGATTGGAATTGTAAAGACTATAAATTAAATCTATATATATAAAATTGAATGTGTGTGTGTGTGTGTGTGTGTGTGGTTGTGTGTGTGTATCACCAACCTCACAAAGCATCTTTCATTTCACCAGACCTGTTTAAAAGAAGCTGAGCTGTGATTGGTTGCTATGAGTAAAAGTTTTCTCACTCCACGACACCTCAGCAGACAGTGATTGGGGTGGTTCTGACCCCAGGGTCTCTTAACGGGATCCCCAGTATGGAAGTGACGGTAAATCCACTCTGTGCTTTGGTACTGACCCCAGGCCTCTCTTAAAGGGATCTCTGGTATGGAAGTTACAGCAAATCCCTCAGCGCTCTGATTCTGCCCCAGGCCTCTCAAAGGGATCATTGGTATGGAAGTCGGGGCAAATCCATCCAGCGGTTTGGTTGTGACCCCAGGCCTCTCTTAAAGGGATCCCCGGTAAGGAAGTTACGGCAATTCCACTCAGCGTTCTGGTTCTGACCCCAGGCTCTCTCAAAGGGCTCCCCGGTATGGAAGTCAGGGCAATTGCCTTCAAATGATCTGGTACTGACCCCAGGCCTCTATTAAAGGAATCATTGGTATGGAAGTCAGGGCAAATCCATCCAGCGCTCTGGTTCTGACGCCAGGCTGACGGGATGATGTGGGATATTAGGGGTAGTAGTCCGGCGGCTCTGGCTGACGGGATGATGTGGGATATTAGGGGTAGTAGTCTGGTGGCTCTGGCTGACGGGATGATGTAGGATATTAGGGGTAGTAGTCAGGTGGCTCTGGCTGACGGGATGATGTGGGATATTAGGGGGAGTAGTCTGGCGGCTCTGGCTGACGGGATGATGTGGGATATTAGTGGTAGTTATCCGGTGGCTATGGCTGACGGGATGATGTAGGATATTAAGGGTAGTAATCTGGCGGCTGTGACAGGATAATGTGGGATATTAGTGGTAGTTGTCTGGTGGCTATGGCTGACAGGATGATGTGGGATATTAGGGGTAGTAGTCCGGCGGCTCTGGCTGACGGGATGATGTGGGATATTAGGGCTAGTAGTCCGGTGGCTCTGGCTGACGGGATGATGTGGGATACTAGGGGTAGTAGTCCGGTGGCTATGGCTGACGGGATGATGTGGGATATTAGGGGTAGTAGTCCGGTGGCTCTGGCTGACGGGATGATGTGGGATATTAGTGGTAGTTATCCGGTGGCTCTGGCTGACGGGATGATGTGGGATATTAGGGGTAGTAGTCCGGCGGCTCTGGCTGACGGGATGATGTGGGATATTAGGGGGAGTAGTCTGGCGGCTCTGGCTGACGGGATGATGTGGGATATTAGTGGTAGTTATCCGGTGGCCTTGGCTGACGGGATGATGTGGGATATTAAGGGTAGTAATCTGGCGGCTGTGACAGGATAATGTGGGATATTAGTGGTAGTTGTCTGGTGGCTATGGCTGACGGGATGATGTGGGATATTAGGGGAGTAGTCTGGTGGCTCTGGCTGACGGGATGATGTGGGATATTAGTAGTCCAGTGGCTCTGGCTGACGGGATGATGTGGGATATTAGGGGTAGTAGTCCGGTGGCTCTGGCTGACGGGATGATGTGGGATATTAGGGGTAGTAGTCCGGTGGCTCTGGCTGACGGGATGATGTAGGATATTAGGGGGAGTAGTCTGGCGGCTCTGGCTGACGGGATGATGTGGGATATTAGGGGGAGTAGTCAGGCGGCTCTGGCTGACGGGATGATGTGGGATGTTAGTGGTAGTTATCCGGTGGCTATGGCTTATGGGATGATGTGGAATATTAGGGGTAGTAGTCCAGTGGCTTTGACGGGATGATGTGGGATATTAGTAGTCTGGTAGCTCTGGCTGACGGTATTATGTGGGATATTATAGTGAATGTGGCTATGTGGAGTGGGTGGGGCTATACACTCAGATTATATATATATAAATATAATTTGTTATAACTAACCGTAGTTAGTTACTATGCCGGGCAGCGCCAGGCTCTTCAGCTAGTATAGTATATTCATGAAAAACTGACAAGCCCAAAATCTATTTTGAAATCATCATACAGTCAGATGCCAAAACAGACATTACATTTTTCTTCCTCAGACCTGGACACCACAGAAGGTAATACGGATCTGTCTGATTCCAGTAGCTTAGACAAATGTTCTACCAGATATCAATTTAATCCTACCAGCGCCAATAAAATGTCAAAAACCAGCAAAGAAAGAATGGGCAGAAAGCACCATAAAAAGTTGCAGATGTCCTATTCGATATCACAAATAGTGATCCATGAAGATTTTTGATTCTTCAGTTTTGGATTTTTCAGTGGTGAACTAATCTGCTAAAATTATTTCTACTGCTCCAAATAGAGTGCTAGAATAGGATTAAATTGTCTACCTACTGCAAAAGGGATGTTTCAACAATTAAAAACCATCAAACAGACTTGTGCATCCTTCTTACTGTAAAGATACTTTTCTGAAGAGGATCAATATGACCATTCATCAGCTTCCAAAATATGCTCATAGTAAACCAGGTGTACTCTTGTATATGGACTTTTTGGAGCAAATTTCTGCCATGACCGTGATGGATTGGAAAATCAACCCCAAGAACACCGTCCCAACCGTGAAGCATGTGGGGGAAACAACATACTTTGGGGGTGATTTTTTGAAAAGGGGACAGGACAACTACACTACACTGTATTGTAGGGAGATGGATAGGGTCATGTATCACGGAATTTTGACCAACAACTTCCTTCCCTCAAAGTGCATTTAAGATGGGTTGTGACTGGGTCTTACAGCATGACAATGACCTGAAACACACAACCAGGGCAACTAAGGAGGGCTCCGTTAGAAGAATTCAAAGGTCCTGGAGTGGCCTAGCCAATCTCCAGACGTGAACCCAATAGAAAATCTTTGGAGGGAGCTAAAACTCAAAGATGCCCAGTGACAGCAGCAAAAAGATCTTGAGAAGATCTGTATGGAGGAGTGGGCCTAAATCCCTGCTGCAGTGTGTGCAAACTTGGTCAAGAACAACAGAAAACTTCCGAACTACCTCTGTAACTACAAATATTGAATTAAATAATAAAGTTCTATTTTTCTTTTGTATCAAGTACTTATTTCACACAATAAAATGCAAATTATGTAAAAATCATACAATGTGATTTTTTTTTTTTTAAGACTGTCTCTCACAGTTGAAGCGCCCCAACGATAAAAAATACAGACCTCTCCACTATTTGTAGGTGGGAAAACTTGCAAAAGTGTGTGTGTGTGTGTGTGTATGTGTGTTGCTTTTCAACCATGCTTCCACAGAATTTAAAAAAAAAATAAAACTCATGAAATAGGCCTGGACAGAAATGATGGTACCTTTAACTTAATATTTTGTTGCACAACCTTTTGATGCAATCACTGCAATCAAACAATTCCTGTAACGGTCAATGAGACTTCTGCACCTCTTGACAGGTATTTTGGCCCACTCCTCAAGAGCAAACTGCTCCAGTTGTCCTGTGTTTGAAGGTAGCCTTTTCCAGATGGCATGTTTCAGCTCTTTCCAAAGATGCTCAATAGGATTTAGGTCAGGGCTCATAGAAGGCCACTTCAGAATATTCTAATGTTTTCCTCTTAGCCATTCTTAGGTGTTTATAGCTGTGTGTTTTGGGTCATTATGCTGTTGCAAAACCCATGACCTAAGACTGAGACCAAGCTTTCTGATACTGGGCAGAACTTTCTCTCTAGAATTCCTTGATAGTCTTGGGTCTGGGGGTAAGGTTACTCCTTGTGGAGAGTGACATACCAGCTCTGGCGTGTCGAGGTAAGGAGGCTTATTCGCCGTGCAATGCTCCTCTGGGAAATTTTAATATGCAAATTGCCTCTTCAAACAAAGAGGACTTGTACTCTATAGCGCCACCTATTGGAAGTAGCGATCGCGATCGCTACTTCCAATAGGTGGCGCTATAGAGTACAAGTCCTCTTTGTTTGAAGAGGCAATTTGCATATTAAAATTTCCCAGAGGAGCATTGCACGGCGAATAAGCCTCCTTACCTCGACACGCCAGAGCTGGTATGTCACTCTCCACAAGGAGTAACCTTACCCCCCAGACCCCAGTCCAGAGCCTCTCATCTAGCCAATCAGATCTCTCCTACTTTGCACTGACGAGGACCAACAGTCCGAAACACTGTGTCTGCAAATGGAGATTCTGATTTGGCTTTTATCCTAAGTCATATTACAAGACTCGTTAAAGGGTTGATTGTGACTTGTAGGATCGCTACTTCCAATAGGTGGCGCTATAGAGTACAAGTCCTCTTTGTTTGAAGAGGCAATTTGCATATTAAAATTTCCCAGAGGAGCATTGCACGGCGAATAAGCCTCCTTATCTCGACACGCCAGAGCTGGTATGTCACTCTCCACAAGGAGTAACCTTACCCCCCAGACCCCAGTCCAGAGCCTCTCATCTAGCCAAATCAGATCTCTCCTACTTTGCACTGACGAGGACCAACAGTCCGAAACACCGTGTCTGCAAATGGAGATTCTGATTTGGCTTTTATCCTAAGTCATATTACAAGACTCGTTAAAGGGTTGATTGTGACTTGTAGGATCGCTACTTCCAATAGGTGGCGCTATAGAGTACAAGTCCTCTTTGTTTGAAGAGGCAATTTGCATATTGATAGTCTTGAGATTTCATTGTACCCTGCACAGATTCTAGACACCCTGTGCCAGATGCAGCAAAGCAGCCCCGAACATAACAGATCCTCCTCCATGTTTTACAGTAGGGACAGTGTTCTTTCTTGATATGCTTCATTTTTCCATCTGTGAACATAGAGCTGATGTGCCTTGCCAAAAAGTTCCATTTGTCTCATCTGTCCATAGGACATTCTCCCAGAAGCTTTGTGGCTTGTCAACATGTAGTTTGGCAAATTCCAGTCTGACTTTTTTATGATTTTTTTTTTCAACAATGGTGTCCTCCTTGGTCGTCTCCCATGAAGTCCACTTTGGCTCCTACAATGACGGATTGTGCGATCTGACACTGATGTTCCTTGAACTTGAAGTTCACCTTTAATCTGTTTAAAAGTTTTTCTGGGCTCTTTTGTTACCATTCGTATTATCAGTCTCTGACTTGTCATCAATTTTCCTCCTGCAGCCACGTCCAGGAAGGTTGGATACAATCCCATGGAGCTTCAATTTCTGAATATGTGCAACTGTAGTCACAGGAACATCAAGCTGCTTGGAGATGGTCTTATAATTTTTACCTTTAACATGTTTGTCTATAATTTTTTTCCTAATCTCCTGAGACAACTCTTTTCTTCGCTTCCTCTGGTCCGTATTGAGTGTGATACACACCATGTCACCAAACAGCACAGTAAGTAGCTGTCCATACATGCACACACACCGATTCCAAGATTGTAGACACCTGTAATGCTAATTAGTGGACACACCTTGATTTAACATGTCCCTTTTGTCACAATATTTTCAGGGGGGATACCATCATTTCTGTCCAAGCCTATTTCATGAGTTTTATTTTTATTTTTTTAATTCTGTGGAAGCATGGTTGAAAAGCAATGTCTGACTTTCATTTCTGTAGATTTTTGATTCACTAGCACTTTTGTCGTATCAAGTTATTTCTGTCACCATTGTGGGTTATTCTGTCATTAAACGAGGGGTACCAACAATTTTGACCACGTGTGTGTATATATATTTATGTATGTAGAGAGAGATAGATAGATAGATAGATAGATAGATAGATAGATAGATAGATAGATAGATAGATAGATAGATAGATAGATAGATAGATAGATGATAGATAGATAGCGCGGAGTACAAGGTAAAAAAAAAAATATACAATTTCGCACTATAAGAGCGAAGGACAAAAGCTGAGTATGTAATCAATTAGAAGTTAGACTCACCTGCCCCCCACCTTGTCAGTCATCAAAAGACTTTCATTAGCCTACTATGAAAGGTTGCTTTGATGCTTAAAAGGGAACGTTTTAAGCAATGTTATCAGCTTCTTTGTGGTGAGTGGATTATCAAAGCTGTAGGTCTGGGTGAGCATTGTGGACAGGAGACGATAGTGAAGTGGAGCAGGTCTTGACAGATGACAAGTGGATCAGCGAGAACCAGGATAGCAGAGTATGAGCCTGACAAACAAGCGGAGCAGGTAGCATAAATCAGAAGAACCAGATGTGTGGATACACACAGGAAAAGTAGCAGTTTAGTAAACTGGAATCTCTCAGCAGGGAAGTTAATAACAGGAATGCAGTCTGGTATATTCCAGCAGGATAATGGTTAATGGCAGCAATGTAACAAAAAAAGTAAATGCAATGTAGTCAGTGAAAGCTCCAGATTTTCTTGAGGAAATGCATTATCTTGATTGAACTGACCAGAAGTGAAAAGTTGCAAGAAGTTAGCAACTGGCTGAGAGGTTGGTGTGGACAACACTTAAGTGTCCTAGACTGAGCTTGAAAATATCTAAATGTAGTGTGGTAGTCAGAAGTAGAATAGGTGGATAATAAGACACCAGGCTGGAGATCAGCTAATTGAAGCAGACAAAGTAAAGGCCTAGTGTCATGATGTCATAGCATTTGCTGGTCTGAGAACCTGAGTGTGGACCACTGTAAGGAAGGCATCTATAGAAGAAGGGAACCAGTTCTGGTACTTATGCCAGGACAGGCGAGTAACATTTTCTTTATTCACAATAGCAATGACAAGAAAGCTGTCTGAGCAGACTACAAATTTAATTAAAATCATGTACAAGCAGTCTAAAAGATAAAAAAAAAATCTCCAAGGCTGTGACATCACGGCTTTAACAGTTCGCAATGTAATGTTTGCTACTCATGAAACAATCAAAAACCATCCAGGACACTGAGTAAAGAAGAAATTAAAGAGAGAACGCCTCAAAACTTTGTTCCAAATGTGACAAAAACACACATACTACATCTAAAACAACTTCATAGTGAGCTAGACATTCCTGGAGTGATTGTTTGAACCTTATTAATGCTAGACAAACCAGGGGCAAAGGCCAAGGAGGACTCCATTGCTTAAAGAAATGCAAAAATAATTGTAGGAAAATGTTCTATGGACAGAAGAAAAACTTATTAGCAAGGCATACCAAAGAAATGTCCACTTAGGCACCAAATATATCGGCTGATGACTGTGCTTCTTTCACTTCAAGTGATACCTCACACTTATAATATTAAAGACCTCTTCTGGGTGGTGCTTACACATAGAGTAATGGTATATTGCTCAGACAAGAAGAAATTGAGCACTCACCCGGTCTTTCTTGTTGAATTCCTTTAATCCATATTAGATGATAACATCTCAAAGTGTATGGTGCGGGGTGCAAGAGACGGGAGTGAGCAGGTGAACAAGCCTGATGGACGACGGCCGTTTCGTGCTGTTGCTGCGCTTCAACGGGTCCATGTTAGCCAGGGTGCTTCAACACTTCCTTTTAATAAGGATTGGGGAGTGGTTGAACATATGATGGTGAAAGTGACACGTGAAAACAATACATATACGATTACTGGTAATACATTGTTTATAACCATACTGACAAATCCAGTTTATCATTTTCACCTAATGGACCCTGAGCATCTGTAACTAAGACCCATTAGCCTTCTCTTCTTAATAGATCACCACCCTGTTTGGGGTATTCCATATGCTCAATTCCTGCAAAACTTAAAGCATTTGGATCTGCATTGTGTACCTCTCATGTGTTTTATTAATCTTAGCCATCCTTTCCCTGTTAGTATAGAATGGGAATGTTCCCTAAATCTTATGTTCATTGGTCTGATTGTTTTCCCAATATAAAAAAATGACATGGAAAAAAAAACAACCAAAAAAACCCCCACAAAATTATTTGTTTCGTACGACATGCAATTGATTATTTTACAGAATGTGTGACTATTCCAATTTTTACATTTTTTCCCACTGTGTTAATGGCAAAAAGAACAATTCCCACAATAAAAATTTCCTATTAGATTTTTTTCATTCAACCACATCATTTTTTTATTTTTTTCCACAAATCTCTTATGCACCAAAATATCATTTAAATTGTGGCTTCTTTTGTAGCTGATTAACGGTCTATTTATTGCTACTGCTGTTAAGTCTTTATCGCTTTCTAAGACATGTCAATTTCTTTTTATTGCAGATCTGACCAAATTCATGTTTGGGTTATGTTCAAACGAGAAGATAAATCTCTTATTTCCCAATTCTTCTGATTTTTTTGTAGGTTTCACGATCAGATAACTGTCTTTCTGATTCCTGCTTGTATTGTGCTATTGGTATTATTGCCTTTATTGGCTTTTTTAACGTGATAGACTTATTTTATGACAGAGTGGTGAGAGATATGCAGGCAATATTGTATAAAAATACAGTCAATAATTTGACAATGGATGAGCAACAGGCTTTGACTGAAATTTAAAAATGGGATGATGTTCTGATTAGAAAAGCCGATAAAGGCAATAATGTGGTATTAATGCCAATAGCACAATACAAAGAGGAATCAGAAAACGGTAATTAGACCTACTGGTAATTAGATTTCCAGGAATCCATCCCGACACCACCATGGAGGACGTCCTTCTTATCCTCATTGGGACAGGAAAACGCGCAGTTAAAAGGATCTTCCCCTTAACGCCCTTCAGTGATATTCCAAAGTACCACATCTGGATGGATGCAAAAAATAAACTTTATTAACCCCTTTCTGCCATCGGAATTACTATCCCGTCCAGGTGACCTGGGCCCTTCTGACCATGGACAGGATAGTACGTCATCGCGATCGTCTCTCTAACATCTAGATTATGATAGCTTCCCTCTTTCGGATTTCTAGGGTGCAGGCAGAACGAGGGAAGGACCACCTTCAGATTTATGTTTGGAGTCTAAACCACTTTAGGGAGAAAAGCTGGGTCAAGTCTAAGAACTAATCCATCTTCTAACACCTGCAGGTACGGATCCTGAATAGATATGGCCTGCATTTCCCCAGCCTCTTTGCTGATGTAATAGCTATGAGGAAGGCCGTCTTGAGAGAGAGTTTGGCTATATTCATATCTTCTGATAGAAGATATGGAGGCTTACACAGAACGTTAAGGACCAGATTAAGGTCCCATGGTGGGGACGACTTCCTCACGAGGGAGCAATCAAAAAATATGCTAAGGGCTGAGATCTGTACTTTCAAGGTACTGGGCCAAAAACCTTTCTTAAAACCTAGCTGGAGAAAGTCAAGGATTTTGGGAATATCTGGGCGTGTAGTGTCCTCTGAAGCTTCTCCTGAAAAGGTGCAGAACCGTTTCCATATCTTATTGTAAATCGCCGAGGTTACCAGTTTCATACTTGCTTGAAGTGTGGAGATCACTTCATCGGCCAGGACTCTGGACCTTGGTCTGCCTTCAGGATCCAAGCTGAGAGTTGGAGTGAGTCTGGACTGGCGTGGAGAACCGGACCCTGGCTGAGGAGATCTTCCCTTTTCGGTAATAGAATTGACTTCTCTGTGGACATCCTGTTTAGTAGAGGAAACCAGCTTCTTTTTGGCCAAAGAGCACTATTAAGATAACTGTTGCTTTGTTGTCCTGTATCTTCCTGAGTGCTCTCGGAATCAGAAGCGGAAAAGCATGCAGGAGCCCCTTTCCCCATAGTTGAGAGTGCATTGAGTGCGTCGACTACTGCCGAACCATCTAGGGGATTCAATGAAAAAAGGTCCCGTCCTTTGCATTTGTTCTGGTGGCAAAGAGATCCACGTGTGGAGGTCCCCAACGTTGCATAACATGTTGAACACTTCTGTGTTCAATTCCCATTCCATGGGATTTATTTTTGTCCTGCTCAGGAAATCTGCCACCTGGTTCCTCGCTCCTTCTAGGTGCACTGCCGAGATGGATTCGACCGAGTTTTCTGCCCATTTGAAAATTCGATTCGCCAGGTGCTGCAATGACGGGTGCTTTGGGCCTCCCTGGTGCTTTAGAAATGCCACTGTTGTTGTGTTGTCAGATAACACTTTTACATGCTTGCCTTTGAGTCTTGACCGAGCCTGGTAAAGAACTTTCCACACCGCATATAACTCTTTGAAGTTTGAAGTTTGATGACCTGGTCTTCATTTTTGGATCCTATTGTCCCTGGTAGTATCTCCCCTCTACATGACCGCCCCACCCGAACTGACTGGCGTCGGTGGTAACGATGATACATGGAGAGAGAATCCACGGTACTCCTGTTTTCAGGTTCTCTGGAATGGGCCACCATTTTAGTGCTTCCTTTACCGGAAGGGATAGCATCATTCTCTTGTCCAATGAGCTCTGCCTTCTGTCCCAGGTCAACAAAATCTCCCTTTGTAATTTTCGCGAGTGAAACTGACTCCACTTTACACAGGGGATACATGACGTCATCAGACATAGTATCTTCATTGCTTCTCTTATACAGCAAGGTTTCCTTATGAATTGGTGAATTTTTCCGATTAGCCCAGCCTGTTTTTCCTCTTTCCACTGGCACATCTATCTTGGGTACCTCGTCCAAGGTACTCCTCTAGGATCATGGACCGGATGTGGTTATTAACCGGGAACACCCTATTGATCTGGGTACGCAGGCCGCCAAACATTTCATCTTGTACAGATATCGCTTCCGGGGTATCTTCCAACTGCATAGTGTCCCGTACTGCCTGGAGGAGTAAAGGCTGGGTCTCACATAGCGATACACCAGCGATCCCGACAACGATCAGGATCGCTGGTGTATCGCTACATTATCGCTGCTGAGCTGCAAAACAGGCATCTCAGGCAGCGATCAGTACAAGCGACACTGTGGGTAACATCGCTTAGTTACCCGCAGTGTACCTTGGATACCAGCGCCCTGATGCAGGGAGCTGGTAACCAAGGTACACATCGGGTTTCCAGGCGCTGCGCGGTGCCTGGAAACCCGCTGTGTACCTTGGTTACCAGCTCCCTGCTTCAGGGAGCTGGTATCCAAGGTACACAGCGGGTTTCTAGGCACAGCCCCGCGCCTAGAAACCCGCTGTGTACCTTGGTTACCAGCGGATCGCTGGTCTCCCGCCTGTCACACGCAGCGATGCGTGCCTGTCAGCGGGAGACCAGCGATCAAAAAAATGTCCTGGCCTTTCAGCGACGATCAGCGATACCCGGCAGGGGGGCTGATCGTCGCTGAATGTCACACACAGCGATATCGCTGGTGAGCTCGCTGCTGCGTCACAAAACTAGTGACTCAGCAGCGATCTCGCTAGCGATATCGCTATGTGAGACGGGGGCTTTACTCCGTGTCTGCTGACGAAAAGAGATATTTCCTCCCCCTTCCAGTAGGACCTTCTATCTCATCCTGTTCGGAATCTTCCGACATCTCCCCCTCTGAGGATGGGCTAGACACCCTCAGCCTCTTCCGAGACCTCTGGGGTTCTGCCTGCACGGTTTGAGGAACCACCAGGCTTGAGATGAATGCCTGGACCTCTTGCCTTAACATAGACCTCATATTAACCATCAATGATGTCTGTTCTTCCGACAATTTTAAAGGTACAGGACTCGCAGAGGGGCTTCAGCCAAATCTCCGGGAGTTTAGATGTTGAAATGGGACACTTCTTATTTTTCTCGGATTATTTACTATCCTTCTTAGCAGCTGATAGGGTGGGTGTTTCTCCCTAAAATACACAGAGAACTTGCTACTTGTCCCAGTGTGTGTGGGGTATGAGTACTGTGGTATGGCTTCTGAAAGTCTACTCTTGTGCCCCTGGTTCTGCTCTGGGCCTTCTGGTCTGGCTGTCTCCTCCATTGTTGCTTGCAATGTGATGAGACTATGCACTTTCAGTTTAGACTGATTGTGTATAACAGAGCCCCCCCCTTTATATATCGTTTTATTAGGTTGATCCTGCCTACCCCTGGCCCGCGCACCGGCGCGCGCCGTGCCCATGCCCGGAAGTCCTCCGTGAGGCTGACGCTGCATCTCCCCTGCCAGCCACGACCTGGAAGTGACGTCGCCGTGGACTGAAGTGCGCGTACCCTGAATCCTGGGATGCTTTGTCTGCCTGCCGCTCTAACACCGGATGGTTTCCCCCGGGACCGTTGCACACGGCGGCATGGCTCCGGGTCCGAGAGCCCCCAGATAGGAGGAAGCGGACCCATCCCCAGGAGCAGCGCTACACTGGGGCTGGCTGAGGGACCCCCCCATCACAGGTATCAGCCGCAGATTTCTTGCGGCGTTAAGGGAAAGGCTGGGCCCCCGATCCTCACCATATGCCCGGCACAGTCAGGACAAGGCTCGTCGTTTCTATCCTCAGTGGGATAGGAAAAACACTGAAGGGTGGTATGGGGAGGGTCCTTTTAACCAATTGTTGTTCCTGTCCCAATGAGGATAAAAAGGACGTCCTCCATGGTGCTGTCAGGTGGTGAACTGGAAAGACAGTTATCCGATGGTAAAACCTATAAAAAATTACCGCATTTTTTGGATCATAAGACGCACTTTTTTCCTCCAAATTTGTGAGGAAAGTGTGGGGTGCGTCTTATGGTCGGAATGTAGCATGTGGGGAGGGGGCAGCAGCAGACTGGGATCGCAGGTGGCAGGAAAATGTCCCCGCTGCAGGAAACAGGAGCTGGGCAAACCACGTGGTCCGATACTTAAATGTCACGCGGTCTTATGATATGTGTACGATGTCAGTAAACTATTCTTAAAAGAACAACACTCTATACAACATATAGTTTAGCAACATCAGCATGTAAATATAGAATAGATTTACCTGACACGATATCCGTTGAACTCAGGGTTAATCTTGAGGACTTGATACACTGTCACAGGAAAGAGGAGGACCGGGGGTCTAACCTGACCCTAAACTGGGGTCCTAACTAATCCCTCACCTTGGAGGTACTGATAATGGTTCAGAGGTCCAAGTCTCCAGCCTAACCCTGTCTCCTATCAGTCCCTGAACCCTGTAATCAGTCCTAAGAAGGATTCTGATTACCACCAAAGGGATATGGGCTGATCTCTGCTAAATATGCAGATTAGACATATAAGACAGACTGGAGAAAACACAGACTTGCATACACACTCAAACACAGAAGGAAAATAAATGATCTGGGATATTAAACTCTAAGCAAGGTGAGCTTAAAACAACTAAGGAGCTCTTTAACTTAAGTCTATACAGATACAATCCTATCTGTGGTCTGCATGAAGAATTTCACTGGCAACTCCCAACACAGACAACCAGAGATTTAAAGGAAACCAATCAAAAATAATTAATTGCAGCCGGGAGAAACGGCACCCAGTCCCAGAACTGAGCACAGACAGAATTAACTCCCTAACTGCCAAACACAAAGAAACAGCAACTCAGCTGTGAGAAGTCAGAATGTGCAACCGCGACGATCTTCGTGGCGATGCACACATGACAGTACCCCCCCTTCTACGAGGGGCCTCCGGACCCTCAGGGCCAGGTTTGCCCGGGTGAGTTCTGTGGAAGGTCCACACCAAACGATCTGCGTTAATGTCAGACGCAGGAACCCACGTCCTCTCCTCTGGACCATACCCCTTCCAATGCACCAAGTACTGAAGGGACCGGCGATTCAGACGTGAGTCAATGATCTTTGACACTTGAAACTCCAAGTTACCATTGACCACCACTGGAGGAGGAGGTAGAGGTGATGGTATGACTGGTGCCACGTACCTCTTAAGTAATGACTTGTGGAACACATTGTGGATTTTAAACGTAGGAGGGAGGTCCAGACGAAATGCCACAGGATTAATTATGGAACTGATCCTGTACGGCCCGATGAATCTGGGGCCCAGCTTCCAGGAGGGAACTTTAAGTTTTATATTCCTGGTAGACAACCATACCAGATCGTTCACATTAAGATCTGGACCAGAAACTCTCCTCCTATCAGCCATACGTTTATAACGGTTCCCCATAGCACTCAGATTATTCAATACACCTCTCCACATGAAGCAAGTGACGACGAGAAACGCTCCTCCTCAGGAAGCCCAGAAGGGCCCCCCCATTGAATGTACAAAACTGGGGATGAAAACCATATGCCCCAAAAAACGGGGACTTACCAGTGGACTCGCTCCGCCTGTTGTTAAGAGCGAACTCTGCCAGAGGCAAGAAAGAAGACCAGTCCTCCTGGTTCTCTGAGACAAAACACCGAAGATAAGTCTCTAGGCTTTGATTCAGACGCTCTGTCTGACCATTGGTCTGCGGATTAAAAGCCGAGGAAAATGACAATTGCATCCCCGACGTAAACAAAATGCCCTCCAAAACTTGGACACAAACTGAGACCCCCTATCTGACACCACATCAGAAGGCAACCATGAAGTCTCACAATCTCCCCAATGGACACCTGCGCCAGAGTTTTAGCATTAGGGAGGGCAGGAAGAGCAATGAAATGTGCCATCTTACTGAACCTGTCAACAACCACCAGTATGACAGTCTTCCCTGACGACTGAGGAAGGTCCGTGATGAAGTCCATAGACAAATAAGTCCATGGACGCTCCGGAAGTTTCAAGGGTAAGAGGGTCCCAGACGGACGGGTATGAGGGGTCTTAGAGCGAGCCAAACCCCACAGGACGCGACAAAAGTTAAAACATCTTTATTAACGTTAGGCCACCAAACCGGCGAGAAAGGAGATCTAAAGTAGCCTTACTCCCTGGATGTCCTGCTAAAGCAGAATTATGATGTGCCTCAATAACCTTTTATCTCAACTGATTTGGGACAAACAGTCTCCCTGGAGGTCCTGCAGGGGCGTCCCCCTGAGCCTCTAACACCTCCTCCTCAAGCTCAGAACATACAGCCGACACTACCACCCCTCCTGAAGGATAGGGAATCGGGTCATCCATTTTCCCGGCCCTGGGAAACTGTGAGACAAGGCTCCGCTTAACATTCTTAGATCCAGGGCGATAAGTGACAACAAAATTAAACCTGGTAAAAAACACGACCATCGAGCTTGTCTGGAATTCAGACGCTTAGCAGATTCCAAATACAGCAGGTTCTTGTGATCAGTAATGACGGTGACCGGGTAGACTGCCCCCTCCAAAAAGTGACGCCATTCTTCAAAAGCCAACTTAATGGCCAAAAGTTCCCTATTGCCGATATCATAATTCCTTTCGGCGGACGACAATTTTTTAGAAAAGAAAGCGCACGGATGCCATTTACCAGGGGACGGACCCTGGGACAAATATTGCACCCACCCCTACGTCAGACGCGTCCACCTCCACAACGAACGGCTGTGATGCATTGGTTGGATGAGAAGGGTGCCGAAGCAAAACATTTTTTCAAAGAGGAAAAAGCTTGGCAAGCTTTGTCCGACCATTTAGAAAAAATCCGTCCCTTTTCTTGTCATGTCAGTGAGAGGTTTGACAACAGATGAGAAATTACAAATAAATTTCCGTTAGTAGTTAGCAAACCCAGAAAACGCTGCAGAGCCTTAAGATCCTCTGGCTGATCCATTCAAGCACTGCTCTCACCTTTTCAGGGTCCATACGGAAACGGAGGTGACACAAGAAACCAAAACTGAAGTTCCTGTACGGCGAATACACACTTTTCCAGTTTGGCGTATAGTTTATTGTCTCGCAAGATCTGCAACACCTGTCTCACATGCTCCTGATGAGACACAAGATCTGGTGAGTAAATTAAAATGTCGTCCAAATATACAACACAAACAGCCCCACAAGGTGACGAAAAATGTCATTAACAAAATGTTGGAATACTGCTGGTGCAGTAGTCAGACAAAAGGCTGACAAGGTTTCATAATGTCCCTCCGGCGTGTTAAACGCGTTTTCCACTCTTCCCCCTCTTTTATCCTATCAGATTATTACGCCCCCTGAGAATCCAATTTAGAGAACCATTTGGCGCCAACAATTTGATTGAAGAGTCAGGAATCAGAGGGAGTGGATACGGATCTGAACAGTAATCCGATTAAGTTGCGGAAATCCAAGCAAGGGCGTAGGCCTCCATCTTTTTTCTTCACAAGAAGAAACCCCGCGGCCACTGGGGAATGAAGGTCTATATTGCCTTTGGCAGACTTTCGAAATATAATCTTTCATAGCCTGCCTCTCAGGACCAGAAAGGTTATTATAACCTAGCTTTAGGTAACTTTGCATCAGGAAGTAAATTAATAGAGCAGTCTACACACGATGAGGAGGCAACTCCTGCCCCCTCCTAGAGAACACATCCCCAAAGTCCTCCAAAAAAGGAGGCAAAGTACTAGGCACGACCGCACTGATGACTGTGTTCATGCAGTTACTTTTGCAAAACTCCCCCCATTGGCTTATATCTCTGGACTGCATTAATACACAGGGTTATGTTTAACCACCAAGGAAGTCCCAACACAATAGGAGTAGGTAGACCTCAACACATAACAAGATAATAGTTCCCTATGTATTGCCCTACCGAAGGTCAATGTTATGAACCTCATGAACAAGCTTACCTTGGCCGAGGGCCTGGCGTCATGGAGAATATAGGGATCGGTTTGACCAATACACTCAGATGCATACCTTGAGCCTGAGCAAACTGAGCGTTCACCAGATTAGCCCGGACCCACTATCAAGAAGAACAGAAAATCTTCCACTCTCGTACCAACCCACCACCTCCACTGGTACAAGGAACTGAGAAGAACTAGCGGACGAAAACATACTCCCAGGTTGTCGTCCACCACACAACCTGGGATTAACAGTTTTCGGCGGACTTTTTGCTCAACAAGGCACGGGATGGACATCCCCCAACAAAATGTCCTCTTTCCCGCAGAAGAAACACCTTCTAGTTGCGGCGTACCGCCAATCCCCTCCTACGAAATGATGTCCCTCCCAACTGCATAGGCTCCTCCGAACAGACAAGGGGAACCTCAACATAAGGGACTTTAGTAGTAGGTGGAGTAACAACAGGGGGCGGAGTTACCTCGCACTCTCCCGGAGCCGTCTATCAGTACGGATAGCTAGGCCATAGCAGCCTCCAGTGATGGAGGGAATCATACTGAGCCAAAACGTCTTTTAATTTATCAGAAAGCCCATGACAAAACTGGCTTCTAGAGCTGGGTCATTCCATGAGTATCTGTGGCCATCTACGGAACTCAGAAGCAAATTCCTCCGCCGGACGATCTCCTGCTGTATCTTACGTAATTTTGTCTCAGCAGAGAGACCCGATCTGGGTCATCATATACCAAAACCAGGGCAGTAAAAAATCGATCTACTGACTGTAGAGCCGGGGATCCGGAGGAAGGGAGAAGGCCAGGATTGAGGGTCCCTTGTAGGAGCGAGATAACAATTCCCACTCTTGCTCTTCACTCCCTGATGATCGAGGCCGAAGCCGAAAAATTACATTTACATGCTTCCCTGAAGGTAAAAAATTTGTCTCCCACCGTGAACCTGTCCGGGAGAGCTACTTTAGGTTCAAATTGGTTTGCCCGGGGAGAAAAACTTTGGACTTAATGTCCGTCAGCTCCAGGGGTAATCCTGCAACGAGAGCCAGGGGTACTGGATCCATGGCAAACTGGGAATAATTTTATGGGCAGTGAAATGCAGCGGTTTTGATTTTTGGAGTGAAACTGACTCCACTTTAACGGGGTTATGACGTATAGAATGATTTCATTGCTTCTCTTTACAGCAAGGTTTCCTTTGAATTGGTGAATTTTTCCGTTAGCCCACCGTTTTTCCCTTTCCACTGGACTCTATCTGGGTACCTGTCCAGGTACTCCTTAGGATCTGGAACGGTTGTGGATTAACCGGGACCCCTATTGATTGGGTCGCAGGCCGCCAAACATTTCTCTTGTACAGTATCGCTTCCGGGGTTTTTTTCCAACTGAAGTGTCCGTAGCCTGGGGAGTAAAAGGCTGGGTCTACATGCGATACACCAGCGATCCCGAAACGATCAGGTGCTGGTGTTGCTACTTACGCTGCTGGCTGAAAACAGGTTCGGCAGCGATCAGACAAGGACACTGTGGGTACATCCTTAGTTACCCGCATGTACCTTGGATACCAGCGCCTGATGCAGGGGCTGGTAACCAAGGTAACATCGGGTTTCCAGGCGCGGCGGTGCTGGAAAACCCTGTGTCCTTGGTTACCAGCTCCCTGCTTCAGGGAGTGGTATCCAAGGTACCCGGGGTTTTGGCAAGCCCGGCCTAGAAACCCGCTGGTACCTTGGTTACCAGCGGTGCTGGTCTCCCGCCTGTCCACGCGCGATGCGTGCCTGTCGGGGGGGAAACCAGCGTCAAAAAAATGTCCTGGCCTTTCAGCGCGATCAGGATCCCGGCAGGGGGGCTGATCGTGCTGAATGTACACACGCGTATGTGGTGGCTCGCTGCTGCGTACAAAAACTAGTGACAGCAGCGATTTCGCTGCGATATGCATGTGAGCGGGGGCTTTACTCGTGTCTTGCGACGAAAAGAGTATTTCCTCCCCTTCCAGTAGGACTTCTATCTCTCCTGTTCGAATCTTCGACATTCCCCCTTGAGGTGGGCTAGACACCCTCAGCCTCTTCCGAGACTCGGGGTTTGCCTGCACGTTTGGGAAAACCACCAGGCGGATGAATGCCTGGACCTCTTGCCTTAACTAACCTAATTAACCTCAATGTGTTTTTTTCTTCCGACAATTTTTAAAGGGTTACAGGACTCGGAGGGGTTCAGCCAAATCTCCGGAGTTTGTGTTGAAATGGGAATTCTTATTTTTCTGGATTATTTACTTCTTTTGCGCTGTTAGGTGGGTGTTTCTCCCTAAAAACAAGAGAACTTGCTACTTGTCCCGTGTGGTGGGGTTGGTATGTGGTTGGCTTTGAAAGTTACTCTTGTGCCCCTGGTTTGCTCTGGGCCTTCTGGTCTGGCTGTTCCCCCATTGTTGCTTGCAATGTGATGGACTATGCACTTTCAGTTTAGACTGATTGTGTATAACAGAGCCCCCCCTTTATTTTTCGTTTTATTAGGTTGATCTGCTACCCCTGGCCCGCGCACCGGCGCGCGCCGTGCCCATGCCCGGAAGTCCTCCGTGAGGCTGACGCTGCATCTCCCCTGCCAGCCACGACCTGGAAGTGACGTCGCCGTGGACGAAGTGCGCGTACCCTGAATCCTGGGATGCTTTGTCTGCCTGCGCTCTAACACCGGATGGTTTCCCCCGGGACCGTTGCACACGGCGGCATGGCTCCGGGTCCGAGAGCCCCCAGATAGGAGGAAGCGGACCCATCCCCAGGAGCAGCGCTACACTGGGGCTGGCTGAGGGACCCCCCCATTCACAGGTATCAGCCGCAGATTTCTTGCGGCGTTAAGGGAAAGGCTGGGCCCCCGATCCTCACCATATGCCGGCACAGTCAGGACAAGGCTGTCGTTTCTATCCTAGTGGGATAGGAAAACATGAAGGGTGGTTGGGGGGTCCTTTTAACCAATTGTTGTTCTGTCCCAATGAGGATAAAAAGGACGTCCTCCATGGTGCTGTCAGGTGGTGAACTGGAAAGACAGTTATCCGATGGTAAAACCTATAAAAATTTACCGCATTTTTTGGATCATAAGACGCACTTTTTTCCCTCCAAATTTGTGAGGAAAGTGTGGGGTGCGTTTATGGTCGGAATGTGCATGTGGGGAGGGGGCAGCAGCAGACTGGGATCGCAGGTGGCAGGAAAAATGTCCCGCTGCAGGAAACAGGAGCTGGGCAAACCACGTGGTCCCGATACTTAAATGTCACGCGGTCTTAGTTATGTGTCGATGTCATAAACTATTCTTAAAAGAACAACATTATACAAAAATATAGTTTAGCAACATCAGCATGTAATATAGAATAGATTTACCTGACACGATATCCGTTGAACTCAGGGTTATTCTTGAGGACTTGATACCCCTGTCAAGGAAAGAGGAGGACCGGGGGTCTAACCTGACCCTAAACTGGGGTCCTAACTAATCCCCCACCTGGGAGGTACTGATAATGGTTCAGAGGTCCCAAATCTCCAGCCCAACCCTGTCTCCTATCAGTCCCTGAAACCCTGTAATCGTCCTAAGAAGGATTCTGATTACCACCAAAGGGATATGGGCTGATCTCTGCTAAATATGCAGATTGACATATAAGACAGACTGGAGAAACCAGCCTTGCATACACACTAAACCCCAGAAGGAAAATAAATGATCTGGGATATTAAACTCTAAGCAAGGTGAGCTTAAAACAACTAAGGAGCTCTTTAACTTAAGTCTATACAGATACAATCCTATCTGTGGTCTGCATGAAGAATTTCACTGGCAACTCCCAACACAGACAACCAGAGATTTAAAGGAAACCAATCAAAAATAATTAATTGCAGCCGGGAGAAAAAATGCACCAGTCCCAGAACTGAGCACAGACAGAATTAACTCCTAACTGCCCCAAAAAACAAAGAAAGCAACTCAGCTGTGAGAAGTCAGAATGTGCAACCGCGACGATCTTCGTGGCGATGCACACATGACATTAAAGTGGAAGTGAAATTCATTAGCTGCTTCCAGCCCACTGTCAGCACCAAGCAGTGGGGGGGAGTAGCAAATGAATATTCCTTCCTTTAAACAGCGGACCCACATGGTTTCCCCAGCGCCAGATTCCTGCAGAAGTGGGGAGATCTGTGTCTGAAGGAGGAGGCGGCAGGAGGCAGAGTGCCACAAGGGGATCCCGAAAACCTGACAGCACAGCCTGGGGGCTGTGCTGAAGCGATGCTGAATGATCTATGGAGGACCTGTGCGGAAGTCATGAAGAGGACGGGTGGAGCATCACAGACCGCACAAGCCTTGCTCTTCATGATGTCATCCAGGTCTTGCAGACACACCCCAATAGAAACAGCGCAGCTTCATCTTACATGATTGTGGTGAAGTCATAAGGGGAGGGCTCTGTGTAGTATATGAATGTTCGATACCTCACCACAGCGGGGCTGGCGGCTGCAGGACCTGCACTGAGCACAGCCTGTACCCAAAAAAGAATTAAAAGGTTAGTAATTACAGCACATAAAAAAAGCATCTGCCACTCCTGTGGTGAACTATAACTCCCAGCATACCATAGGATTGCAGGACATGCTGGGAGTTTTAGTTCTCCATGGGATCTTAAAACAGCACTCCAGTGTTTATTTTTCAGTGCTGGAGTGGTGCTTTAAATATAAGCCCTGTGCCCCATTTTTTATTCACCCTCCAGCGTCTTCAAATAGTAATTTACAGACACCACACTGGTCCCACAGCACCATACTATTCTATATAAATAACACCATATAGTATGTTATTTTTGTTATTAAATATTTTACCATTTTTGCTTCAAATATTTTTTTTCCTATTTTCCACCTCTAAAACCTGGGTGAGTCTTATAGTCGGTGCGTTTTTATTGTCCGAAAAATACGGTAAGTGGCGATCCCAAAATAAATTTCAAGAGCAGTTGAGATTATTTTTTTTAGAATCAAGTTGAAGAGGACGTGTATCCAAAAAATAGCTGAAAAACGTTCCTGATTAGCCCCTTTAAACCCACTGGTACTGTTATCCAATAGTTCATAGAAATCTATCATGCCCCAGGTCGCCCCATAGTATTGGGGATAGGATCGGTAATAGAAGCATTGTCTAAATCAGCGGTCTCAAACTCGCGGGCCAACTGCGGCCTCGGGACACTAGTTTGTGGCCCTCACCTCCTGGGCACTCGGTACAGTACTTTGCGGCCCTCGGCTGGGATCACACATGCGAGAAACACAGCATGTGAAATCCCAGTCACTCGCAGTACCGCTCATTAAGGCCATGAATATGGACGCACTCCACTCTCATAGGTGTGGTGCCCATATTCATGAGCTTAATGAGCGGTACCACAGAAAGACTCAGCGCGGGCGGCAGCCGCAGGAGATGAGGTGAGTATAAAGATCCTTCCTGCCCGGCCCCATGTTCCTGTCTCTGACACAGAGAGCAGCGCGCTGGATGACATCATCATTCAGCGGCCTGCTCTGTCAGAGCGAAGAAGCGCGGACACAGGTAATGCTGCGGACAGGTGAGAGGTGGTGTGTGTATACAGGTGAGAGGTGGTGTGTGTGTGGGTGGAGGAGAATGATGGGGACAAAGCAGTAATGGGGAAAAAGCAATGGGGAGAAAAAAACAGTTGATGGGGAAAGCAATGGGGAAAGCAATGGGAAAGCAGTGATGGGGAAAAGCAATGGGGAAAAACAGTGATGGGGAAAAACAATGATGGGAGTGATGGGGAAAAGCGTGATGTGGAAAAGCAATGGGAAAAGCAGTGATGGGGAAAGCAGTGATGGGCAAAAGCAATGATGGGAGTGATGGGGAAAAGCAATGATGGGAGTGATGGGAAAAAGCAGTGATGGGGAAAAGCAATGGGGAAAAACAATGATGGGAGTGATGGGCAAAAGCAATGATGGGGTGATGGGGGAAAAGCAATGGGGAAAAACAATGATGGGAGTGATGGGCAAAAGCAATGATGGGAGTGATGGGGGAATAGCATTGATGGGAGTGATGGGGAAAAGCAATGTGGAAAAAACAATGATGGGAGTGATGGGCAAAAGCAAATGATGGGAGTGATGGGGGAATAGCAATGATGGGAGTGAAGGGGGAAAAGCAATGATGGGAGCGATGGGGGAAAAGCAATGATGGGGGAAAAAGCAATTATGGGAGTGATGGGGAAAAGCAATGATGGGGAGAAAGCAATGATGGGGAAAAAAGCAATTATGGGAGTGATGGGGAAAAGCAACGATGAGGTGATGGGAGAATGAGTGTGGGGGAGAATGAGCCCTGGGGGAGAATGATTCTTGCTGTTAACCAGTTAATGTTTACTTGTCCACCACACTGCAGTGTCAAAAGAGGAAGACAGCGAGACAGGCAGCAACATTGAATCAGAGAGCTTTGACCTCGAAACAAAAATCCTCAGATCCTGGTATTGTAAATAATATTGGAATATTTATTCATTGATATTGCGCTATTAACTCCACAGCACTATACATACATCATCAACACTGTCCCATTTGGGACATTTGATAACATTGGAATGTTTTTGTAAGAGCTTTTCTTGTGGAAACCTGACGCGGCCCAGCCTCACCAGATTCTACCTCCAGCGGCCCCCGGGTAAATTGAGTTTGAGACCCCTGGTCTAAATATATAGATTGGCGTTTAAAACCTGTGTTAAAAAAATTATGCCATCGTATTTGAAAGTACTGGAGATTTTTAAAACTTTATTAGAGATCGATGGCAACAAGATTTTAACCTGGCATCAATTAATGTAATCTATATACGCGGATTCCACATGCTAAGGTCATATGAAGTAAAAATCATGTTAAAAAAAGAGTTGCAAAGGCTGAAGAGGAAATTGAATTTATTACTGAGAGTTTAGATTTTATTCTTACACACAGTGCGTTTTCTTTTGGCAATAGCTGGTACACATAGGTTACGGCACAGTGATGGGGACGCCTGTCGCATGTACTTTTGCGAATTATTTCTGGGTGATTTTGAAAGCGAGTACATTTATGGTTCAAAAAAACCCATACTTAAAATACCTCAGTGCATATCACCGTTTTGTGAATGACGTATTTTTAACATGGGCTGGAACTGAAAGTGATTTCAATGAATTCCTAGAATATTTAAACAATGGAAATAAGTCATATGAAGTTTACATCCCAATTTGGTAACAATAATCGGATTTTTTTAGATGTGAATATCAGCATGAAGATGGTAAGATAACAAACTTTTAAAACCAACTGCGATCAACATGTTGCTCCACTACAATAGCGCTCACATATCATATACGAAAAGAAGCATTCTGTATAGCCAATTTTTAAGGCTAGAAAAATTAATAACAGTGAAGCAGGTTTTTCTAGCAGCAGATGAGTTGACATTTTTTTTTTTTAAAAAAAGAGGTTAGGGAAAGCAGGTAAAAAAAATCAAGTGGACTTGTAAAAATAAAAAAAAAATCAGAAGAATTGGGAAATAAGAGATTTATCTTTTCGTTTAAACATAACTCAAAACATGAATTTGATCAGATCGCAATAAAAGAAATTGACATGTCTTAGAAAGCGATTAAAGACTTAAGCGCAGTAGCAATAAATAAACCGTTAATCAGCTACAAAAGAAGCCGCAATTTAAATTATATTTTGGTGCATAAGAGATTTGTGGAAAATAAAAAAATGACGTGGTTGAATGAAAACATCCAACAATTTTTATTGTGGGAATTGTCCTTTTTCCCATTTACAGTAGTGGAAAAAAAAGTAAAAATTGGAATAGTCACACTTTCTGTAATAGAATTAATTACATGTCGTACGAAAAAAATAATTTGTGATTTTTTTGTCCATGTCTTTTTTTTTATTTGGGAAAACAATCAGACCAATGAACATAAGTTTGGAACATTCCATTCTATACTAAAGGGAAAGGATGGCTAAGATTAATAAAAACACATGAGAGATACACAATGCAGATCCAAATGCTTTAAGTTTTGCAGGAATTGAGCTTATGGAATACCCCAACAGGGTGGTGATCTTAGAATCATAGAATGGTAGAGTTGGAAGGGACCTCCTGGGCCATCTGGTCCAACCCTCAAAGCAGGATTCTCTAAATATCCCAGACAGTGTCTGTCCAGCTTGTTTGAAGACTTCCATTGAAGGAGAACTTACCCCTCAGTGGCAGCTGTTCCACTCCTTGATCACCCTAACTGTCAAAAAGTTTTTTCTAATATCTAATCTGTGTCTCCTCCATTCAGTTTCATCCATTGCTTCTAGTCTTTCCTTGTGAAAATGAGAATAAAGATGATCCTTCTACAATGTGACAGCCTTTGAGATATTTGTAGGACAGCAATTAAGTCTCCTCTCAGTCTCTTTTTTTGCAAGCTAAACATTCCCAATCCTGCAACCGTTCCTCACAGGACATGGTTTGCAGACCGGTCACCATTCTGGTGGCTCTCCTTTGACTTGCTCCCGTTTGTTGATGTCTTTTTTTAAATGTGGTGCCCAAACTGGACACAGTATTCCAGATGAGGTCTGACCAAGAGGAGTAGAGGGCAATAATGACCTCACGTGATCTAGACTGTATGCTTCTGTTGATACATCCTAGAATTGTATTTGCCTTTTTGCTGCTGTTTCACACTGTTGACTCATGTGAGTCTGTGATCAATTGTATACCAAGTCTTTTTCACATGTGCCGTTACTTAGCCCTATTCCTCCATTTGTAAATTATTATTAAGAGAGAAGGCTTGGGATCTTAGAACGGATGCTCAGGGTCCATTAGGTGAAAATGATAAACTGGATTTGTCAGTATGGTATAAACAATTCCAGTAATCATTATGTATTGTTTTCATGTGTAAACTTTCACATCATATGTTCAACCACTCCCCATCCTTATTAAAAGGAAGTTGTAGCACCCTGGCTAACATGGACCCGCAGAAGTGCGCAACAGCACGAAACGGCCATGTCCATCAGGCTTATTCCCCTGCTCACTCCCTGTCTCTTGCACCCGCACCATACACTTTATTGAGATGTTGATATCATCTAATATGGATTAAAGAAATTCAACAAGAAAGACCGGGGAGTGCTCCATTTCTATTCTTCTTGTCTGAGTAACCTACCAGAGTCATGTTTATGGATGATGAAATGAAGCCTATAAAGAAAAAATGCACCTCCCTACAGTAAAAACATTGTGAAGGATTGGTAATGTTGTGGGGATGATTTGCCACATCTGAGGCCTTGGAGGACTTGAATGTCTTACAGGTACAATGAAATCAGAAGATCCTCAGACCCCGCAGACCATTTTAGAGTGAAATATGCTCTCAAATATTAAAAAACCTAAGTTTTAGTAGAACAAAATGAGTTCTTCTACAGCACGATAATAACCCAAAGCACATATCCAATAGTATGCTAGAATGGTTAAAAGACAAAAAAAAAATTAAAAAAATAGGTGCTCACAGGTGGGCCCAAAAAAAAATGAAAAATTGAACTCCGTCTTGTTGCTAAAGGTTGTACAACAAAAAAGGCTTCTTATTTTGTCAATGTCATACTATGTTCCATCTTTATTTAAATGAATACAGTTATATGAAAAAGTTTGGCACCCTCTTAATCTTAAGCTTAATGTTTTATAAAAATTTGTGTTTTTGCAACAGCTATTTCAGTTTGATATATTAATAACTATTGGACACAGTAATGTTTCTGCCTTGAAATGAGGTTTATTGTACTAACAGAAAAAGTGCAATCTGCATCAAACAAAATTTGACAGGTGTATAAAATATGGGCACCCTTATCATTTTTTTGTTTTAAATACTCCTACTACTTTTACTGACTTACTAAAGCACTTTTTTTGGTTTTGTAACCTCATTGAGCTTTGAACTTCATAGCCAGGTGTATGCAATCTGAGAAAAGCTATCAATGTGGCCATTTGCAAGTTGTTCTCCTGTTTGATCTCCTCTGAAGAGTGGCATATGGGCCTCTCAAACAACTGTCAAATGATCTGAAAACAAGATTATTCAACATCGTTGTTCAGGGGAAGGATACAAAAAGCGTCTCAGAGATTTAACTGTCAGTTTCCCCTGTGAGGAACATAGTAAGGAAATGGAAGAACACAGGGACAGTTTTGTTAAGGCCAGAAGTGGAGGCAAGAAAAAACATCAGAAGGGGAGAGAAAGGAATGGTGAGATCAGTCAAGGACAATCCTCAGACCACCTCCAGAGAGCTGCAGATAACTTGCTGCGATGGTGTCAAGTGCATCGGTCAATATACAACACACTTTGCACAAAGAGAGCTGTATGGGGAGTGATGGAAAGAAGCCGTTTCTGCAAGCACGCCCCCAAACAGGTCGGTTGAGGTATGCAAAAGACATTTGGGAGAAGCCAATTTCTTTTTGGAAGAAGGTCCTGTGGACTGATGAAACAGATTGAGTTGTTTGGTCATACAAAAAGGCGTTATGCATGGCGTCAAAAAAAAACAGCATTCCAAGAAAAAACACTGCTACCACAGTAAAATTTGGTGGGGTTCCATCATGCTTTGGGGCTCTGTGGCCAATGCCGGCACCGGAATCTTGTTAAAGTTGAGGGAGCATGGATTCCACTCAGTATCAGCGATTCTTGACAATAATGTTCAAGAATCAGTGACAAAGTTGAAGTTACGCGGGGATGGATCTTTCAGCAAGACAATGATCAAACACGCTCCAAATCTACTCAGGCATTTCATGTAGAGGAACAACAATTACATGTTCTGGAATGGCCATCCCAGTACCCAGACCTGAACATCATTGAACATCTGTGGGATCATTTGAAGAGGGCTGTCCATGCTCGGCGACATCAAACTTACTGGAATTGCTTTTTAAAGAGGAATGGTCAAAAATACCTTCATCCAGGAATCATTAAAAGTACAGGAAGCGACTAGAGGCTGTTATTTTTAAAAAGGAGGATCTACAAAAGACGGATTTTGGTTAAGAACTTACCTGTAAAATCCTTTTCAGCGAAGGAAGGAAGGGAGACACACTAGTCTTATAGTGGGTAGGCGGAGCCCGATAGGATAGACACCTCAGATTAAAAGAGTGTTGACCGGCCCTCAGCTCGGGCTCCCTCCTACTCAGCTCTCAGTCGTACACAAGCTAAGGAAGAGCAAATATCACCAGCGGAGCAATAACCCTTCTGAAGGACTTCAGAGAAAAGACAATAATACAGGTTATGCATGAACAGGAAAAAAACACACCAGTTCCAGGTACTACTCACTGGACTGACCACTGCGATGAGCTGGCAATGTGGAACAGAGCCTTAGCGCGCGACCTCAGCCAGATAATCGCTATAGGAAGGGTCACGCGCATCTGAAAACACAACAACACACTTCTGCCATGGGAGGGAGCTGTGTTCTCCTTCTTCCTTCGCTGAAAAGGTTTTACAGGTAAGTTCTTACCAAAATCCGTCTTTCAGCAGCAGACTGGAAGGAAGGGAGACACACTAGTCATTACTAGTGGGAGTCCCAAAGCAGTCCAGAAAATTAAGGGTGGGAAAAAAAAAAAAAAAGGCAGATCCCAAAACCTAAGTAAATGCGCAACCAGCGCTAAATTACAAGTTAACGGAACTTTAAAACTACAGCCGCCTGCAGGACCTACGTCCTAAGGCCGCATCAGCGGAAGCACCAAGTCCACCTTATAAAATTTTGTAAAGTGGGGACGGAGCGCCAGGTCGCCGCCCGGCAGAGCGGAGCTGCTGAGGCCCTTGAAGAAAGGCCCACGTGAACCACAGCCCTCGTGGAGTGAGCTCGAAACTTAATCGGGCGAGGTTGCCCTTAAGTCGGTAGCCTCTAAAATGGCCGACGAATCCAAGAGCTTAGAGTCCTTGGAAAGCTCGTTGACCACGCTGACGACCGCTGGAATCACAAACAGAGAGTTCCGACTTCCGAAAATTTAGGTAATAAACAAATAGAACTTCAAGCCGCACCAAAATCCAATTTGTGCAAGGCCGTTCCTTCGCATTCCGGCTCCGGACAGAGCGAGGGCAACACAATATCTGGTTAAAATGAAATTGCGACACCACTTTAGGTAGGAAGTGCCCGTGTGCGAAGACTAGCGATCGGGTGAAACTCCAGGAAAGGAGGCGAGCAAGAAAGAGCCGCCAACTCGAAAACCTTCTCAAAAAGGTGACCGCCTAGAAAGGAACTTCCAAGATGCAAAGAAAAGCTAGCAGAGTCCATAGGCTCAAAAAAGGGCCAGTTGAAGGCCTCCAATACAAGATTTTAGCCGCCAAGGAGACACAGGTGCCTTCCGCGGCGGAAACTGACGGGTTACTCTGCGAAAAAAGGAACGTCCCTACGCGAGCGTTTTCCTTCCGAAAAGCAAAGACAGGGCAGAAACCGACCTTCAGGTGTAATGCCAAACCCTTGTCCTGCAAAAGCCAACAAATTGGGAATGGAAAAAATCCTCGGGTTCTTGAAGAACCGAAACCACCCAAAAAAAGGCTACCCAAGATTGTGATAAATTGTAGTAGCCGGCCTCTGGCAGCCCGCGTGGCAATGACCTTGGCTGAAAAACCTTGCCGGTCAATATTTCGGTCTCAAAAGGGCCCGCCGTCAAACGCAGGACTTCAGGTCCGGAGAGAACGGGCCCTTGGGTTAACGGTCCGGGCGAAGAGAAAGTGGAAAGGGACGCTGCCAGAAGCGGCCCGTGTCGAGAACCACGTCCTCCTTGGCCAATTGGGGTTCAACTAGCCGGGTTCTCTCCGTCTGATCCGCGCAACCCCGAGGAAGTAAGGGTATCGGGGAAACACATTTTAGTGAATTGGGGCCAACGGAGCCCGGCATCCACCGTCACACCTTGGTCTTTGTACTGGACATGAAAGTCGGTAATTGGCATTGAACCTGGTGCCATCAATCCATTGGGGGTTCCCCAAGGGGACAGCGTGCAAAAATCCCGGATGAAGACTCCATTCTCGGGATCCATCTTCTCGGCTGAGAAAAGTCTGCCGGTATTCTGAAACCTGGAATGGGTGCAAGATGGGCTGGACTTGGTCTGGCCTACCGGATCCGGATAATCCACCATGAGCTGGAACTCCTTGTCCCGCCTAGATGGTAGAAATTTTGGACCGCCGTGCATTGTCTGTTGCCCTCAGCTGGAGACCGCTTAAAGGGACCGTCCGTGTTGGGGCAAAGGAAAATTGCCCTCATTCCAGGATGTTGATCGGCAGGACAGACCCCACGACAATACCCCCCTGAATCCAAAATCGTTCCGACACTCCCCAGCCCGTAGGTGGCATTGGTGGTTTGACCGACCACCTGGGGGAGGGGAAAGGGTTCCCCAGGGATAACGCTTCGGAGTAACCCCATCTAGAGACTCTGCCCCTGTGGGAGATGTGAAACTGCAATCCGCGAAGCTGCGATCACAACGGCTCAGAATGGCTTTGGGGGCCCTGGAAGAAACTGAGCAAACGGAAGTGCCCATGGACCCCATAAACCCAGAAGGGCATACACTTCGAAGGGGACATGCGTCGAAGACTCATAAACCTGACATGGGGAGCATGCTTGCTTGTTGGAGGCAGAGCACCACTGCCGACCGTGTCGAATGCATCCCAAAAAACGGATTGACTGCGACGGTTCCAGAGACGATTTCCCCCAATCCCCAGCCCCCCGAAGCCCCAGGAGTGAAGGTTAGATTCGAGCAGCCCCCGCCTCCCCTTTGAGGCCCCCACAATAAAGGGGTCGTCCAGGTGGGAAAAAATAAAAACCCCCTGTCTTGAAGAATTGCCATGAGAGGCACCGAATTTTTGAAAAAAACTCTGGGGCTGGGCCCCAACCCGAAGGCAGAGCCCCAAATGGTATGGCCCGACCTATGGCAAAAAAGGAAGCGTTGGGGGCCCCTTTCCCCGTTGGGAAGTGAAAAAAAGTGTCGAAAATTGATTGCCCCAAAAAAGGTTCTGCGACGGGCCGCCAAAACGGAGGAACGATTCATGCGGATTTCCTGGGTGGGACATGCCTTTTTAAATCTTTTGAGCCCCAGAAGGGCCAAAATTTTTGCCTTTTTTTTGGGGACAAAAGGGTTAAAAAAAAACCCTTTCCCCCGGGCCCCCCCGGGGAACCGGCCACCCCCTTTTTCTGCAGAAGGGAATCCCCCTCGCGGAGAGGGGAAAAAAAGCCGGGCTAAAAGGAAGCGAGATTGAAAAAAAAAAATGTTGGGGGTCGAGAAAAAACTCTATGAAGTCCCTGCCCAACCAACTGTGTCCAGGCGTCCGACAGTGGGAGCACAGGTGGTTTAATTGGAGTAAACGACCCCCCCTCGAGAGCGCTGGTGAGCCAGGCGTCAGTCCCCCTTTTTGCGGGCTTTGCCCTTTCCCCTTGTCTTAAGGGGGAAAATTCTGTTCTGGGAATGGGAAAATTTTGGGGAAATTTCCTTTTTTTTTTTTTTTTTTTTTTAAAAAAAAAAGGAGACCCCCGACCCCAGAGGGCTAACGAATCATCCCCCCCCGGCCGAAAGGACCCCCCAAAACCCCTACCCCGGAATAGTCGCCAGTGCAGAAGTCCCGCTCTACGGGCGGGGTTTTAAAGTGTTTCTTTTGCCTTTGCCTTGGAATCGCTCCGTGAGGTCAGATCCAAAAAACGCCACCTTGTAAAATAAAATAGCAAACCCCCCTTGGAAACCCCCCCCAGTACTGTCTAAGGACGTGCTTTTGATGGATGCGGGATTGCGCCCTGGATGCGTGGGGAGTATCCTCCAACAATTGAAAAAACCATCTACTCGTAGAGGGGGGCCCCCCTTGCCCGCCGTCGTTTTCCCCAACGGCCGGGAAAATTTTTAAGCACCAGGATCCCCTTGTATGAACCATGACCCCCCGGGCCCGCGATGGGGATGCTTTCTCTCGTTTTTTGTCCGGGGTCCCCCAGACTGCCCTTTCCCCTTTTAACGGAAGATTTCTAAGCTGGGATAAAGGGCATCCATTAGGAGAAGGGATCCAATTTAAACAAAACCGTAAAACCCGGTACAGTGTCTAAAAGGGTCCCCCGAAAAGTTGTAAGCTGATCGCGACCTTGCGACTTGAAAAACCGGCGACTTCCGGACGTTAGTTACCTCTCGGTAACTGTAAGCCCTCATGGCTTCAATAAACCTCTGTTCGGCCCAAAAGAGGGAGAGTTCCCCCCGGGTCTCCTTGTCCAATCGGACATTTTTTTTTCGGGGAAGGAAGGCACCGGCTTGTGTCGTTCTTGAGAGGATTAGCTGAACCCAATAATAGAAGGCAGGGCAGGCCTCAAAAAAAAATGGAGGGCCTCCATTTTGGGCCCCTGGCACCCCCCGCTGCGCATGACGCCCCCCGGGTTGCGGCAGATCGGAGATCCTGAGCGGATTGGGAGACGGTCCGATCTGAAGTCTTGCACGTATAGGAGGGGAAACCGTCAGTAAAAGAACAGTGTGTTCTTTTAAAAAAAAAAAACGCTGAAGGGTTTTTTAAACTTTAAAGAAAGAGCTACCCCAGGTCCCCCCTTAAAAAGTTAACCGCCAAGAAGGCGTTAAGTAGCAGACCCCCAACCTTTTTAAAAAAAAGGGTGTGCGAGCCACAATGCCTTTATAAGGCGCGCTGCAGGGAGCTAGCACATAAACAAGAAAATTTAACGATCCTAAAAATTGCGCTGTTTTGTATATGCTTTTCCGCCAAAAACGTAAAAGGAGACGCTAAAATTATGGTCGTTAAGAGACGCCCGATTGGCAGCTACTGTGACATTAAACGATCACAAAAGTCGCTTAGTATGGTCGTTATGGGATCGTTAGCGGGAAGCATAGTGACATTAATTGCGACTCCCCCAACCCCCTTTAATGAAAAGGGGTGCGAGCCCTCTTATGGGGGAAAAGCTGCAGGACAGCGCTGTTGCCTCATTTGTGCCTCAGAAAGGCGCCCGCGCTGTGGGGGGGGGGGGGGGGTTAACTTTGCCCCCAGGGTAGAAGCGATTACCCCTGGTCACGGTGTTTGCGTCTTGCGGGAGGGGGGAGAGAGAAAAGGGGCCAGGAAAATTTCGCCCCCTTCGTAAAAGGGCCCCCGCGCTGTGCTCGTGTGCTCATGAAGAACGGAAAGGAGAC
>JARQOD010000001.1:564411692-564470888 GCA_033576555.1 Oophaga sylvatica | reverse complement strand
CCGCCGCGCGTGGCTCGCATCATAGCCAGTTCTAATATGTTCCTTTTATCTAAGACATATGAATAATAGCCTCCTGATGTGTCCAGTAAATGAATGCTGGATGAAACGCGTTGAGGAGACATGATAGTATCTAGGTTATAGATCAGAGCCTGACACGATCTCTATGTTAATGTGTCCAAGTACTATCAGTGGACACAGTGTTGGTAGTTAGTGGAATAGGATGGATATATGGGGATAATGGGGATCGACTTTGCCCTAAATCCTATACTTCCACTGTCAGTTATATATTTGGAGCATAAATAAACTCACTAGCTGTGCACACAATTCCCTGTTGAGTGGCAGCAATAGGGAGGGTAGCTGCACAGCAGGAATGGTATGGCTGATATAAATGAATGAGATCAGTCTATACGCAGTTTCATCTATTTGAATATGTAGAGCCCGTTTTCATGTGTTTGGTTTTGTGACACTAGTTATTAGTCAGCACTTTATAGCGCTACAGCACTTTAATTGCTTACCCAAATATATGGTCAGCAATGAATCTTGGTGTCTGATTTCTCTTTTGGGCTAATGTGCAATACATCTCATCTAGGGTGGTTTTCATGACCCTAATGGGATTGGATTATTTACAACTTACCGACATTAACCCCTCTGTTGAAAGTTGAGGACTAGTGTAGGGTCCCTATTGAACGATATCTAGTCCCTTCTCTTTTATAGATGGTCATTTTTTTCTCTGCAGTAAGCTAAATACCATCTAGTTTGGTTTTGCACTAGTGTTTAATGCATCTGATATTCACTTATATATAGTGGATAGACTGCACATTTCTATGGTGGTCACTGAATTTTATCATATTAGAAATAAAGGTTACATTTTAATATATTGGTTTGTCCACCACAGTCAGTAAATTTTCTGCAGTAGAGGAGGCCTGTTAGCGATGTCGGAGCTGTGAACTAGCCAAACCTCCGGAGCAGAGAACCCCGACGCAGATCATCGTGACTTCTACCCCCTTAGAGTTATTGATAATCGATTACTTAACTGTGGGCCCAGCTCATCTCGGTATGAACATTGTCTGATGATGACTGACCACTTTACCAAGTTTGTTGTGGTGACTCCAACTCGTGATCAGACTGCTGAGTAGTGTTGAGCGATACGATACTGCAAGTATCGGGTATCGGCCGATATTAGCTCTATCGGACTTTCGATACTTAGTTCCGATATTTTCGTCTTATCGGATACCGGAATCGGGATTGTCACTGTCACTGTCAGTGTCCGTCGGTCGGGTCTGTCAGGAGTCAGCGGCACTTACCTGGCAGAAGATCTCCGGCGGTCACGGGCTGGACTGCTTCATGGCCGCCATCATCTTTCCCCGGCGGTCACATGCAGTTTCTCGCGATAACTGCAGTGACTGCTGGGTAATCCCGGCCGTAAAGCAGTCAGTCCGATGACGTCACCGCCGGGGAAGCAGGTAATCAGCTGTGCTGCGTCGAGATGACAGGCTCTGCCTGTCATTGCGATGTAGCAGAGCTGGATCGTCGTGGGACTGTCGTTACTATGGACTGCGTCGGACAGGTGGTATACTGTTGTTTTTTTTTTTTTCTTTTTTTACAGGAGATCGATGGCGTCGCAGGAATGAGAGTATAATAAAAGAAATGAAAACTGTGTTGTCTCTTTAATTTCATTAAAAGACTTTTTTCTTGCTGTGTCTTTTTTTTATACATTTAAAAACTTTGGGATTAATAATGGATCGGTGTCTTATTGACACCTATCCATTATTAACCGGGCTTATTGTCACCGTGCAATCAACGGTGACATTAACCCCTTATTACCCCACTTGCCACCGCTACAGGGCAGTGGGAAGAGCCGGGTAAAGTGCCACAATTGGCACATCTTTTGATGCGCCAAATGTGGGGCTGCTGTAGCCTGGTATTATCAGGCTGTTGAGGGCAAAAATCCATGGGCCTTGACAGTCTTTTAATACCAGGCCGCAGCAGTCTGCATTTTACTTGGCTGGTTAACACAAATAGGGGGACCCCTACGCCTTTTTTTTTCGAGGGGATCCCCTATTTTTGTTAACCAACCAAGCTAAGCAAACTGCTGTGGCCTGGTATTATCAGGCTGGCAAGGTCCATGTATGTTGGCTCCTTAACAGCCTTAAATACCATTCCTCAGCAGCAGGGGCGTACATATAAATCATGGGGCCCCATAGCAAAAGTCTGAATGTTCCCCACCCCCCCAAAAAAAAAACCCAGAGGCATTGTAAATGTAAAGTGCCAGCACAGTGAGGGAAGTTGAGTCGCACAGAGACAGGGGTTTTGGGGGTACTCGGCACAGATCACGTCGACTTCTATGGGGGATGTCACGAGTAGCACAGCTCGGTCCGTGACCTGGGCGATCACTGGAATGTGGGATATTTCCAGGGATGATAGAATGTTTGTGTAGTTTGTTGTGACGCCACCTGTAGTACCTGGTCAGGGTGTCCAGCGCTGCTGTGCAGGTCCTCTGGAAGGGATGGTGTAGTGCAGGTAGGTGAAAAGTCTTCTACAGGTAACACGCTATCCTTCCAGGGCAGATAGATGTGAGATAGAGCAATGGTGCAAAGTGATGTAGCAGAGTGGACTATGCGACGTAGTAAGAAAGCAGGAAACACTTCAAGTTAAACGTTGCATAATAAAATTTTTAATAATAACATTACAAAAGTGCAAATGGCTTATATTATGTGACATGTTTTGTTACTGTTCATACCCTTGATATGTGTTATACATGTGTGTTAATAAATACATATTCAACAAAAGTGCAAATAGCATTAGTGCCGAAGTTCGTGGAGACTTCTTAGGACTACAACCCCACCGGGGTAACTTCACAGTGTCCTTTACTTGTGCTTGTGGAGGACCCGCTCCAAACCTCCAACTGTGGTCTTGGGTGGGCTGCAAGACTTTCCTTGAGCAGACCTCACTTTCGGCCACACCAAACGGGTTTTTAGTTTCTGAGGTAGTTGAAAATAGTGCACAGTAAAGTTTTTTGTAAAACCAAGATGGAGCACCGAAGTGCCAACTATTTACAGAAAAATTTGTGAGCCAGTACAGTTCATGGCTTCAAAGTTCAACATTTTCATTACAGTGAAACACCATTACCCAACCTGGGTATATTAAGGCAACAATAAACTTGTTCTTCTGAACATTCACCCGTCCGGGTACATCAAACCATTACCCAACATGGGTATATTAAGGCAAAAATAAACTTGTTCTTCTGAACATTCACCCGTCCGGGTACATCAAACCATTACCCAACATGGGTATATTAAGGCAAAAATAAACTTGTTCTTCTGAACATTCACCCGTCCGGGTACATCAAACCATTACCCAACATGGGTATATTAAGGCAAAAATAAACTTGTTCTTCTGAACATTCACCCGTCCGGGTACATCAATAATTTAACTATTTACATACAGAGACCCTGTCCGGGTTATTTAGACTTCTTTGGCTGGCCTCTTCCAGGTACCACCTGGTACTGTTGTGGAGCTTGCCAAACATCCGTGACAGGAGGGTCCACCCAGACCTGATGACGTCGTGTGGCGTGTACAGTGACGTCGTGACCCGCTATCTGGGTCTGTGTGGCCACCTCTTTCGTCTCCCTCCGGGTCTGGAACCCTATGTCCCGGACTGTACGAACCCCAGGGGGCCTAACAGGCGCCGGGTACGGGCCAGCTATCTGTAAGGTTCTGTGTACATGTTCCTGAAACTCAGTTTTTTCGTCAGCCATTTTACTTTCTGTCTTGCTGCAGCTATCTTGCCCTCAGTCAATATGGAGTTTCCAGCTTGCATGTTCCCGCCCTGATTCTCTCCTCTTGCTTCTTAAGCAGCCACAGCTGAGCAATCAGTGCTTCAGAATCAAGCCTGCAGTGAACCTGTGACCTGACTCCTGGAAGCCTTGGATTTGTACTCCAGTTATTTCCTATTGTGGAACTTTGGAACACTCGTGGACTTTGGAACCTTGCCATTTGATAAATCCACATTTGCATGGACTTACGGTAACAGTGAAGAGATCCTGAACCTGTTGTGGAGAGTGATTGCTGAGCTTAAGTTACTCTGGCCTGCTGTGTCTCCTGCTTTTGTATCTGCAAACTGTGTGACTATTATTGCCACTTGTATGAAGTAATACAAGACCTTCTATATCAAACCTGTGACTCCTGTGTTTTCATCGCACCCAAGCACAAGACACTATATGATCTGTACTACTTACATTACAAGATTCTGAAGCCAAACGTTAGTGTCTGCTGGATCTGGAAAGGCTGTGTCTGCTGTAACTGTGGATATCGGATGTCCGGTTGTACTTTCTGTGATGACAGTGGTTGTGACTTCTCACAACCATTCCAGGTGAGCAATTCCCTTAAGTTTTTTTTTTCTGCAGTGTTACCACAGGTAAACACTATTGTTTTTTTTTTTTCTTTCCTCTTTTGTGTCTGCTGCAACTGTGGATATCAGATGTCCGGTTGAACTTTCTGTGATGATAGTGGTTGTGACTTCTCACAACCATTCCAGGTGAGCAGTTCCCTTAATTTTTTTTCTCTCTGCAGTGTTACCACAGGTAAACACTATTGTTTTTTTTTTTTCTCCTCTCCTCTCCTTCCAGTACTCCTGTCTTAAAAGATCTGGAAAATGGAGGCCCGCATAAAGGAACTTTGCGGAGTGACTGATAATATCCTTGCAGATTTGCAGAATATAAAGACCCGTTTTACAAACCTACAGGACCTCACTAATCACAATTTGCAAGTGTTTGGACAGACTGCCCAGGATTTGCGAGCCAGGATTGAGGTTCTAGAGGAGCGAGTCCAGGCTCCTGCCGTGGCCCCGAGTTCTGGGATTCCCAAGTTGCCCCCTTTTCGTTTTGGCGGTGAACGTGAGAAATTCAGGGGATTTATTAATCAATGCAATCTTTTTTTTTCTGCACATGCTTCACAATTTCCCACTGAACGATCTAAGGTGCTTACTATAATTATGTTGCTTACCAACAAGGCTTTGATGTGGGCAAACCCTCTGATTGAGACTGAGGATGAATGTTTGGATCATCTTGATGCTTTCATTTCAGCCATGGGGCAGGTGTTTGATGACCCCAATCGAGGTGCAACAGCTGAAGCAGCCATGTTAGCTTTGCGCCAAGGTAAGCACTCGGTAGCTGAATATGCCTTGGATTTCAGGAGATGGGCCCTTGATACCACCTGGGACAGTTCCGCCAAAAAATCTATTTTCGAAAAGGGTTATCTCCACTGATTAAGGATGAACTTGCTCGTGCCGACCCTCCCACTGCGTTAGGTGACTTTATTAACTACTGCATCCGTATTGATACTCGTCTGACTGAACGCAGGCAAGAGAGATGGTTCGGAAGCAATCGCACTAACCTTTTCCTACCTTCCTCTCCAGCTAAGGAACCTTTGAGTAGGATTACACGGGAACCTGAACCTGAACCCATGCAGGTAGACTCTTTACAACGACGGGTTAGTGATGCACGCAAGGAACATCGTTTTAAGGAGAATCTATGTTTCTATTGTGGTAAGTCAGGGCACTTCATTATAAACTGCCCCAGCCGTTCTCGTAAGACTACTGCAGCACTCATTCACTGTGAGTGTTGCGAGAGGGGATCTGTCAGGTCCGAGCCTCAGGCTCCAGAGAGATCTGCAGCAACAGATCTTGATTTCTCGGACTTAAACTCCGTTACCTCTGAGGACGTTGACTGTGTAAACGCTGCAATTTTTCAAGTTTCCTCAGCGGTGTCCCAGCTGAGTTGTAAGAAAAACAATTCTCATTGCTTTCTTTCTATCAAACTCTGGGTTGACTCAGCTTGGGTGTCTAGCTCTGCTATGATCGACTCAGGGGCAAGTGGAAATTTTATGGATGTCTCCTTTGCTCTGAAACAGGGGATACGTTCAGTGAAGAAGGCTACTCCAGTACAGATGGAAACTGTGGATGGCTCCCTGCTGACCTCTGGACCAGTGGATCAGGAAACAGAGCCTTTGAGGGTTCTTATGGGTAAAGATCATCAAGAGAAACTGTCCTTTATGCTTATCTCTTCTCCCCACTTTCCCATTATTCTAGGGCTACCATGGCTGCAGGCTCAGAATCCTACCATTAACTGGGAGACCAAGGAATTACACTTTCCAGAGAAACAGATGAGTCCAAAAGTTTCAGCTTGCTCTGTTCCTAAAGGAACCATGTCAGTCCCTGAACTACCAGCTGTATACCAGGACTATGTGGATTTATGTGACAAGAAGAACGCTGACCAGCTTCCTCCTCACCGTCCATATGATTGTACAATTGAATTATTGCCTGGAGCAGAGATACCTTTTGGTAAGATCTACCCCCTGGCGGGGCCCGAGCTAAAGGCTTTAAAGGATTACATAGACGAAAATCTAGCCAAGGGCTTCATACGCCCCTCTTCATCTCCTGCAGGTGCACCCATCTTCTTTGTAAAGAAGAAAGATGGATCTCTGAGACCCTGCGTAGACTATAGGGAACTTAATAAGGTTACTATTAGAAACCGTTATCCATTGCCTTTAATCCCTGAGTTATTGGAGAGAGTGCGACATGCCAAAATTTTCTCTAAACTAGATCTTCGTGGGGCCTATAACTTAGTCCGTATTAGACCTGGGATGAATGGAAGACTGCATTCAGGTCACGCTATGGACACTTTGAATATCTAGTTATGCCTTTTGGTCTGAGTACCGCCCCAGCCACTTTCCAACACTTGGTGAATGACATCTTCAGGGATCTCCTAGATACATTCGTGGTGATTTATTTGGATGATATTCTAATTTTTTCTAACTCCACAGAGGAACATCATGGACATGTGAGAATGGTCTTGGAACGTCTAAGACAAAATCATATTTACATCAAACTTGAAAAGTGTGAATTCCATAGGACCGAAATTCAATTTCTGGGGTATGTACTGTCTACACAAGGAATTAGTATGGATGGAAGCAAAACCCAAGCCATCAAGGATTGGCCAAGTCCTAGAAATGTGAAGGAGGTACAGCGCTTCATCGGGTTTGCCAACTTCTATAGACGTTTCATTAGGAATTTCTCTGAGGTAGTGTCACCTATCACCCAACTTACCCGGAAAGAGTCTAGGTTCTCCTGGACTCCCCAAGCCCAGGAAGCATTTTCCCGTCTAAAAGATAAATTTACCACTGCACCTATCTTAGTACATCCCAACCCCGAGCTTGCCTTCATAATAGAGGTGGATGCTTCAGACTGTGCCGTTGGAGCTATACTCTCTCAGAGAACAGGTGAGAAGAATGTCTTGCATCCCTGTGCCTTCTTTTCCCAGCAGTTGTCTTCGGCTGAGAGGAACTATGATGTGGGCAATAGAGAGTTGTTGGCCATTATTGCCGCCTTCAAAGAATGGAGACACCTTCTTCAGGGAGCTGCACAGCAAATAGTCGTCCTGACAGACCATCGTAACCTTGAATTTATCAGGTCGGCTAAGTGCCTGACTCCTCGCCAGGCTCGCTGGAATCTTTTCTTAAACCAATTTAATTTTATCATTTCTTATAGACCAGGATCGCGCAATGGAAAGGCTGATGCACTCTCTAGGATTTACTCAGCAGAGACACGTCCAATTACTCCTCCTAAGACTATTCTTCCTGACTCTAGATTCCTGGGAGTGATTCATAATCAAGACCTACTTAAGGACATCAAGGAAGCATACCATGCGGATTCCTTTTTGGCACAACCCCCAAGGGACGTAAGTCTTGTCTTTAAGAATGGTGTGTGGATTCAGGGACAACGCCTGTATATTCCTGAAACAGTCAGATTGAGAGTATTGCAACTCATTCACGATTCCAAGATAGCTGGGCATAGAGGAATTCTAAAGACACAGGAATTTCTTTCTCGTTTCTTTTGGTGGCCCACTTGCAGGAAGGATGTTTTAAACTATGTCACTTCATGTGAAGTCTGTGCAAGATGCAAAACACCTCGCTCCTCACCAACTGGTCTGTTACAGCCTCTTCCCACCCCGTCCCGCCCGTGGGGATCCATTTCTATGGACTTCATTGTGGAGTTACCAACCTCTCAAGGGAAGAACACCATTCTAGTGGTGGTTGACCGTCTAACAAAGGCAGCTCATTTTATCCCTTGTGTCGGCTTACCCACTGCAAAACAGACATCAGATTTGATGATTAAAGATGTGTTTCGCTTACATGGAGTACCGGATGAGGTTATTTCGGATTGAGGGGTGCAATTCACTTCTAGGTTTTGGCAAAATTTCTGTGCAGCATTGGACATTAAAGTAAACCTTTCTTCTGCTTTTCATCCCCAGACTAATGGACAGACCGAACGAACCAATCAAACCCTGGAGCAGTATCTCCGCTGCTTTATCTGCCACCTACAGGATGATTGGGTGGATCTACTTCCATTAGCTGAGTTCTCTTATAACAACTCTCAGAGTGCCTCCACTAAGCAGTCTCCTTTTTACTCTAATCTAGGTTATCATCCTAACATTCTACCACGATTTCCCATAGAAACGCCTTTACCAGCAGTGGCTGAAAGAATCACGTCTTTACAGAAGAATATGGATCTTCTAAAGGAGAATCTGGAATCGGCTCAGGAAAGGTACAAGAAAGCAGCAGATAAATTTTGTAAACCTGCACCAGCTTTCAAGGTAGGAGACCTGGTCTGGCTGTCAACCAGAAATCTTAAGTTAAGGATTCCATCGTCTAAGTTGGGACATAAGTACATTGGACCCTATAAAATCAGTAAAATTATAAGTGCCGTTGCTTGTCGTCTTCAACTGCCCACAACTATGAGAATCCACCCTGTCTTTCATGTATCCCTACTAAAGGCTGCGACACCCAATACGTTTCCTGGACGTTCTTCTTCTTGCCCTGACCCAGTGCTAGTCGATGGTCAGGAAGAATTTGTGGTGGAAAGGATTTTAGATTCCAGGTTGTATAGAAATCAGTTACAATATCTGATTAAATGGCAGGGCTACCCAGTGGAGGACAACTCATGGGAACCAGTCAATAACGTTAATGCTCCTCGCTTGCTCCATCAGTTTCATCAGAGGTACCCACACAAGCCTGGTCTGAGGTCATCCGGAGGTTGTCCCTAAGGGGGGAGTAATGTAAGGTTCTGTGTACATGTTCCTGAAACTCAGTTTTTTCGTCAGCCATTTTACTTTCTGTCTTGCTGCAGCTATCTTGCCCTCAGTCAATATGGAGTTTCCAGCTTGCATGTTCCCGCCCTGATTCTCTCCTCTTGCTTCTTAAGCAGCCACAGCTGAGCAATCAGTGCTTCAGAATCAAGCCTGCAGTGAACCTGTGACCTGACTCCTGGAAGCCTTGGATTTGTACTCCAGTTATTTCCTATTGTGGAACTTTGGAACACTCGTGGACTTTGGAACCTTGCCATTTGATAAATCCACGTTTGCATGGACTTACGGTAACAGTGAAGAGATCCTGAACCTGTTGTGGAGAGTGATTGCTGAGCTTAAGTTACTCTGGCCTGCTGTGTCTCCTGCTTTTGTATCTGCAAACTGTGTGACTATTATTGCCACTTGTATGAAGTAATACAAGACCTTCTATATCAAACCTGTGACTCCTGTGTTTTCATCGCACCCAAGCACAAGACACTATATGAACTGTACTACTTACATTACACTATCATTATCATGTCCATAGCTGGGGCTGCTGAGGAGACCACTGAGGGAGGCTGGGGAGATTTACGGCGTGGGGTGGGCACTTGTGCAGAGGCCTGGTTGGGGGAGGCTGAAGGCTCGTAGGGTCTGTCAGTTTCCTGACACTCGGGGGAGTAGGGGTCGCACCTGGTAACATTTAGGGCGTACCATCCATTGTAACCCCAGTGTCGGGTGTAAGTCACCAAGTCTCTTGGCAACAGGTCCCTCCCCGGGTGTCCTTCTGGGAGGTGAGCCTCCACGTCCCGCCGGGTTACAAAAACTTCTAAATAAAGTCCAGGCTCCTGGATGAAGCCCCAACCACCTTTTAACTTAAAGTTCCGTACTGCACCCTTACGCCGCGGCTCCCTCACCGTACTTTTATCCTTTCTCATACGTGCCTTCTCTGCCAGGTCCTTCTCCAGGTGACGTTGCCGAAGCTTTTGGGATTCTCGCTGCTCCCTTTGTCGCTCTGCTTCCCGCTCCCGACGTCTCCACTCTTCCTCCTGACGCTGGTTGTAATTCTCCTCCACCAGCTGCTCCTTGTCTCCACCATCAAATGCCAGCTTACGATGTCCGGTTTGCGGCAGCTCTCCTGGTGCCCGCCAGTCCTGTCGGCACTCACCTGTGGCGTAAGCAGCCGGCTCTGGAACAGATGACGGTCGGGGCTCCGGTACAGGCAGGTAGTGCTCTGGTGTCTGCGCGGCCTCCTCCATGAGGACGGGTGTCGCTTCTTCTGCCTCAGCGACGGGGGCAGACAGCGGGATCTGGGGTGCTGGTGCGGCGTTTTCTGCAGGAACGGGTGCCTCCACTGTGATACTGGCAACCGGTTCAGATTGCAAGGGCTGGGATGCCCGCACGGCCTTCTGTACTGGAACGGGTGCCTCCACTGAGATACTGGCAACCGGTTCAGATTGCAAGGGCTGGGATGCCCACACGGCCTTCTGTACTGGAACGGGTGCCTCCACTGAGATACTGGCAACCGGTTCAGATTGCAAGGGCTGGGATGCCCGCACGGCCTTCTGTACTGGAACGGGTGCCTCCACTGAGATACTGGCAACCGGTTCAGATTGCAAGGGCTGGGATGCCCGCACGGTCTTCTGTACTGGAACGGGTGCCTCCACTGAGATACTGGCAACCGGTTCAGATTGCAAGGGCTGGGATGCCCGCACGGCCTCCTCTACTGGAACGGGTGCCTCACCTTCCGGTACAGACACTTCAGGGGGTAAAGGGATTGGCGCCGCTCCAATTGTAGTTTTAGGGCCCGCCAGCTCGCTTCCATCCTGGCGACCTCCTCCCGGTGCCGGGCCAGGTCTCTCAGGGTATCCTCCGCTTCTTCCAGCGTAGGAGGGTTTCCAGGCCGGGTGCCAAACGGTGGCTCCGTGGCGATCGGGTCGCTTCCGTGGGGGAGAGAGCTCTGACTCCTCCATCCCTTCCCACTTCTGCTCACGTCCATTCGCCATCTCAGCAAAGTCACATGTGTCATTAGCATCAGGAGAGGCGACATCTTTTGTAGGGAGGCGGGACCTTCGCGTTCGTTTACGCCCACTGAGGAGGATGAGGAGGCGGAACTCCAGAGCTTGTGGGCACGATCTTACATTGCAGTAACATTTAGAGTGTGCGGACAATGTTTTCGCGCCACGGAGTGAGTGTACGCCCACGAGAGCACCCCCTTATTCTTCACCTGTGCCTCGTGGCGCAGATATGACGGAAAAATGGCAAATACAGTCTATGATGATTTTTGCAATTCTCAAGCAAAAAAACAATTCAATTAAGGCACACAGGACTCGCTTATAGCGAGCTTCTGAATCCTGTTCGCTGGGTGCGATGCAACATCTCTGTGGCGACTGGACCCTCGGGTGCTTCTGTCTTTTCACAAATGCCGGCTTTACCCGGCAATTGAATCAGAGGCTATTTTACTATGTAGAAGTGAATAAACTATAAATATATGTATATATATATGTCACAATGACATGTATATATATATATGTATTCTAAGTGTGTATATTTTGTGTTTACAAGGAAAGAAAGTGTTTTTTTAGTTGCGATATTTTGTTCCCATAGACTTACATGGGACTTCCGGTATCGGAATCGGATATCGACGATATTTAGTGATATCGGCGATACCATTCCGATCCGATATTTTTAGATATCGAGCAGTATCGCTCAACACTACTGCTGAGCCAGCTGTGCAGGACATTTGCTGAAACTTCATCCGGGTATATGGTTGCCCGATGAGGATCCATTCTGACCAAGGCGCTTGCTTGCAAGGTTGAGTGATGGAGGAGTTACATCATCTGTACCGGATTGAGAAGTCAAGGACGATGCCCTATCATCCTCAGGGGAATGGAGCCTGTGAATGTTTCAATCGGTTGCTAATTCAGATGCTTCGAACATTGGAGGAAGATCGGAAAATACGGTGGCCTGAGTACGTGGCTGAATTGGTCTGGGTGTACAACAATCGAGTGCACAGTACAACAGGATACACCCCGTATACCCAGCTGTTCGGGCGAAAGGGACGGGAAATTAAAGAGCTGGAGTTGGAACCGGAAGAAGACTACCCACGGAGGGGGATGTCTTCCTGGGTCCGAGAACATCGACATCAGCTACAGACTCTTCATCGGCTGGTGCAGACTAAGTTCTGAGAACTGTAACACCATGAAACGACACCTATTCAAGGGACAGCTCTAAAGGCAAGTGATCGAGTGTTGATCCAAGACAAGCGGCCCCGGGGCAAGTTGGAGCATCGGTGGGAGAAAACCCCGTATCACGTGAAACACCAAGTTGGGTCTGATGGGCCAGTGTATGAAGTTCAGCCCAAACGGGAAGAAGGAGCGCCTACCTGAATAGTCCACATTAGCATGTTGCGAACTTGCTTGTCACAAGGTCCTGAAGGAGAGAGTGCCAGTCACCATCAAAATGCTCACCCTAACGGTTCTCGACTGTGATGAGGAAGAGACACTCGCTTCATTCTCAGACTTGGATAGTCCGACGTCCGCTAGTCCTAGGGAAGTGCGCAGGCCTGAAACTCCAGAGACTGCCGATTCTTCTACCACTCAACCTGAACTGCACCGTACTATGCGGATGACAGCTGGAATACCTCCCACTCATTATAAACAAGACCAGTTTATTTGGCAACTGAGTATTCAAGAAATGGAAGAGTGTGAACTTCTGATGAAGGAACTCTCGCCCGAGGAATGGCGAGTTAAAGGAGGGCGGAAGTGTAAGGAGGAAGACTGGGCTGCGGGTACCTGCGTCATGCCGGGTCTGGAACTGTCGAGGCAGCAACCAGTGTTGCCGGGGGGAAAGAATGCGGAACTGAACAGGTCCCATGACCCAGGAAGAGGGGGCATGGCTAAGCCGGGCAGTGAGCAGGAAGCGTGGGAAAGAGCTCTCAGTTTTCCGCCGGCGGTGAGAGCAGAGAGAGGTGTGCGGTGTGCTCCACAGCGACAGAAGCAGCGCGGAGACATGCCCTGGCAGAACATATGCGAACGCTCCAGTGAGCCCGTGAGTGTTCAGAGCGCCGCATGCTCAGCCAAGCAGAGTGCAGTGCTCACGCGGAGGAGCAAGTGCCAGTGGCAGGACCCTGAGTTGCGTTCCCTATTGCTGATAGATGCGCAGCAGCACACTTGTGAGACAGAGACTCCTGCAGCGCTCCCCACTTTGGCTGCACAGGTTTATGGACTAGGGGCTCAGCATGTAAAACCGATGACCGCCCTTGCCGCCAGAAGCTGGACTGTGCCTTATTGGAATTCATCTGAGGACACCACGCCGGCCGTTGCCGGTACTCCAACTCCCATCAGACTGTATGTGGATGAGGACCAGAGAAGACTATGAAAAGTGCCGTTTCAATACCAGACTGCTGCATTAACCCTTTACTTCCCTTGTTTATTGTTTATTAACTCCTGCGAGGAGTCCATTGGCATCCTTCTTGTTAAAAATTAAATAGCATTGTTATACAGCTTTGTTCTGCAATCCCTGTGTTACTGCATTCCCGCACCTGCTTACAAAGTAGAGGTGCTGGATTGACTCCCACAGTCCCCAGATCTCAACTCAGTTGAACACTTGTGGGTAGAGTTGAAGAAAAAACTGTACACACTGGACACTTGAATGAGTTGACCAGTGTGCATAAACTTTGGGAACGTGTTGAAAAGACCTGAGGCCATATTTCAATCGAGACAAGCTTGAATCTTATTGAGAGCAGCCCAGAAGGATTCAGGCAGTTGTGAAAGCCAAAGGTGGGTTTACAAAATACTAACAAAATAATAAAAATAAAAATTTGAATTTTCAGGAGCAAAACAGTAACAATGCAGTGACATGACAGGAATCTGCATAACTAATCATATGCTAAATAGTTGCAAGTCAGATTTATGTAGTAGTCAAGATGATTTTCTATAAAATGATGGTAGTCTCACGTTTGAAGCAGTAGTCAATGGTGAGATATGGAGCCTGAAAGTCAAAAGTTCTAAACATTGTTACCCTTTTGCTCATCAATGTATTTTGATAAAAAATTTAATATTAGATTGGAAACTCTTTTGGACAGACTCATCTCTTCTTTTATCTGATTTCTTTTGTCTACTTTCCACATGTAAAGTGTTTTGGTAAAATGAAAACTGTTATTGAAGCTAAAATATATGTGCAATGTCAGTAACAACCACACAGTGTCAGTCTAACCACAATCCTGTGTTTGGATCATGAATAAACTCCCAGTATGAAGAAAAATATTTAGACTTGAGAGTCCTCAGTGGTTGATACCTTTTAATGGCTAACTGAAAAGATGGTAACAAATTGCAAGCTTTCGAGACTACTCAGGTCTCTTCATCAAGCAAAGACTAAAACAAAAGCTTTTGTTTTAGTCTTTGCCTGATGAAGAGACATGAGTAGTCTCGAAAGCTTGCAATTTGTTACCATCTTTTCAGTTAGCCATTAAAAGGTATCAACCACTGAGGACTCTCAAGTCTAAATATTTTTCTATCTACTGGCTAACACGGTACGAAGATACACATCTTTCCTATATCAGTATGAAGAATAAAGACTTAAAGAGGAACTAAACTTTTATTTTTTTTAAATCATTTTCTGTAGCCTGAAACATTAGGAAACTTTGCAAATCACTTTATTAAGGGATTCATCTTCATTCTTGTAAAAAAATTCATGTAAGTGGCTTCCATGTTTTCCCCAATTTATTTCCCTGCCTTCAGCTATATTGATATCATACCATACTCATTTGGAGTACAGATGATGGCATTGATGGGTTGGCCCCTGTGCCTCACTGTCTCTGGGTATACGCTGCTGTAGGACATTGTTCTGATAAGCACAACACTCACAAAAGGATGCAAATTCTGACCCATCACTGCCATCATCTGTTCTCCAAATGGGTACGTTCTGATATCAATGCAGACAAAGGCATGAAATAGACTGAAGAAAAGGCGAGGTTTGGACGCTACTTACATGCAATTTTTATTTTAAAGGAATGAAGACAAATCTCCCTAATAGACTCCATGCTAGACATAATTAATCTAAAAAATGAAACTTTAGTACAGATTTATCTGCTTACTTGAGGAGATCCCTCTGTGGAGACCCTTCAAAATGGGAGATGGTTCCATAAGCAAAAAACTCCAAATGATTGTTATTTTTCCTGGATTAGCACCTTTGGGTTCAGGCTGCTATAGGAAAACTCGGGCCAATCATATCCGTAAATATATGATGTCACTGGCTCCACTGGTCTGTTCTGTAAATCAAACCAGAGTAGTGCAATCTTTTCAATGCAGTAAGTTAGCCCATGTGGGAAATCTGTCATGTACACTGGCACATATGGTATCCCTATCCTTGTATGCATGGGTCCTTATCCCTATCCTTGTAAGTATGGCTTCTTATCCCCATCCTTGTCTGCATGGCTCCTTATCCCTATCCTGGTATGCATGGCTCCTTATTCCCATCCTTGTCTGCATGGCTCCTCATTCCTATCCTGGTATGCATGGTTCCTCATCCCTACCCATGTATGCATGGTTCCTCATCCCTATCCTTGTATGCATGGTTCCTCATCCCTATCCTTGTATGCATGGTTCCTCATCCCAATCCTTGTATCCATGGTTCCTCATCTCTATCTTTCTATGCTTGGTTCCTCATCCCTATCCTTATATGCATGGTTCCTAATCTCTATCTTTCTATGCATGGTTCTTCATCCCTATCCTTATATGCATGGCTCCGTATCCCCATCCTTGTATGCATGGCTCCTTATCCCTATCCTTGTCTGCATGGCTACTTATCCCTATCCTGGAATGCATGGCTCCTGGTCTGCATGGTTTCTTATCCCTAATCTTGTATGCATGGTTCCTTATCTCTATCCTTGCATGCATGGGTCCTTACCCCTATCCTTGTATGCATATCTCCGTATCCCCATCTTTGTCTACATGGCTCCTTATCCCCATCCTTGTCTGTATGACTCCTTATCCCTATCCTGGTATGCAGGGATCCTTATCTCCATACTTGTCTGCAAGGCTCCTTATCCCTATCCTTGTCTGCATGGCTCCTTATCCCCATTTTAGTCTGCATGGCTCCTTATTTCCATCCTTGTCTGCATGGCTCCTCATTCCTATCCTGGTATGCATGGCTCCTCATCCCTATCCTTGTATGCATGGTTCCTCATCCCTGTCTTTGTATGCATCATTCCTCATCCCTATCCTTGTATACATGGTTACTCATCCCTATCCTTGTATACATGGTTCCTCATCCTTATCCTTGAATGTATGTTTACTCATTTCTATCCTTGTATGTATGGTTCCTCATCAATATTCCTTGTATGCATGATTCCTCATCCTTATTTTTGTATACCTGGTTCCACATCCCTATCCTTGTATGCATGGTTCCTCATCCCTATCCTTGTATGCATGGTTCCTTATCCCTATCCTTGTATGCATGGCTCCTTATCCCTATCCTTGTCTGCATGGCTACTTATCCCTATCCTGGAATGCATGGCTCCTGGTCTGCATGGTTTCTTATCCCTAATCTTGTATGCATGGTTCCTTATCTCTATCCTTGCATGCATGGGTCCTTACCCCTATCCTTGTATGCATATCTCCGTATCCCCATCTTTGTCTACATGGCTCCTTATCCCCATCCTTGTCTGTATGGCTCCTTATCCCTATCCTGGTATGCAGGGATCCTTATCTCCATCCTTGTCTGCATGGCTCCTTATCCCCATCCTTGTCTGCATGGCTCCTTATCCCCATTTTAGTCTGCATGGCTCCTTATTTCCATCCTTGTCTGCATGGCTCCTCATTCCTATCCTGGTATGCATAGCTCCTCATCCCTATCCTTGTATGCATGGTTCCTCATCCCTATCTTTGTATGCATCATTCCTCATCCCTATCCTTGTATACATGGTTCCTCATCCCTATCCTTGTATACATGGTTCCTCATCCTTATCCTTGAATGTATGTTTCCTCATCTCTATCCTTGTATGTATGGTTCCTCATCAATATTCCTTGTATGCATGATTCCTCATCCTTATTCTTGTATACCTGGTTCCTCATCCCTATCCTTGTATGCATGGTTCCTCATCCCTATCCGTGTATGCATGGTTCCTTATCCCTATCCTTGTATGCATGGGTCCTTATCCCTATTCTTGTATGCTAGGCTCCATATCCCCAAACTTGACTGCATGGTTCCTCATCCCCATCCCTGTCTGCATGGCTCCTCACCCCCATCCTTGTCTGCATGGCTCCTTATCCCTACTGTGGTATGCATGGCTCCTTTATCCTTCATCCTTGTCTGCATGGCTCCTGATTCCCATCCTTGTCTGCATGGCTTCTCATCCTTATCCTTGTATGCATGGTTCCTCATCCCTATCTTTGTATGCATTGTTTCTCATTCCTATCCATGTATGCATGGTTCCGCATCCATATCCTTGTATGCATGGTTCCTCATCCCTATCCTTGTATGCATGGTTCATCATCTCTATCCTTGCATGCATGGGTCCTTACCCCTATCCTTGTGTGCATATCTCCGTATCCCCATCTTTGTCTACATGGCTCCTTATCCCTATCCTTGTCTGTATGGCTCCTTACCCTATCCTGGTATGCAGGGATCCTTATCTCCATCCTTGTCTGCATGGCTCCTTATCCCCATCCTTGTCTGCATGGCTCCTTATCCCCATTTTAGTCTGCATGGCTCCTTATTTCCATCCTTGTCTGCATGGCTCCTCATTCCTATCCTGGTATGCATGGCTCCTCATCCCTATCCTTGTATGCATGGTTCCTCATCCCTATCCTTGTATGCATCATTCCTCATCCCTATCCTTGTATACATGGTTCCTCATCCTTATTCTTGAATGTATGTTTCCTCATCTCTATCCTTGTATGTATGGTTCCTCATCAATATTCCTTGTATGCATGATTCCTCATCCTTATTCTTGTATATCTGGTTCCTCATCCCTATCCTTGTATGCATGGTTCCTCATCCCTATCCTTGTATGCATGGTTCCATATCCCTATCCTTGTATGCATGGCTCCTTATCCCTATCCTTGTCTGCATGGCTACTTATCCCTATCCTGGAATGCATGGCTCCTGGTCTGCATGGTTTCTTATCCCTAATCTTGTATGCATGGTTCCTTATCTCTATCCTTGCATGCATGGGTCCTTACCTATCCTTGTATCATTCTCATATCCATCTTGTTACATGCTCCTATCCCCATCCTTGTCTGTATGGCTCCTTATCCCATCCTGGTTGTAGGTCCTTATCCCATCCTGTTGCATGGATCCTTATCTCCATCCTTGTCTGCATGGCTCCTTATCCCCATCTTGTCTGCATGGCTCCTTATTCCCATTTTGTCTGCATGGCTCCTTATTTCCTATCCTTGTTGCATGGCTCCTCATCCCTATCCTGTATGCATGGTCTCCTCATCCTAATCCTTGTATGCATGGTTCCTCATCCCTATCTTGTATACATATTCCTCATCCTTATCCTTGAATGTATGTTTCCTCATCTCTATCCTTGTATGTATGGTTCCTCATCAATATTCCTTGTATGCATGATTCCTCATCCTTATTCTTGTATACCTGGTTCCTCATCCCTATCCTTGTATGCATGGTTCCTTATCCCCATCCTTGTATGCATGGGTCCTTATCCCTATCCTTGTATGCTAGGCTCCATATCCCCAAACTTGACTGCATGGTACCTCATCCCCATCCCTGTCTGCATGGCTCCTCATCCCCATCCTTGTCTGCATGGCTCCTTATCCCTACTCTGGTATGCATGGCTCCTTATCCTCATCCTTTTCTGCATGGCTCCTTATCCCCATCCCTGTCTGCATGGCTCCTTTTCCCCATCCCTGTCTGCAAGGCTCCTTATGCCCATCCTTGTCTGCATGGCTCCTGATTCCCACCCTTGTCTGCATGGCTTCTCATCCTTATCCTTGTATGCATGGTTCCTCATCCCTATCTTTGTATGCATTGTTTCTCATTCCTATCCATGTATGCATGGTTCCGCATCCATATCTTTGTATTCATGGTTCCTCATCCCTATCCTTGTATGCATGGTTCATCATCTCTATCTTTCTATGCATGGTTCCTCCTCCCTATCTTTGTATGCATGGTTCCTCCTCTCTATCTTTGAATGCATGTTTCTTCATCTGTTGTGAATGTTTTAGAAATGAATTCTGAGCAGAAGCTCCCTCTGGTGGTTACAAACAGTACTGAACCATTCAATGAGGATTGGCAATCAGGAATCACAGACTGGCTGGATATAAGGGAGCTTCCCTCCCATCATGGTTGCCGGTGATCAATTGTTCTTGTCTCAACTGTGATTCCTGGTTTACTTGGAAGCTTGCTGTGTCTTGCCTCTTCTCCTGCTCTCAGATAAGATATTTTCTGTTTTTTGTTTTTGTCCTTACCATTTGCATATTTCTCTGCATTTCTGTGAAGTTAGCCAGGCTTGGGCTCCTCTCAGTTCTGCTGGAGCCACTGTTATTTGTTCATTTGCCTTTTCCAGTTTTTTCAGTGGCTGCGGCTTAGTTTTGTTACACCAGAGAACTGATTTAGGTGGTAGAGGTCGTGTGATCTCACGTGTTTTTGCAATTAGTAGCGTTGGCATTTTTTAGGGTTTTTCTGGATTGCAGTGAGTATCCTTTCTATCCTTTTCTGTCTAGGCAGATTGGGCCCCAATGTTTGCTCATACTATTTTCTGTCTGTGTCTGTATTTTCTCTTGTCTAACCGCCATTACATGTTTGGGGGCTTCCTATGTTCTTTGGGGATCTGCTCCGGGGCAGATAGCTTTCCTCTTTCTATCTTTAGGTGTAGTTAATCTCTCAGGCTGTGACGAGGCATCTAGGACCAACGTAGGAATGCTCCACGGCTGCCTTTAGTTGTGGTGGTTAGTCAGGGTACTGCAATCCAATAGATTCCAACCTCTCTGGTGTATTGCCGTTTTTGCCTTCTCTCCTCAGCTACCAAATCAAAACAGTATCACCGGCCAAGCTAAAACTATATGGGACTCACAGAAGGGAAAAATAGTGTGGAAAGAAAAAAAAAAAGTTGTGAGAGTTGTCAGAGAGTTTTTTTTTTTTTTTTGCATTTTTTCCCTTTTTCTCTGGGTGCTGAGGAGGATTTTTTTTTCCTCAGTGGAGTTTGCACAGTTGTCTGGCCGTGTGGATCAGCTTGCCACTGAGGTTCGGAGTATTGCTACCTATCTTGCAGGGTTGCCGGTTGTGGAACCTAGGATTTCCATGCCAGATTTGTTTTTGGGGGATCGAGCTAAATTTCTGAATTTCAAAAATAACTGTAAGTTGTTTTTTGCCTTAAAACCTAAGTCCTCAGGGAACGCAGCACAGCAGGTTCAAATTGTCATCTCTCTCCTGCGCGGCGATCCTCAGGATTGGGCTTTTTCCCTGACACCTGGGGACCCTGTTTTGAGTGATGTTGATGCATTTTTTCTGGCTCTGGGGTTATTGTACGATAAACCTAATGTCACTGATCAAGCTGAAAAAACCTTGTTGGCATTAAATCAGGGGCTTGAGGACGCTGAGTTGTACTGTCAGAAATTCCGAAAGTGGGCAGTCCTGACCAAATGGAATGATGATGCTTTGGCAGCCCTTTTTCGGAAGGGTCTGTCAGAGAATGTAAAAGATGTTATGGTGGGTTTCCCTGCTCCCAATGATTCTATGTCATTAGCGTTCAAATTGACAGACGTTTGCATGAGCGTAGAGGTATGCGTGGAATAGTGTTGCCTTGTGAGCCAGCTTCTGAACCCATGCAGTGTGATAGAGTGGCTTCTGTGGCACAGCGTCATGAGTTTCGAAAACGCAATGGGTTATGTTTCTACTGTGGTGATGCCTCTCATGCTATTTCAGTCTGCCCTAAGCGGGGAAGACGTTTTGCACGCTCAGTTGTCTTGGGTAGTGTTCAGACTAAATTTCTGTTGACTGTTACCCTGATTTGCTCCCTGTCCACATTTTCTGCTCAGGCTTTTGTTGATTCGGGAACAGCTATTAACCTGATGGATTTTAATTTTGCTAAAGGTTGTGGGTTTCCCTTGATACCCTTACAGAAGTCTATTCCCCTACTGGGGATTGATTCTACCCCTTTGACTGAGAATAAACCCCAGTTCTCTACTCAGGTGATAATGAGGGTTGAACCTGATCATCAGGAGAGTTGCAAATTTTTGGTGCTGTATAATCTGCATGACATTATTGTACTAGGTTTCCCTTGGTTACAGTCTCATAATCCTGTTTTGGATTGGAAATCTGTGTCTGTAACCAGTTGGGGCTGCCAATGTGTTAATGCCAACACTCCGTTTTTTTCTGCCTCTCCCCAGGCTCAGGATGTTTTTGACTTTTTGACTGATTTTTCTGATGTGTGTAGCGAAAGTAAATCTGCATCCTTGCCCCCCCATAGGAGCTATGACTGCGCTATTGAATTAGTGCCTGTGTAAGGTTCTGTGTACATGTTCCTGAAACTCAGTTTTTCCGTCAGCCATTTTACTTTCTGTCTTGCTGCAGCTGTCTTGCCCTCAGTCAATATGGAGTTTCCAGCTTGCATGTTCCCGCCCTGATTCTCTCCCTCTTGCTTCTTAAGCAGCCACAGCTGAGCAATCAGTGCTTCAGAATCAAGCATGCAGTGAACCTGTGACCTGACTCCTGGAAGCCTTGGACCTTGTACTCCAGTTATTTCCTATTGTGGAACTTTGGAACACTCGTGGACTTTGGAACCTTGCTATTTGATAAATCCACGTTTGCATGGATTTATGGTAACAGAGAAGAGATCCCGAACCTGTTGTGAGAGTGATTGCTGAGCTTAAGTTACTCTGGCCTGCTGTGTCTCCTGCTTTTGTATCTGCAAACTGTGTGACTGTTATTGCCACTTGTATGAAGTAATACAAGACCTTCTATATCAAACCTGTGACTCCTGTGTTTTCATCGCACCCAAGCACAAGACACTATATGAACTGTACTCCTTACATTACAAGATTCTGAAGCCAAACGTAGTGTCTGCTGAGTCTGGAAAGGCTGTGTCTGCTGTAACTGTGGATATCAGATGTCCGGTTGTACTTTCTGTGATGACAGTGGTTGTGACTTCTCACAACCATTCCAGGTGAGCAATTCCCTTAAGTTTTTTTTTCTGCAGTGTTACCACAGGTAAACACTATTGTTTTTTTTTTTTTCTTTCCTCTTTTGTGTCTGCTGTAACTGTGGATATCAGATGTCCGGTTGAACTTTCTGTGATGATAGTGGTTGTGACTTCTCACAACCATTCCAGGTGAGCAGTTCCCTTAATTTTTTTTTCTCTCTGCAGTGTTACCACAGGTAAACACTATTGTTTTTTTTTTCTTCTCCTCTCCTTCCAGTACTCCTGTCTTAAAAGATCTGGAAAATGGAGGCCCGCATAAAGGAACTTTGCGGAGTGACTGATAACATCCTTGCAGATTTGCAGACTATAAAAACCCGTTTTACAAACCTACAGGACCTCACTAACCACAATTTGCAAGTGTTTGGACAGACTGCCCAGGATTTGCGAGCCAGGATTGAGGTTCTAGAGGAGCGAGTCCAGGCTCCTGCCGTAGCCCCGAGTTCTGGGATTCCTAAGTTGCCCCCTTTTCGTTTTGGCGGTGAACGTGAGAAATTCAGGGGATTTATTAATCAATGCAATCTTTTTTTTTCTGCACATGCTTCACAATTTCCCACTGAACGATCTAAAGTGCTTACTATAATTATGTTGCTTACCAACAAGGCTTTGATGTGGGCAAACCCTCTGATTGAGACTGAGGATGAATGTTTGGATCATCTTGATGCTTTCATTTCAGCCATGGGGCAGGTGTTTGATGACCCCAATCGAGGTGCAACAGCTGAAGCAGCCATGTTAGCTTTGCACCAAGGTAAGCACTCGGTAGCTGAATATGCCTTGGATTTCAGGAGATGGGCCCTTGATACCACCTGGGACAGTTCCGCCAAAAAATCTATTTTTCGAAAGGGTTATCTCCACTGATTAAGGATGAACTTGCTCGTGCCGACCCTCCCACTGCGTTAGGTGACTTTATTAACTACTGCATCCGTATTGATACTCGTCTGACTGAACGCAGGCAAGAGAGATGGTTCGAAAGCAATCGCACTAACCTTTTCCTACCTTCCTCTCCAGCTAAGGAACCTTTGAGTAGGATCACACGGGAACCTGAACCTGAACCCATGCAGGTAGACTCTTTACAACGACGGGTTAGTGATGCACGCAAGGAACATCGTTTTAAGGAGAATCTATGTTTCTATTGTGGTAAGTCAGGGCACTTCATTATAAACTGCCCCAGCCGTTCTCGTAAGACTACTGCAGCACTCATTCACTGTGAGTGTTGCGAGAGGGGATCTGTTAGGTCCGAGCCTCAGGCTCCAGAGAGATCTGCAGCAACAGATCTTGATTTCTCGGACTTAAACTCTGTTACTTCTGAGGACGTTGACTGTGTAAACGCTGCAATTTTTCAAGTTTCCTCAGCGGTGTCCCAGCTGAGTTGTAAGAAAAACAATTCTCATTGCTTTCTTTCCATCAAACTCTGGGTTGACTCAGCTTGGGTGTCTAGCTCTGCTATGATCGACTCAGGGGCAAGTGGAAATTTTATGGATGTCTCCTTTGCTCTGAAACAGGGGATACGTTCAGTGAAGAAGGCTACTCCAGTACAGATGGAAACTGTGGATGGCTCCCTGCTGACCTCTGGACCAGTGGATCAGGAAACAGAGCCTTTGAGGGTTCTTATGGGTAAAGATCATCAAGAGAAACTGTCCTTTATGCTTATCTCTTCTCCCCACTTTCCCATTATTCTAGGGCTACCATGGCTGCAGGCTCAGAATCCTACCATTAACTGGGAGACCAAGGAATACACTTTCCAGAGAAACAGATGAGTCCAAAAGTTTCAGCTTGCTCTGTTCCTAAAGGAACCATGTCAGTCCCTGAACTACCAGCTGTATACCAGGACTATGTGGATTTATGTGACAAGAAGAACGCTGACCAGCTTCCCCCTCACCGTCCATATGATTGTCCAATTGAATTATTGCCTGGAGCAGAGATACCTTTTGGTAAGATCTACCCCCTGGCGGGGCCCGAGCTAAAGGCTTTAAAGGATTACATAGACGAAAATCTAGCCAAGGGCTTCATACGCCCCTCTTCATCTCCTGCAGGTGCACCCATCTTCTTTGTAAAGAAGAAAGATGGATCTCTGAGACCCTGCATAGACTATAGGGAACTCAATAAGGTTACTATTAGAAACCGTTATCCATTGCCTTTAATCCCTGAGTTATTGGAGAGAGTGCGACATGCCAAAATTTTCTCTAAACTAGATCTCCGTGGGGCCTATAACTTAGTCCGTATTAGACCTGGGGATGAATGGAAGACTGCATTCAGGTCACGCTATGGACACTTTGAATATCTAGTTATGCCTTTTGGTCTGAGTACCGCCCCAGCCACTTTCCAACACTTGGTGAATGACATCTTCAGGGATCTCCTAGATACATTCGTGGTGATTTATTTGGATGATATTCTAATTTTTTCTAACTCCACAGAGGAACATCATGGACATGTGAGAATGGTCTTGGAACGTCTAAGACAAAATCATCTTTACATCAAACTTGAAAAGTGTTAATTCCATAGGACCGAAATTCAATTTCTGGGGTATGTACTGTCTACACAAGGAATTAGTATGGATGGAAGCAAGACCCAAGCCATCAAGGATTGGCCAAGTCCTAGAAATGTGAAGGAGGTGCAGTGCTTCATCGGGTTTGCCAACTTCTATAGACGTTTCATTAGGTAGTGTCACCTATCACCCAACTTACCCGGAAAGAGTCTAAGTTCTCCTGGACTCCCCAAGCCCAGGAAGCATTTTCCCGTCTAAAAGATAAATTTACCACTGCACCTATCTTAGTACATCCCAACCCCGAACTTGCCTTCATAATAGAGGTGGATGCTTCAGACTGTGCCGTTGGAGCTATACTCTCTCAGAGAACAGGTGAGAAGAATGTCTTGCATCCCTGTGCCTTCTTTTCCCAGCAGTTGTCTTCGGCTGAGAGGAACTACGATGTGGGCAATAGAGAGTTGTTGGCCATTATTGCCGCCTTCAAAGAATGGAGACACCTTCTTCAGGGAGCTGCACAGCAAATAGTCGTCCTGACAGACCATCGTAACCTTGAATTTATCAGGTCGGCTAAGTGCCTGACTCCTCGCCAGGCTCGCTGGAATCTTTTCTTAAACCAATTTAATTTTATCATTTCTTATAGACCAGGATCGCGCAATGGAAAGGCTGATGCACTCTCTAGGATTTATTCAGCAGAGACACGTCCACTTACTCCTCCTAAGACTATTCTTCCTGACTCTAGATTCCTGGGAGTGATTCATAATCAAGACCTACTTAAGGACATCAAGGAAGCATACCATGCGGATTCCTTTTTGGCACAACCCCCAAGGGACGTAAGTCTTGTCTTTAAGAATGGTGTGTGGATTCAGGGACAACGTCTGTATATTCCTGAAACAGTCAGATTAAGAGTATTGCAACTCATTCACGATTCCAAGATAGCTGGGCATAGAGGAATTCTAAAGACACAGGAATTTCTTTCTCGTTTCTTTTGGTGGCCCACTTGCAGGAAGGATGTTTTAAGCTATGTCACTTCATGTGAAGTCTGTGCAAGATGCAAAACACCTCGCTCCTCACCAACTGGTCTGTTGCAACCTCTTCCCACCCCGTCCCGCCCGTGGGGATCCATTTCTATGGACTTCATTGTGGAGTTACCAACCTCTCAAGGGAAGAACACCATTCTAGTGGTGGTTGATCGTTTAACAAAAGCAGCTCATTTTATCCCTTGTGTCGGCTTACCCACTGCAAGACAGACATCAGATTTGATGATTAAAAATGTGTTTCGTTTACATGGAGTACCAGATGAGGTTATTTCGGATCGAGGGGTGCAATTCACTTCAAGGTTTTGGCAAAATTTCTGTGCAGCATTGGACATTAAAGTGAACCTTTCTTCTGCTTTTCATCCTCAGACTAATGGACAGACGGAACGAACCAATCAGACCCTGGAGCAGTATCTTCGCTGCTTTATCTGCCACCTACAGGATGATTGGGTGGATCTACTTCCACTGGCTGAGTTCTCTTATAACAACTCTCAGAGCGCCTCCACTAAGCAGTCTCCTTTTTACTCCAATTTAGGTTATCATCCTAATATTCTTCCTCGATTTCCCATAGAAACGCCTTTGCCAGCAGTGGCTGAAAGAATCACGTCTTTACAAAAGAATATGGATCTTCTAAAGGGAAATCTGGAATTGGCTCAGGAAAGGTACAAGAAAGCCGCAGATAAATTTCGTAAACCTGCACCAGTTTTCAAGGTAGGAGACCTGGTCTGGCTGTCAACCAGAAATCTTAAGTTAAGAATTCCATCATCTAAGTTGGGACATAAATACATTGGACCTTATAAAATCAGTAAAATTATAAGTGCTGTCGCTTGTCGTCTTCAACTGCCCAGAACTATGAGAATCCACCCTGTCTTTCATGTATCTCTACTAAAGGCTGCGACACCCAATACGTTTCCTGGACGTTCTTCTCCTTGCCCTGACCCAGTGCTAGTCGATGGTCAGGAAGAATTTGTGGTGGAAAGGATTCTAGATTCCAGGTTGTATAGAAATCAGTTACAATATTTGATTAAATGGCAGGGCTACCCAGTGGAGGACAATTCATGGGAACCAGTCAATAACGTTAATGCTCCTCGCTTGCTCCGTCAGTTTCATCAGAGGTACCCACACAAGCCTGGTCTGAGGTCATCCGGAGGTTGTCCCTAAGGGGGGAGTAATGTAAGGTTCTGTGTACATGTTCCTGAAACTCATGTTTTTCCGTCAGCCATTTTACTTTCTGTCTTGCTGCAGCTGTCTTGCCCTCAGTCAATATGGAGTTTCCAGCTTGCATGTTCCCGCCCTGATTCTCTCCCTCTTGCTTCTTAAGCAGCCACAGCTGAGCAATCAGTGCTTCAGAATCAAGCCTGCAGTGAACCTGTAACCTGACTCCTGGAAGCCTTGGACCTTGTACTCCAGTTATTTCCTATTGTGGAACTTTGGAACACTCGTGGACTTTGGAACCTTGCTATTTGATAAATCCACGTTTGCATGGACTTATGGTAACAGAGAAGAGATCCTGAACCTGTTGTGAGAGTGATTGCTGAGCTTAAGTTACTCTGGCCTGCTGTGTCTCCTGCTTTTGTATCTGCAAACTGTGTGACTATTATTGCCACTTGTATGAAGTAATACAAGACCTTCTATATCAAACCTGTGACTCCTGTGTTTTCATCGCACCCAAGCACAAGACACTATATGAACTGTACTCCTTACATTACAGCCTGGTAGTAAATTCCCTAAAGGTCGCCTTTTTAATTTGTCTGTACCTGAACATGACGCTATGCGGTCTTATATCAAGGAGTCATTAGGGAAGGGTCATATCAGACCATCCTCTTCACCCTTGGGTGCCGGTTTTTTCTTTGTGGCCAAAAAGGATGGTTCATTAAGGCTGTGTATTGATTATCGTCTCTTGAACAATATCACTGTGAAATATCAATATCCGTTACCCTTGATTTCTGACCTGTTTTCCAGGGTGAAAAGTGCTACTTGGTTTACCAAGCTTGACCTCAGGGGGGCGTATAACCTTATTCGCATTAAGCACGGGGATGAATGGAAGACGGCATTTAATACCCCATAGGGGCATTTTGAGTACCTAGTGATGCCCTTTGGGCTCACTAATGCTCCTTCCGTCTTCCAGTCCTTCATGAATGACATTTTCAGGGATTTTGTGGATAAATTTCTGATTGTTTATTTGGATGATATCTTGATTTTTTCCATTGACTGGGACTCTCATGTGAAACATGTTCGGACTGTGTTCCAGATTTTGAGAGAGAATGCTCTGTATGTGAAGGGATCAAAGTGTCTTTTTGGCATACAGAGGATCTCATTTCTGGGATTCATTTTGTCTCCATCTGTTATTGAAATGGACCCGGTCAAGGTTCAGGCCATCTGTGATTGGGTCCAACCTACTTCATTAAAGGCTCTTCAGAGATTCTTGGGTTTTGCCAATTTTTATCGTAAATTTATTGGTAATTTCTCTGTTATTGTTAAACCATTGACTGATTTGACCAAAAAGGGTTCTGATGTGGTGAATTGGCCTCCTGAGGCAGTCTCTGTGTTTCAGGAACTTAAGCAGAGATTCACTTCTGCTCCTGTTCTACGGCAGCCTGATGTTTCTCTGCCATTTCAGGTGGAGGTTGATGCCTCTGAAATTGGGGCAGGTGCCGTTTTGTCCCAAAGAGATCCTGAGACCTCTAAAATTAACCCTTTTGCCTTTTTCTCTCGAAAATTTTCTCCAACTGAACGTAATTATGACGTGGGTAATCGGGAGTTATTGGCCATGAAGTGGGCTTTTGAAGAGTGGAGACATTGGCTGGAGGGAGCCAAACATCAGGTGGTGGTCCTCACGGACCATAAGAATCTGGTTTATCTGGAATCAGCCAAGCGACTTAACCCTAGACAGGCCAGGTGGGCCTTGTTTTTCACACATTTTAATTTTGTGGTTTCCTTTCTCTGGCACTAAGAATGTTAAGGCGGATGCCCTCTCGAGGAGTTTCCTTGCGGACTCTCCTGAGTTATCTGATCCTGCTGTTATTTTGAAAGAGGGTGTAGTTCTTTCCGCCATCTCGCCCAATTTGAGACTGGCTCTGGAAGGGTGTCAGGAGGATAAACCCGAGCGCTGCCCTATTGGGAAATTGTTTGTACCAGACCGGTGGAAAAAGAGTGTGATGTCTGAGATTCATTGTTCCGCGTTGGCCGGTCATCCCGGAATTTTTGGTACCAGAGACTTGGTGAGTCGGTTCTTTTGGTGGCCTACTTTGTCTCGTGACGTCAGGGAATTTGTGCAGTCCTGCGGGACTTGCTCTCGCTCCAAGCCTTGCTCTCGCTCTAGTGGTTTGTTGATGCCATTGCCTGTGCCCAAGAGACCATGGACCCATATCTCTATGGATTTTATTTCCGACCTCCCTGTTTCTCAGAGAATGACCGTTGTCTGGGTGATTTGTGATAGGTTTTCCAAAATGATACATCTTGTGCCATTACCTAAGTTGCCTTCCTCCTCCGAATTGGTGCCTTTGTTCCTTCAGCACGTGGTTCGGTTACACGGCATTCCTGAGAACATTGTGTCTGACAGAGGAGTCCAGTTTGTTTCCAGATTTTGGAGGACTTTTTGTTCTAAACTTGGTGTTCAATTGTCTTTCTCCTCTGCTTTTCATCCTCAGACCAATAGACAAACTGAGAGAACAAACCAGACATTGGAGACTTATCTGAGATGCTTTGTGTCTGCTGATCAAGATGACTGGGTCTCTTTTTTGCCTTTGGCTTAGTTTGCTCTTAATAATAGGGCTAGCTCTGCCACTTTGATGTCTCCATTTTTCTGCAATTTTGTGTTTCACCCTCGATTTTCTTCGGGACATACGGAGGCTTTTGTCTGTCCGGGTGTTGACTCTGTTGTGGAGCGTATGCAGCAGATTTGGGACCAGGTAGTGGAGAGGTTGTCCCTCTCTCAGGAGAGGGCCCAGCGGTTTGCCAACCGGCATACGACTGATGGTCCTCGGTTTGAAGTGGGGAACTTGGTCTGGTTGTCCTCAAGAAATATCCCTATGAGAATTGCATCTCCTAAGCCTAGGTTCATTGGACCTTATAAGATCATGGAGATTCTTAATCCTGTTTCCTTTCGTTTACTTCTTCCAGGGACATTTAAGATCCATAACGTGTTCCACAAGTCCTTATTGAAGAGGTTTGTCGAGCCAGTGGTTCCTATGGCTGCGCCTCCTGACCCTGTTTTGGTTGAGGGCAATCTGGAGTATGTGGTTGAGAAAATATTGGATTCTCGTTTTTCTAGACGGAAACTCCAGTATTTGGTTAAGTGGAGAAGTTATGGTCAGGAGGACAATTCTTGGGTGTTTGCTTCGGACATCCATGCTAGGAGACTGATCCGTGCGTATCACAGAGCTCATCCTGACCACCCTGGTTGCACAAATGAGGGTTCGGTGACCCCTCCTCAAGGGGGGGGTACTGTTGTGAATGTTTTAGAAATGAATTCTGAGCAGAAGCTCCCTTCTCCTGCTCTCAGATAAGATATTTTCTGTTTTTTGTTTTTGTGCTTACCATTTGCATATTTCTCTGCATTTCTGTGAGGTTAGCCAGGTTTCCCCCCCCGGGGGGCTTGGGCTCCTCTCAGTTCCGCTGGAGCCACTGTTATTTGTTCATTTGCCTTTTCCAGTTTTTTCAGTGGCTGTGGCTTAGTTTTGTTACACCAGAGAACTGATTTAGGTGGTAGAGGTCGTGTGATCTCAGGTGTTTTTGCAATTAGTAGCGTTGGCATTTTTTAGGGTTTTTTTGGATTGCAGTGAGTATCCTTTCTATCCTTTCCTGTGTAGGCAGATTGGGCCCCAACGTTTGCTCATACTATTTTCTGTCTGTGTCTGTATTTCCTCTTGTCTAACCGCCATTACATGTTTGGGGGCTTCCTATGTTCTTTGGGGATCTGCTCCGGGGCAGATAACTTTCCTCTTTCTATCTTTAGGTGTAGTTAATCTCTCAGGCTGTGACGAGGTGTGTTATGATTCGGTAGCTGAGGAGTGCAGGTAAAAAAGGAAATACACCAGAGCAGTTGGAATCTATGAGATTGCAGTACCCTGACTAACCACCACAACTAGAGGCAGCCGTGGAGCGTTCCTACGTTGGTCCTAGACGCCTCGTCACAGCCTGAGAAACTAACTACACCTAAAGATAGAAAGAGGAAAGCTATCTGCCCCGGAGCAGATCCCCAAAGAACATAGAAAGCCCCCAAACATGTAATGGCGGTTAGACAAGAGGAAATACTGACACAGACAGAAAATAGTATGAGCAAACATTGGGGCCCAAACTACCTAAATAGAAAAGGATAGGAAGGGCACTTACTGCAATCCCAAAAAAAACCTGAAAAGCACCAACTCTACTAATTTCAAAAAACACCTGAGATCACACGACCTCTACCACCTAAATTAGTTCTCTGGTGTAACAAAATCAAAACAGCAGCCACTGAAAAAACTGGAAAAAGCAAATGTACAAACATCAGTGGCTGAACTAAACTGAGAGGGCAAAAGCCCCTGGAGGGGACCCAGAAGGCCCCCACAGAAGTGCAGGACAAAATGCAAAAATCAAGCACAAAAACAAAAAGAAGAAAAAGTCTTATCTGTTAGCAGGAGATGCAGACACGACACAGCAGGCTACAAAGGAAACAGGAATCAAGGATTGAGACCAGAACAATTGATCACCGGCAACCCTGATGGGAAGGCGACTCCCTTAAATAAGACCAGTCAGTAACACCTGATTCCCAATCCTCACAATCTTCACTGGACAGTCCAGTACCGCTTGTAACCACCAGAGGGAGCCTCTGCTCAGAACTCATTTCAAGGTCATTCACAACAGTACACCCCCTTGAGGAGGGGTCACCGAACCCTCACCTGAGCAACCAGGTCGGTCAGGATGAGCTCTATGATACGCACGGATGAGTCTCCTAGCATGGATGTCTGAAGCAAACACCCAAGAATTGTCTTCCTGACCATAACCTCTCCACTTAACCAAATACTGGAGTTTCCGTCTAGAAAAACGAGAATTCAAAATTTTCTCAACCTCAAACTCCATATTGCCCTCAACCAGAACAGGGTCAGGAGGCAAAGCAGTAGGAACCACTGGCTCAACAAACCTCTTCAACAAGGACTTGTGGAACACATTATGGATCTTAAATGTCCCTGGAAGAAGCAAACGAAAGGAAACAGGATTAAGAATCTCCATGATCTTATAAGGTCCAATGAACCTAGGCTTAAAGTTAGTTAGATGCCACTCTCATAGGAATATTTTTTGAGGACAACCAGACCAAGTCCCCCACTTTAAACCGAGGACCATCAGTCCTATGCCGGTTAGCAAACCGCTGGGCCGTCTCCTGAGAGAGGGACAACCTCTGCACTACCTGGTCCCAAATCTGCTGCATACGCTCCACAACAGAGTCAACACCTGGACAGACAGAAGCCTCCGTCTGTCCCGAAGAAAATCGAGGGTGAAACCCAGAATTACAGAAAAATGGAGACATCAAAGTGGCAGAGCTAGCCCTATTATAAAGAGCAAACTCAGCCAAAGGCAAAAAAGAGACCCAGTCATCCTGATCAGCAGACACAAAACATCTTAGATAAGTCTCCAATGTCTGATTTGTTCTCTCAGTTTGACCATTGGTCTGAGGATGAAACGCCGAGGAGAAAGACAATTGAACACCAAGTTTAGAACAAAAGGTCCTCCAAAATCTGGAAACAAACTGGACTCCTCTGTGTAAGGTTCTGTGTACATGTTCCTGAAACTCAGTTTTTCCGTCAGCCATTTTACTTTCTGTCTTGCTGCAGCTATCTTGCCCTCAGTCAATATGGAGTTTCCAGCTTGCATGTTCCCGCCCTGATTCTCTCCTCTTGCTTCTTAAGCAGCCACAGCTGAGCAATCAGTGCTTCAGAATCAAGCTTGCAGTGAACCTGTGACCTGACTCCTGGAAGCCTTGGACCTTGTACTCCAGTTATTTCCTATTGTGGAACTTTGGAACACTCGTGGACTTTGGAACCTTGCTATTTGATAAATCCACGTTTGCATGGACTTACGGTAACAGAGAAGAGATCCTGAACCTGTTGTGGAGAGTGATTGCTGAGCTTAAGTTACTCTGGCCTGCTGTGTCTCCTGCTTTTGTATCTGCAAACTGTGTGACTATTATTGCCACTTGTATGAAGTAATACAAGACCTTCTATATCAAACCTGTGACTCCTGTGTTTTCATCGCACCCAAGCACAAGACACTATATGAACTGTACTCCTTACATTACAAGATTCTGAAGCCAAACGTTAGTGTCTGCTGGGTCTGGAAAGGCTGTGTCTGCTGTAACTGTGGATATCAGATGTCCGGTTGTACTTTCTGTGATGACAGTGGTTGTGACTTCTCACAACCATTCCAGGTGAGCAATTCCCTTAAGTTTTTTTATCTGCAGTGTTACCACAGGTAAACACTATTGTTTTTTTTTTTCTTTCCTCTTTTGTGTCTGCTGTAACTGTGGATATCAGATGTCCGGTTGAACTTTCTGTGATGATAGTGGTTGTGACTTCTCACAACCATTCCAGGTGAGCAGTTCCCTTAATTTTTTTTTTCTCTCTGCAGTGTTACCACAGGTAAACACTATTGTTTTTTTTTCCCTCTCCTCTCCTTCCAGTACTCCTGTCTTAAAAGATCTGGAAAATGGAGGCCCGCATAAAGGAACTTTGCGGAGTGACTGATAATATCCTTGCAGATTTGCAGACTATAAAAACCCGTTTTACAAACCTACAGGACCTCACTAATCACAATTTGCAAGTGTTTGGACAGACTGCCCAGGATTTGCGAGCCAGGATTGAGGTTCTAGAGGAGCGAGTCCAGGCTTCTGCCGTAGCCCCGAGTTCTGGGATTCCCAAGTTGCCCCCTTTTCGTTTTGGCGGTGAACGTGAGAAATTCAGGGGATTTATTAATCAATGCAATCTTTTTTTTTCTGCACATGCTTCACAATTTCCCACTGAACGATCTAAAGTGCTTACTATAATTATGTTGCTTACCAACAAGGCTTTGATGTGGGCAAACCCTCTGATTGAGACTGAGGATGAATGTTTGGATCATCTTGATGCTTTTATTTCAGCCATGGGGCAGGTGTTTGATGACCCCAATCGAGGTGCAACAGCTGAAGCAGCCATGTTAGCTTTGCGCCAAGGTAAGCACTCGGTAGCTGAATATGCCTTGGATTTCAGGAGATGGGCCCTTGATACCACCTGGGACAGTTCCGCCAAAAAATCTATTTTTCGAAAAGGGTTATCTCCACTGATTAAGGATGAACTTGCTCGTGCCGACCCTCCCACTGCGTTAGGTGACTTTATTAACTACTGCATCCGTATTGATACTCGTCTGACTGAACGCAGGCAAGAGAGATGGTTCGAAAGCAATCGCACTAACCTTTTCCTACCTTCCTCTCCAGCTAAGGAACCTTTGAGTAGGATCACACGGGAACCTGAACCTGAACCCATGCAGGTAGACTCTTTACAACGACGGGTTAGTGATGCACCCAAGGAACATCGTTTTAAGGAGAATCTATGTTTCTATTGTGGTAAGTCAGGGCACTTCATTATAAACTGCCCCAGCCGTTCTCGTAAGACTACTGCAGCACTCATTCACTGTGAGTGTTGCGAGACGGGATCTGTCAGGTCCGAGCCTCAGGCTCCAGAGAGATCTGCAGCAACAGATCTTGATTTCTCGGACTTAAACTCCGTTACTTCTGAGGACGTTGACTGTGTAAACGCTGCAATTTTTCAAGTTTCCTCAGCGGTGTCCCAGCTGAGTTGTAAGAAAAACAATTCTCATTGCTTTCTTTCCATCAAACTCTGGGTTGACTCAGCTTGGGTGTCTAGCTCTGCTATGATCGACTCTGGGGCAAGTGGAAATTTTATGGATGTCTCCTTTGCTCTGAAACAGGGGATACGTTCAGTGAAGAAGGCTACTCCAGTACAGATGGAAACTGTGGATGGCTCCCTGCTGACCTCTGGACCAGTGGATCAGGAAACAGAGCCTTTGAGGGTTCTTATGGGTAAAGATCATCAAGAGAAACTGTCCTTTATGCTTATCTCTTCTCCCCACTTTCCCATTATTATAGGGCTACCATGGCTGCAGGCTCAGAATCCTACCATTAACTGGGAGACCAAGGAATTACACTTTCCAGAGAAACAGATGAGTCCAAAAGTTTCAGCTTGCTCTGTTCCTAAAGGAACCATGTCAGTCCCTGAACTACCAGCTGTATACCAGGACTATGTGGATTTATGTGAAAAGAAGAACGCTGACCAGCTTCCCCCTCACCGTCCATATGATTGTCCAATTGAATTATTGCCTGGAGCAGAGATACCTTTTGGTAAGATCTACCCCCTGGCGGGGCCCGAGCTAAAGGCTTTAAAGGATTACATAGACGAAAATCTAGCCAAGGGCTTCATACGCCCCTCTTCATCTCCTGCAGGTGCACCCATCTTCTTTGTAAAGAAGAAAGATGGATCTCTGAGACCCTGCGTAGACTATAGGGAACTCAATAAGGTTACTATTAGAAACCGTTATCCATTGCCTTTAATCCCTGAGTTATTGGAGAGAGTGCGACATGCCAAAATTTTCTCTAAACTAGATCTCCGTGGAGCCTATAACTTAGTCTGTATTAGACCTGGGGATGAATGGAAGACTGCATTCAGGTCACGCTATGGACACTTTGAATATCTAGTTATGCCTTTTGGTCTGAGTACCGCCCCAGCCACTTTCCAACACTTGGTGAATGACATCTTCAGGGATCTCCTAGATACATTCGTGGTGATTTATTTGGATGATATTCTAATTTTTTCTAACTCCACAGAGGAACATCATGGACATGTGAGAATGGTCTTGGAACGTCTAAGACAAAATCATCTTTACATCAAACTTGAAAAGTGTGAATTCCATAGGACCGAAATTCAATTTCTGGGGTATGTACTGTCTACACAAGGAATTAGTATGGATGGAAGCAAGACCCAAGCCATCAAGGATTGGCCAAGTCCTAGAAATGTGAAGGAGGTGCAGCGCTTCATCGGGTTTGCCAACTTCTATAGACGTTTCATTAGGAATTTCTCTGAGGTAGTGTCACCTATCACCCAACTTACCCGGAAAGAGTCTAGGTTCTCCTGGACTCCCCAAGCCCAGGAAGCATTTTCCCGTCTAAAAGATAAATTTACCACTGCACCTATCTTAGTACATCCCAACCCCGAACTTGCCTTCATAATAGAGGTGGATGCTTCAGACTGTGCCGTTGGAGCTATACTCTCTCAGAGAACAGGTGAGAAGAATGTCTTGCATCCCTGTGCCTTCTTTTCCCAGCAGTTGTCTTCGGCTGAGAGGAACTACGATGTGGGCAATAGAGAGTTGTTGGCCATTATTGCCGCCTTCAAAGAATGGAGACACCTTCTTCAGGGACTGCACAGCAAATAGTCATCCTGACAGACCATCGTAACCTTGAATTTATCAGGTCGGCTAAGTGCCTGACTCCTCGCCAGGCTCGCTGGAATCTTTTCTTAAACCAATTTAATTTTATCATTTCTTATAGACCAGGATCGCGCAATGGAAAGGCTGATGCACTCTCTAGGATTTATTCAGCAGAGACACGTCCACTTACTCCTCCTAAGACTATTCTTCCTGACTCTAGATTCCTGGGAGTGATTCATAATCAAGACCTACTTAAGGACATCAAGGAAGCATACCATGCGGATTCCTTTTTGGCACAACCCCCAAGGGACGTAAGTCTTGTCTTTAAGAATGGTGTGTGGATTCAGGGACAACGTCTGTTATATTCCTGAAACAGTCAGATTGAGAGTATTGCAACTCATTCACGATTCCAAGATAGCTGGGCATAGAGGAATTCTAAAGACACAGGAATTTCTTTCTCGTTTCTTTTGGTGGCCCACTTGCAGGAAGGATGTTTTAAACTATGTCACTTCATGTGAAGTCTGTGCAAGATGCAAGACACCTCGCTCCTCACCAACTGGTCTGTTGCAACCCCTTCTCACCCCGTCCCGCCCGTGGGGATCCATTTCTATGGAGTTCATTGTGGAGTTACCAACCTCTCAAGGGAAGAACACCATTCTAGTGGTGGTTGATCGTTTAACAAAAGCAGCTCATTTTATCCCTTGTGTCGGCTTACCCACTGCAAGACAGACATCAGATTTGATGATTAAAAATGTGTTTTCGCTTACATGGAGTACCAGATGAGGTTATTTCGGATCGAGGGGTGCAATTCACTTCAAGGTTTTGGCAAAATTTCTGTGCAGCATTGGACATTAAAGTAAACCTTTCTTCTGCTTTTCATCCTCAGACTAATGGACAGACAGAACGAACCAATCAGACCCTGGAGCAGTATCTTCGCTGCTTTATCTGCCACCTACAGGATGATTGGGTGGATCTACTTCCACTGGCTGAGTTCTCTTATAACAACTCTCAGAGCGCCTCCACTAAGCAGTCTCCTTTTTACTCCAATTTAGGTTATCATCCTAATATTCTTCCTCGATTTCCCATAGAAACGCCTTTGCCAGCAGTGGCTGAAAGAATCACGTCTTTACAAAAGAATATGGATCTTCTAAAGGGAAATCTGGAATTGGCTCAGGAAAGGTACAAGAAAGCCGCAGATAAATTTTGTAAACCTGCACCAGCTTTCAAGGTAGGAGACCTGTTCTGGCTGTCAACCAGAAATCTTAAGTTAAGAATTCCATCATCTAAGTTGGGACATAAATACATTGGACCTTATAAAATCAGTAAGATTATAAGTGCTGTCGCTTGTCGTCTTCAACTGCCCAGAACTATGAGAATCCACCCTGTCTTTCATGTATCCCTACTAAAGGCTGCGACACCCAATACGTTTCCTGGACGTTCTTCTCCTTGCCCTGACCCAGTGCTAGTCGATGGTCAGGAAGAATTTGTGATGGAAAGGATTCTAGATTCCAGGTTGTATAGAAATCAGTTACAATATCTGATTAAATGGCAGGGCTACCCAGTGGAGGACAACTCATGGGAACCAGTCAATAACGTTAATGCTCCTCGCTTGCTCCGTCAGTTTCGTCGGAGGTACCCACACAAGCCTGGTCTGAGGTCATCCGGAGGTTGTCCCTAAGGGGGGAGTAATGTAAGGTTCTGTGTACATGTTCCTGAAACTCAGTTTTTCCGTCAGCCATTTTACTTTCTGTCTTGCTGCAGCTATCTTGCCCTCAGTCAATATGGAGTTTCCAGCTTGCATGTTCCCGCCCTGATTCTCTCCTCTTGCTTCTTAAGCAGCCACAGCTGAGCAATCAGTGCTTCAGAATCAAGCTTGCAGTGAACCTGTCACCTGACTCCTGGAAGCCTTGGACCTTGTACTCCAGTTATTTCCTATTGTGGAACTTTGGAACACTCGTGGACTTTGGAACCTTGCCATTTGATAAATCCACATTTGCATGGACTTACGGTAACAGTGAAGAGATCCTGAACCTGTTGTGGAGAGTGATTGCTGAGCTTAAGTTACTCTGGCCTGCTGTGTCTCCTGCTTTTGTATCTGCAAACTGTGTGACTATTATTGCCACTTGTATGAAGTAATACAAGACCTTCTATATCAAACCTGTGACTCCTGTGTTTTCATCGCACCCAAGCACAAGACACTATATGAACTGTACTCCTTACATTACACTCTGTCAGACACAATGTTCTCTGGAATGCCGTGCAAACGAACCACGTGCTGAAGGAACAAAGGTACCAATTCAGAGGAGGAAGGCAACTTAGGTAATGGCACAAGATGTATCATTTTGGAAAACCTATCACAAATCACCCAGATGACGGTCATTCTCTGAGAAACATGGAGGTCGGAAATGAAATCCATAGAGATATGGGTCCATGGTCTCTTGGGCACAGGCAATGGCATCAACAAACCACTAGAGCGGGAGCAAGGCTTAGAGCGAGAGCAAGTCCCGCAGGACTGCACAAATTCCCTGATATCACGAGACAAGGTAGGCCACCAAAAGGACCGACTAACCAAGTTTCTGGTACCAAAAATTCCGGGATGACATGCCAACGCGGAACAATGAATCTCAGACATCACACTCTTTTTCCAGTGATCCGGGACAAATAATTTCCCAACAGGGCAGCGCTCGGGCCTATCCTCCTGACACCCCTCCAGAGCCAGTCTCAAATTGGGCGAGATGGCGGAAAGAACTACACCTTCTTTCAAAATAACAGAAGGATCAGATAACTCAGGAGATTCCGCAAGGAAACTCCTTGAAAGGGCATCCGCCTTAACATTCTTAGTGCCAGGAAGAAAGGAAACCACAAAATTAAAACGTGTGAAAAACAAGGCCCACCTGGCCTGTCTAGGATTAAGTCGCTTGGCAGATTCCAGATAAACCAGATTCTTATGGTCAGTAAGGACCACCACCTGATGTTTAGCTCCCTCCAGCCAATGTCTCCACTCTTCAAAAGCCCACTTCATGGCCAATAACTCCCGATTACCCACGTCATAATTACGTTCAGTAGGAGAAAATTTTCGAGAGAAAAAGGCACAAGGGTTACTTTAGAGGTCTCTGGATCTCTTTGGGACAAAACGGCACCTGCCCCAATTTCAGAGGCATCCACCTCTGTTGTGAATGGGTTTGAGATGAGTTCTGAGCAGAGGCTCCCTCTGGTGGTTACAAGCGGTACTAGTGAGGATTGGGAATCAGGTGTTACTGATTGGTCTTATTTAAGGGAATCATTTTCCCATCAGGGTTGCCGGTGATCAATTGTTCTGGTCTGAATCCTTCTTTCCAGTTTCCCTTGTAGCCTGCTGTGTCGTGTCTGCATCTCCTGCTGTCAGATAAGACAATTTCTTATTTTGTGTTTTTGCTATATTTTTGCATTTTGTCCTGCACTTCTGTGAGGGCCTTCTGGGTCCCCTCCGGGGGCTTTTGCCCTCTCAGTTTAGTCCAGCCACTGTGTTTTGTACTTTTGCTTTTTGCAGTTTTTTCAGTGGCTGCTGTTTTTGTTACACCAGAGAACTAATTTAGGTGGTAGAGGTCGTGTGATCTCAGGTGATTTTGAAATTAGTATGTTGGTGTTTTTCAGGGTTTTCTGGGATTGCAGTAAGTACCCTTCCTGTCCTTTTCTATTTAGATAGTTTGGGCCCCAGCGTTTGCTCATACTATTTTCTTTCTGTGTCAGTATTTCCTCTTGTCTAACCGCCATTACATGTTTGGGGGCTTTCTATTATCTTTGGGGTTCTGCTCCGGGGCAGATAGCTTTCCTATTTCTATCTTTAGGTGTAGTTAGTTTCTCAGGCTGTGACGAGGCGTCTAGGACCATCGTAGGAACGCTCCACGGCTGCCTCTAGTTGTTGTGGTTAGTCAGGGTACTGCAATCTCATAGATTCCAACTGCTCTGGTGTATTTCCTTTTTTACCTGCACTCCTCAGCTACCGAAACATAACAGTATCACCGGCCTAAAAATTGTATGGTACTCACAGAAGGGAAAAAAAAAAAAAAAAAATATTTTGAAGGAAGAAAAGTTGTCAGAGATATTTTTCTGTTTGTTGCATTTTTTTTTTTTTTTTTCCTCTGTATCTCTGGGTGCTGGGGAGGATCTTTTCTCCCAATGGAGTTTGCACAGTTGTCTGGCCGTGTGGATCAGCTTGCCACTGAGGTTCAGAGTATTGCTGCATATCTTGCTAGGTTGCCTGTTGTGGAACCTAGGATTCCCATGCCAGATTTGTTTTTGGGGGATCAAGCCAAGTTTCAGAATTTCAAAAATAATTGTAAATTGTTTCTTGCCTTAAAATCTAAGTCCTCAGGAAACGCAGCGCAGCAGGTTCAAATTATCATCTCTCTCCTGCGCGGCGATCCTCAGGATTGGGCTTTTTCCCTGACACCTGGGGATCCTGTTTTGAGTGATGTTGATGTATTTTTTCAGGCTTTGGGGTTATTGTACGATGAGCCTAATATCACTGATCAAGCTGAAAAAGCCTTGTTGGCATTAAATCAGGGGCTTGATGACGCTGAGTTATACTGTCAGAGATTCCGTAGGTGGGCAGTCCTGACCAAATGGAATGACGACGCTTTGGCGGCCCTTTTCCGGAAGGGTCTGTCGGATAATGTAAAGGATGTTATGGTGGGATTCCCTGTCCCCTCTGGTCTCAATGATTCTATGTCATTAGCGATTCAAATTGACAGACGTTTGCGTGAGCGGAGAAGTATGCGTGGAGTGGTGTTGCCTTGTGAGCCAGCTGCTGAGCCCATGCAGTGTGATGGAGTGGTGTCTGGGGCACAGCGTCATGAGTTTCGAAAGCGCAATGGGTTATGTTTCTACTGTGGTGATGCCTCTCATGCTATTTCAGTCTGCCCTAAGCGGGGAAGACGTTTTGCACGCTCAGTTGTCTTGGGTAGTGTTCAGACTAAGTTTTTATTAACTGTCACTCTGATATGCTCTCTGTCCTCATTTTCTGCTCAGGCTTTCGTTGATTCTGGAGCAGCTATTAACCTGATGGATTATGATTTTGCTAAACGTTGTGGATTTCCCTTGATACCCCTACAGAAGTCTATTCCCCTACTGGGGATCGATTCTACCCCTTTGGCTGAGAATAAACCCCAGTTTTCTACTCAGGTGATAATGAGGGTTGAACCTGATCACCAGGAGTGCTGCAAATTTTTGGTTCTATATAATCTGCATGACATTATCGTGCTGGGTTTCCCTTGGTTACAGTCTCATAATCCTGTTTTGGATTGGAAATCTGTGTCTGTAACCAGTTGGGGCTGCCAATGTGTTAATACCAACACTCCTGTTTTTTCTGCCTCCCCCCAGGCTGAGGATGTTCCTGACTTTTTGTTTGATTTTTCTGATGTGTTTAGCGAAAGTAAATCTGCATCCTTACCTCCCCATAGGAGCTATGACTGCGCTATTGAATTAGTGCCAGGTAGTAAATTCCCTAAGGGTCGCCTCTTTAACTTGTCTGTACCTGAACATGACGCTATGCGGTCTTATATCAAGGAATCATTGGAGAAGGGTCATATCAGACCATCCTCTTCACCCTTAGGTGCCGGTTTTTTCTTTGTGGCCAAAAAAGATGGTTCATTAAGGCCGTGTATTGATTATCGTCTTTTGAACAATATTACTGTGAAATATCAATACCCGTTACCCTTGATTTCTGACCTGTTTTCCAGGGTGAAAAACGCTACTTGGTTTACCAAGCTTGACCTCAGGGGGGCGTATAACCTTATTCGCATTAAGCACGGGGATGAATGGAAGACGGCATTTAACACCCCTGAAGGGCATTTTGAGTACCTTGTGATGCCCTTTGGGCTCACTAATGCTCCTTCCGTCTTCCAGTCCTTCATGAATGACATTTTCAGGGATTTTGTGGACAAGTTTCTGATTGTTTATTTGGATGATATCTTGATTTTTTCTAATGACTGGGACTCTCATGTGAAACATGTTCGAACTGTATTCCAGATTTTGAGAGAGAATGCTCTGTATGTGAAGGGATCAAAGTGTCTTTTTGGCGTACAGAAGATCTCATTTCTGGGATTCATTTTGTCCCCATCTGTTATTGAAATGGACCCGGTCAAGGTTCAGGCCATCTGTGATTGGGTCCAACCTACTTCATTAAAGGCTCTTCAGAGATTTTTGGGTTTTGCCAATTTTTATCGTAAATTTATTGGTAATTTCTCTGTTATTGTTAAACCATTAACTGATTTGACCAGAAAGGGTTCTGATGTGGTGAATTGGCCTCCTGAGGCAGTCTCTGCGTTTCAGGAACTTAAGCAGAGATTCACTTCTGCTCCTGTTCTACGGCAGCCTGATGTTTCTCTGCCATTTCAGGTGGAGGTTGATGCCTCTGAAATTGGGGCAGGTGCCGTTTTGTCCCAAAAAGATCCAGAGACCTCTAAAAGTAACCCTTGTGCCTTTTTCTCTCCAAAATTTTCTCCTACTGAACGTAATTATGACGTGGGTAATCGGGAGTTATTGGCCATGAAGTGGGCTTTTGAAGAGTGGAGACATTGGCTGGAGGGAGCTGCTTATCCCTATAATGGTATGCAGGGCTCCTTATCCCCATCCTTGTCTGCATGGTTCCTCATTCCCTTCCTTGTCAGCATGGCTCCTTATCCCCATCCCTGTCTGCAAAGTACCTTATCCCCATCCTTGTCTGCATGGCTACTTATTCGCATCCTTGTCTGCATGGCTTCTTATCCCTATCCTTGTATGCATGGTTCCTCATCCCCATTTTGTACGCATGGTTCCTCATCCCTATCCATGTACGCATGGTTCCTCATCCCTATCCTTGTATGCATGGTTCCTCATCCCTATCCTTTAGTGCATGGTTCCTCATTCCTATCTTTGTATGCATGGTTCCTCATCCCTATCCTTGTATGCATGATTCCTCATCCCTATCCTTGTATGCAGGGTTCTTCATCCCTATCCTTGTATGCATGGTTCCTCATCCCTATCCTTGAGTGCATGGTTCCTCATTCCTATCTTTGTATGCATGGTTCCTCATCCCTATCCTTGTATGCATGGTTCCTCATCTCCATCTTTCTATGCATGGTTCCTCATCCCTATCTTTGTATGCATGGTTCCTCCCCCTCTATGTTTGAATGCATGATTCCATATCCATATCCTTGTATGCATGGTTCCTCATCCCCGTCCTTGTGTGCATGGCTCCTTATCCCATCCTTGTCTGCATGACTCCTTAGTCCTATACTGGTATGCATGACTCCTCGTCCCTATCCTTGTATGCATGGTTCCTCAGCCCTATCCTTGTATGCATGGTTCCTCATCCCTATCCTTGTATGCATGGTTTCTCATCCCTATCCTTGTATGCATGGTTCCTCATATCTATCCTTGTATGCATGGCTCCTCATCCCTATCCTTGTATGCATGGTTCCTCATCCCTATCCTTGTATGCATGGTTCCTCATCTCTATCTTTCTATGCATGGTTCCTCAACCCTATCCTTGCATGCATGGCTCCTTATCCCCATCCTTGTCTGCATGGCTCCTTATCCCATCCTTGTCCGCATGGCTCCTTATCCCTATAATGGTATGCAGGGCTCCTTATCCCTTCCTTGTCTGCATGGTTCCTCATCCTCTTCCTTGTCAGCATGGCTCCTTATCCCCATCCCTGTCTGCAAGGCACCTTATTCCCATCCTTGTCTGCATTGCTACTTATTCGCATCCTTGTCTGCATGGCTTCTCATCCCTATCCTTGTATGCATGGTTCCTCATCCCTATCTTTGTATGCATGGTTCTTCATCCCTACCCATGTATGCATGGTTCCTGTGATGAAGGAACAGCCACCATCTTAGATATGGGGCCTAATGCTCGCCTCATGTCTGAGCTGACCTGTCCCAGCTGCCATTTTGTCTGTTCACAGAGCCACAGGCAGCTAACTGCTCCTAATCCCCATGGCCTGTAGGCATATTGGAGACAACAGGGTTTAGTCTCCACTGTGAATAACAAGGTCTTTAGTATGCTAAGTACATCAGGCCCAAAACAGGACTTCAAAGCTTTAGTACGGAGCCACGCCAGCATGGGGCCTGGAAATGCCTGGGGGCTTCAATTAGATTATACCTGTCAGCTAGACACAGAAAACACATCCATTGTCTCTCCCAGCCTCTACGACTCCGTTCTAGGATTATGAATTATGAGCACATCTTTCAAGGTACAGACTCATAAAAAATATCTGCGTGATCTTATGGACCTCGGGCATCTGACACTGTGACTGCCGAGTCGGTGATGGCTCGGGGACCTGAGATATAGAGATTGGGTCACGGTGGAGGGCCAATTGGGCCATGTTTGATCTCCACGCGACAGGCAAGACAAACTGCATTCATTGGTACCTCTCATGTCCTGATCCGATCGTCCTGGAGAAAGTTAACCCCTTTATTAGATATTGGGAATAAATTCTGCAGGGAGCTAAGGGTGGAGATTATTAGCTCACCCTCTGACACCGAGGGGAGGGACCTAGCAGGTTTAAGAACTGTGAGCGGATGGCAGACTCACTCTATTCTCACAGAAGAACAAGACGATGAAGATCTAAGAAGGAACAAGGGACAGATCTGCCAAGGGAGCAGCGGCACACGTTTTGGGGACAGTCCGGCAACTAAGATTCTTACCTGTGCACATGCAACTTACAGCCTGGTAACATTGACCTTTAGCTAATACCTCTAAGCCTTTGCCTTATTGTAATATTTTACTCTGACTGCAAATCCACTGTAATTCCATTGTATAGCTTACTGTATATTTCTGTAATTATCTAGTGCATCCTTAAGGCACTTAAACCATAAAATTAATTCTGGGCTGATGCTTTTACTCTAATCACGAATCTTAGAATACCCAGAGGGTAACGGCACATCCTCCCCGGTGGCTATTTGCTCTAGGTGCAGTTCCCTTACTGACCTGGGAGAAAAAGGGGCGCCGGAGAGCTGTGCCTGTGTAGTTACATCACATTGGTGACGTGGGAGGAACCCGGGTTTCCTTCACATTGGTGGCAGCGGTGGGATCAGAGTAATATTGTGCTTGGGACCCCTACTCCCAGACATTAAAGAGTACCAGCGGTAGCTTTCACTGCTGGGTCTTAAGGTCAGCCCAGCACTAGACGGTCAGAGTGTAAATATAATAAGTTGTGTGCAAGGTCAGGGTTGCAGCTGTGTCAGTAACCAGAGGTTCCTAAGATGGCGGAAGGCACCAGGAGTAAGGCAAAGGGGGAGGCCAATGCTATGGTCTATGAGGAGGTCGATACCGATGAAGGCGAAGGGGAGCTCAGCCAGGGCTCCCCAATGAGCCAGACCCCTGTGCTCAGTCCAGCAGTGGACTGTCCACCCCCTGCCCATCCCAGCCTGTCCAGATGGGAGGCCCTTTTCCAAGAGGCTATGGCACAGCTCGAGGCTGGTAATGACGCCGCCCATGACAGACTCCTGGTGGCGGCGAAAAAGGCAGCAGAGCGAGAGCAAGCGGTAGCAGAGCATGAGCATGCAGAATGTATGCTGAAGGCTGCAGAGCGCCGTGAAGCTGTGGAGTGCCAGCACCGACTGGAGATGGCTCAGCACGGGTCCCCACTGGACGCTCCAGCCCCACCGGAGACCAAGGATTCCAAGGTACAGGCGGAGGACTTTCCCTTGCTTGAAAAGGATGGAGACCTGGATTCCTTTCTGCTGGCCTTTGAGAGAACCTGCCTCCAACATCATCTGGCCCTGGATCAGTGGGCAAGGTACCTGACCCCCATTTGAGGGGTAAGTCCCTGGAAGTTTGGGGGGACTTACCTGCCAGGGAGGAGCATGACAACAACAGCATCAAGCGGGCCCTGATCCAGCACTACAACCTCACCCCAGAGTCGTACTGCAGGAAGTTCAGAAGCCTGCAACAGGGCTCAAAGGACACCTGGACCAACCACATGCGGGTCCTGCTTAGAGCTGCGGAGCACTGGACCTCGGGTCTAGAGCTCACCACCCGCCAGGAGGTCCAGGAACTGTTTGTCACAGAACAGTTCTTGTGAAACTGCCCAGAGGACCTCCAGCAGTTCCTCCGTGACCGGAAACCAAAGGGGCTTTGCTACAGCCGCCCTGGCAGACGAGTATGCCAACAACAGGGCGCCTGAGCCAAAGAAGCCTGCCAGCAGCACCTGGAGAGGGGGTAAGCCCAATCCTGCCCCGGTCCCCCCAACCCCAAGAGAGCAAGGGGTGTACCCCCCTGCTGCCCTCTCCAGGCCAGGAACAGAACCCAGGCGTTGTCATCATTGCAACCAGCCGGGACACTTTAAGGCTGCGTGTCCCCAGTGCCATAAGGCCCCATCCCTGTCCCAGAAACCGTCCACTGGTTTGTGTGTGGGAGGGGGTGGTGGGAGGTCCCTGGACAATTACCAACCCGTCACCGTCGGCCGCTGAGCGGTCATGGGACTGCGGGACACAGGCGCTGAACGAACCCTGGTACGTCGTGAGGTGGTGTCGCCTCAAGACTTGGTGCCTGGGAAAAACCTTTCCATCTCCGGAATTGGAGGTGTTGAATCGGCGCTGCCCGTCGCCAAGGTATATTTGGACTGGGGCGCCGGGAGGGCGATGCGGGAGGTGGGAGTAATGCCAAATATTCCTGCCAATGTGTTGATTGGGACCGATTTTGGGCGGCTAGTGTCCCAGTATGTGGCCACTGAACCCCCAAGTTCGGCTCCCCAAGAATGTCATGACTCTACTGTGAATGCTAATGTTAAGGTGTTGAAAGTGCCTCCAACAGTGGAGGAGGGAGTGAAACCTGATGGTAAGCCATGCACTGACACCGCACACACAGGGCTCACAGTGAGGACAGGTGAGGAGACTGCGGGGGAGAGCTCAGAGGTGGAGGGAGGGGCTGCTATGGGCAGTGTAGGGTCCCTAAGGGAATCCAGCCTGCTGAGTCTAGGGCCTCTGCAGAAAGAGGAACAGGCCATGGGGGGAGGGAGCATCCCAGGAGAGGAGCCACCAGGTAAGACCCCAGGGCAGGAGTTCACCACATCCGGGATGTCAGGAGGCTAAGGAAGTCTGCCTGACCCGACGACTTGGTCAGGGGCCGAGGGTAAGCCGGCGCTACTCGTGGTCTCAGCGGTCGTGGCCGGTTTCCCCCTCTCCGACCAAGTGGCTGCCGAGTCAGACAGTGGCCAGGAGATAGATCCCGGGGAGCTGACAGAGGATGTGGCAGTTTCATCAATTCTTGCCACATCAAGTCAGGGATTTCAGGCAGCGTTGGAAGCTGATGCTAGCCTGAAAACTCTCAAGGAGCAGGTGTGGAGCCCTGCTGTGTTCGGTTCCACATATCCTAGAAGAGTGCATGAAGGATTCGTCCACTAGAGGTCTCACTACATACACACACCTTCACCCTACCTCAGTCCACCAGGGGAGCCCTGATAGGAATATAAAAGAGGGTGAAGGCAGGAAGAGTTTTTCAGTTTTAGTCTGCGGAGTGAAGTGAAGTGGAGTCTAGCTCAGGAGTCTATGAGATCAGACTACAGAGCTAGGAGCGTGCTGACGCTCTAGAGAGCTGCAGAAGAGGCAGCCCACCAACTGCCAGTGTGTATAGCCTAGTGAGGGCCAGAGCAGGCCAAAGGCAAGAGGAGAGAGTAGTAAAGGGCAGAAGAGCCTTACCATCTCACCCCAGAAAGTACATACCGGACACCGGGTCCGAGCCTACAGGGATCTCCATGACCCAGTAGGAGACAACCGGAATTCTGAGGACTACAGGTCTCAGGAGCACTACAGAGCTGATATGTAACAGAGCCAGGGGACACAGAGTTCCGCAAGCAGGGAAAAGCAAGCAGGGAAAGTGTACTCCAAGAGAAGGCCCTACCACAAGGTCAGCCGGGTGCAGGATAGAGACAAACACAAGCCTAGCTACAGGCAGGTCGGAAACTTATTACAGAGAGGCAAGAAACAGGAGGCCCTATACCTGCTCACTGGGGAGAATCTGGATGTGCACCCTTCACCCTACAAAGCCCCGGGATGTTCCTGCACTAACTCCAGTAAAAGTACCGAAGTGACTTGTGTGTGTATCCCTTTCTTGTTCCTATCCTGCCGGATCCTGTATCCCTACCCATACACTGCCCTGAAGGCCCGCTCCACCTGTGGGAACGATTCCATCTAGCTGCCACAACATCGGCCTCAGTGGACTGCTGCAGCGCTGGTGAACCTCACCAAACACCACAGGTGGCGTCTCGAATCACTTGACATTATCCCTGTAAATACACCCCCCTTTATAGTGAGTCCCAGGGCCACGGACCAAGCTGCAGCTACCGTGACATCCCCCATAGAAATCGACGGGCTCGGTGCCGGGTACCCAACAGCCCTGGCGGGCCACTCACAAGCGACACAGCCTCCCTGGAGTCCGACCGCGAGCGAGTGGTCTGGGACCAGGGACGGCTGTCCCGGGTAACGGTCCAGCAGGGTTCACCGGAGGCGTGGCCCAGGGACCGACAGTTAGTGGTACCCTATCTGTTCAGGGCGGAATTGTTGCGGATCTCACACGAGATTCCCATGGCCGGACACCTAGGGATCGCTAAAACCAGGGCAGGCTAGCTCAGCATTTCTACTGGCCTGGAATGAGGATTGAGGTGACTGCCTACTGCCGTTCGTGTGACACCTGTCAGAGGGTGGGGAAGGCGGGGCGGTGCCCCAAAGCCCCACTGGTAATTCTGCCCATCATCGAAGAGCCTTTCTCGAGGGTGGCTGTGGATCTCATTGGACATCTGTCCACTCCCAGCCGCTCCGGGAAATGCTTCATACTAACGGTAGTGGACTATGCCACCCGGTATCCGGAGGCGGTAGCTTTGTCGTCCATTCGGGCCGACAAAGTGGCCACTGCCTTACTGGAGATTTTCTCCAGAGTGGGGTTTCCCCTGGAAATGCTCACTGACCGAGGGACCCAGTTCATGTCACAGCTGATGGAGTCTCTCTGTAAGCAGGTACAGGTGCAACATCTGGTAGCCAGCCCGTATCACCCACAGACCAATGGCCTGGTGAGCGGTTCAATGGCACCTTAAAGCAGATACTGAAGATGTTGGTCGACTACCACGGGAGAGACTGGGAGCAGTATCTCCCACACCTGCTGCTTGCCTACCGGGAGGTCCCACAGGCCTCAACGGGGTTCTCCCCCTTCGAGCTCCTGTACGGGCGACGTGTACGGGGGCCCCTTACTCTGGTGAAGGAAGCATGGGAAGGGGATTTGGCCACCCCTGGAGTGTCGGTCATTGAGTATGTCGTGCGCTTCCGGGACCGAATGATGGCCTTGACACGGCTGGTGCATGACAATATCTCCCAAGCCCAGGCTGACCAGAAGCGGTGGTACGACCAGAATGCTTGTGAGCGGACCTACCAGGTGGGTCAAAAGGTGTGGGTACTGGTCCCCGTACCTCAAAACAAGCTTCAGGCGGCCTGGGAGGGTCCATACCTCGTGCACGAGCAGCTCAACGCCGTCACCTACCTGGTCACCCTGGAACATGCCCGTGGAAGGAGGAAGGCCTTCCATGTGAACATGATGAAGGCCCATCATGAGCGGGAGGCTTGTGCCTACCCAGTGTGCAACCTTCCCGAGCAAGGAGAGGCAGAAACCCTCCTGGATCTGCTCACCCAAGCCAAGGCGGGTGTATCCATCGAGGATGTGGGAGTTGGCCACCAACTCTCGGAGGACCAACGTTCCAGCTGGGGGTCACCCTACACCCCTTTCGGGAGCTGTTCAGCAGCCTGCCCGGAAGGACTGGTACCTCTCGTGTCCTGATCCGATCATCCTGGAGAAAGTTAACCCCTTTCTTAGATATTGGGAATAAATTCTGCAGGGAGCTAAGGGTGGAGATTATTAGCCCACCCTCTGACACCGAGGGGAGGGACCTAGCAGGTTTAAGAACTGTGAGCGGATGGCAGACTCACTCTATTCTCACAGAAGAACAAGACGATGAAGATCTAAGAAGGAACAAGGGACAGATCTGCCAAGGGAGCAGCGGCACACATTTTGGGGACTGTCCGGCAACTAAGATTCTTACCTGTGGATCGCAGAGCTCCCGGCGTCCAAATGCAACCTACAGCCTGGTAACATTGACCTTTAGCTAATACCTCTAAGCCTTGTACCTTATTGTAAAATTTTACTCTGACTGCAAATCCACTGTAATTCCGCTGTATAGCTTACTGTATATTTCTGTAATTATCTAGTGCGCTCTTAAGGCAATTAAACCATAAAATTAATTTTGGGCTGATGCTTTTACTCTGATTACAAATCTTAGAATACCCAGTGGGTAACGGTACATCCTCCCCGGCGGCCATTTGCTCTAGCTGCAGTTTCCTTACTGACCTGGGAGACAAAGGGGGCGCCGGAGAGCTGTGCCTGTGTAGTTACGTCACATTGGTGATGTGGGAGGAACCCAGGTTTCCTTCACAGTTCCTCATCTCCATCCTTGTATGCATGGTTCCTCATGCCTATCCTTGAATGCATGGTTCCTCATTCCTATCTTTGCATGCATGATTCCTCATCCCTATCCTTGTATGCATGGTTCTTCATCCCTATCCTTGTATGCATGGTTCCTCTTTCCTATCTTTGTATGCATGGCTCCTCATCCCTATCCTTGTATGCATGGTTCTTCATCCCTATCCTTGTATGCATGGTTCCTCATCTCCATCTTTCTATGCATGGTTCCTCATCCCTATCTTTGTATGCATGGTTCCTCCTTTTTATATTTGAATGCATGATTCCTTATCCTTATCCTTGTATGCATGGTTTCTTTTCCCTATTCTTGTATGCATGATTCATCATCCCTATCCTTGTATACATGGTTCCCCATCCCTATCTTTGTATGCATGGCTCCTTATCCCCGTCCTTGTCTGCATGGCTCCTTATCCAATCCTTGTCTGCATGGCTCCATAGTCCTATACTGGTATGCATGACTCCTCATCCCTATTCTTGTATGCATGGTTCCTCATCCCTATCCTTGTATGCATGGTTCCTCAGCCCTATCCTTTTATGCATGGTTCCTCATCCCTATTCTTGTATGCATGGTTCCTCATCCCTATCCTTGTATGCATGGTTCCTCATCCCTATCCTTGTATGCATGGCTCCTCATCCCTATCCTTGTATGCATGGTTCCTCATCCCTATCCTTGTATGCATGGTTCCTCATCCCTATCTTTGTATGCATGGGTCCTTATCCCTATCCTTGTATGCATGGCTCTGTATCCCCATCCTTGTCTGCATGACTCCTCATCACCATCCTTGTCTGCATGGCTCCATATCCCTATCCTGGTATGCATGGCTCCCTATCCCCATCCTTGTCTGCATGGATCCTCATCCCCTTCCTTGTTGTCATGGCTCCTCATCCCCATCCTTGTCTGCATGGCTCCTTATCCCTGTCCTTGTCTACATGGCTCCTTAACCCCAACCCTGTCTGCATGGCTCCTTATCCCCATCCCTGTCTGCAAGGCACCTTATCTCCATCCTTGTCTGCATGGCTACTTATTCGCATCCTTGTCTGCATGGCTTCTCATCCCTATCCTTGTATGCATGGTTCCTCATCCCTATCTTTGTATGCATGGTTCCTCATCCCTATCCATGTATGCATGGTTCCTCATCCCTATCCTTGAATGCATGGTTCCTCATTCTTATATTTGTATGCATGGTTCCTCATCCCTATCCTTGTATGCATGATTCCTCATCCCTATCCTTGTATGCATGGTTCTTCATCCCTATCCTTGTATGCATGGTTCCTCATCTCCTTCTTTCTATGCATGGTTCCTCATCCCTATCTTTTTATGCATGGTTCCTCCTCTCTATTTTTGAATGCATGTTTTCTCATCCCTATTCTTGTATGCATGGTTCCTCATCCCTATCCTTATATGCATGGTTCATCATCCCTGTCTTTGTATGCATGGTTCCTAATCCCTATTCTTGTATGCATGATTCATCATCCCTATCCTTGTATGCATGGTTCATCATCCCTGTCTTTGTATGCGTGGCTCCTTATCCCCGTGCTTGTCTGCATGGCTCCTTATCCCATCCTTGTCTGCATGGCTCCTTAGTCCTATACTAGTATGCATGACTCCTCATCCCTATCCTTGTATGCATGGTTCCTCAGCCCTATCCTTGCATGTATGGTTCCTCAGCCCTATCTTTGTATGCATGGTTCCTCATCCCTATTCTTGTATGCATGGTTCCTCATCCCTATTCTTGTATGCATGGCTCCCCATCCCTATTCTTGTATGCATGGTTCCTCATCCCTATCCTTGTATGCATGGCTCCATATCCCCATCCTTGTCTGCATAACTCCTCATCCCTATCCTTGTATGCATGGGTCCTTATCCCTTTCCTTGTATGCATGGCTCCATATCCCCATCCTTGTCTACATGACTCCTCATCACTATCCTTGTATGCATGGCTCCTTATCCCCATACTTGTCTGCATGGCTCCTTATCTCTATCCTGGTATGCATGGCTCCTTATCCCCATCCTTGTCTGCATGGTTTCTCATCCCCTTCCTTGTCTTCATGGCTCCTCATCCCCATCTGTTATAATTCGGTAACCGAGGAGGACAATAGAAAAACAGAGTAGGCAACCAAACACCCAGAAAGGTTGGTAACTTAGCAGATTGCAGACCCCTAAACTGACAACACAACTAGAATTAGCCGTGGGACGTACCTACGATGACCTAGACGCCTCGACACAGCCAAAGAGTTAACTAAGCCTAAAGAGAGAGGGGAGGCTAACTGCCCCGAGTAGAGCCCCAAGGAATAGGTAGCCCCCAAACATATATTGACGGTGAGACAGATGAAGTAGAAAAAACACAGGCAGAAAATAGAAAAAGCAAATGCTGGGGCCCAAACTGTCTGGATAGAACAGGACAGAAAAGGATACTGTCTGCAAACCCGCAAAAACCCTAAGAAAAATTCCAACACGTCTGATATGCAAAAATACTGAGACCACACAACCTCTCCCCCACTAAATCAGAACTCTGGTGTGAACTGGATGCAAAACCACAGATACTGAAATACCTGGAGACTAGAAATACTGAAAGACTGACATGAGCTGTGGCAAAGGAAAACAGAGTCCAGCATTGGCTCCAGCAGGGAACCAGGCTGAACTCACAACAGCAAGGCAGGGAACAAATGCCACAGAATTAAACAGAAAAATAACTTATCTGAAAGATGCAGGAAAGGCAGGGAGCAAGCTGACTTCCAAATGGCTCAGGAAAAAGACCAAATCACCAGCAGCCACTAGGGGAAGACTGCTCGCTTAAATCTCCCCAGTCAGTAACACCTGATCTCCAATCATCCCCCTCAGGTGATTGACTTCTGTTGGGCCGACCAGCTCCATTACCAGCAGCAACTAGCAGAGGGAGCCCAAACTCAGAAGCCAGATTAAAAGTGTGCACAACAGTATCCCCCCCATGAGGAGGGGTCACCGAACCTTCACCCAAGCCACCAGGCCGATCAGGATGGGCCTGGTGAAAGGCGCAAACCAATCTCTCAGTATGAATGTCAGAAGCAAACACCCAAGAATTATCCTCCTGACCATAACCTTTCCACTTGACCAAGTACTGGAGTCTCCGTCTAGCCAGACGAGAATCCAATACCTTCTCAACTTCATACTCCAGATTGCCATTAATGAATACAGGATCAGGGGGTGCAGCCATGGGAACTACTGGCTCAACAAACCTTTTCAACAAAGATTTATGAAACACATTGTGAATCTTGAACATTCCTGGAAAAGCCAAATGGAAAGAAACGGGATTAAGGATTTCCAAAATCTTATAAGGTCCAATGAACCTAGGCTTAAATTTTGGAGACGCAACCTTCATAGGAATATTTTTTGAGGACAACCAAACCATGTCACCTACTTTAAACCGGGACCATCAGTCCTATGCCGGTTGGCAAACCATTGGGCCCTCTCCTGAGAGTGGGACAACTTATCCACTACATGATTCCAAATCTGCTGCATTCTCTCTATTATAGAATCAGCACCTGCACAGACCGAAAGCCTCCATCTGCCCTGTAGAAAACCGAGGATGAAACCCGAAATTGCAGAAAAAAGGGGACATCAAAGTGGCAGAACTAGCCCTATTATTTAGAGCAAATTCAGCCAAGCGCAAAAAAGAGACCCAATCATCTTGATCGGCAGACACAAAACATCTCAGATAAGTCTCCAAGGTCTGGTTTGCTCTCTCAGTCTGCCCATTGCTCTGAGGATGAAACGCAGAGGAGAAGGACAACTGAATTCCCAGTTTAGAACAAAAAGCTCTCCAAAATCTGGAAACAAACTGGACTCCTCTGTCAGAAACAATGTTCTCCGGAATGCCGTGCAAAGAACCACCTGCTGAAAAAACAAGGGCACCAACTCAGAAGGGGATGGCAACTTAGGCAGTGGTACAAGATGGACCATCTTGGAAAATCTATCACAGATCACCCAGATAACAGTCATTCCCAGAGAGACAGGAAGGTCGGAAATAAAATCCATTGAGATATGTGTCCATGGCCTTCTGGGTACCGGAAGTGGCACTAACAATCCACTAGAGCGAGAACAGGGTTTGGACCGAGAACAAGTCCCACAGGACTGCACAAAATTCCTGACATCACGAGATAAAGCAGGCCGCCAAAAAGATCGACTCACCAAATCTCTGGTGCCAAAAATACCGGGATGACCAGCTAACGCGGAGCAATGAATTTCAGACATTACTCTCCTCCTCCATTGGTTGGGAACATACAATTTCCCCATAGGGCATTGTTCAGGTTTATCCTCCTGAAATTCTTCCAGGGCAAGTCTCAAATCGGGTGAGATAGCGAAAAGAACCACACCCTCATTTAGAATGGTGGTAGGCTCAGTCACATCAAGAGAAACCACAAAGAAACTCCTAGAGAGGGCATCCACCTTAATATTCTTAGTGCCCGGAAGAAAAGAGACCACAAAATTAAAACGCGTGAAAAACAAGGCCCACCTAGCCTGTCTAGGATTCAGTCGCTTGGATGATTCAAGATAGATCAAGTTCTTGTGGTCGGTAAGGACTACAACTTGATGTTTGGCTCCCTCCAATCAATATTTCCACTCTTCAAACGCCCACTTCATAGCCTTTCACAAAGCCAAATCATATCTCATACTTTGCACTGACGAGGACCAATAGTCCAAAACACGGTGTCTGCAAATTGAGATATGATTTGACTTTTATCCTAAGTCACATTACAAGACTCGTTAAAGGGTTAATTGTGACTTGTAGGATCGCTACTTCCAATAGGTGGCGGTATAGAGTTCAAGTCCTCTTTTTCTCTTAAAGGGAATCTGTCACCCCATTTTAGCCATATCAGATAAAGATATGGCTGAATAGTGCGTCCCATAACAAAGCTAACGGTAGGTATCATATATCCTGATACCCCCGTTTTCATATCAAAATACCTTTGTAAACTTCGGTTTTTGCGCTGTCAATCACGGTGGTCAAGTCAGGAGGGCAGCGTTTTCTCTCTCTCTCCCCCCCCGTTCCTCGGCATCAGTTGCGTATCACCGTCTGTGAATCCCACAGACGGCGTTCGGCTTCCCGCAATTGCGCAATTCAAATTCGGGCCGGCGCATGCGCAGTGTGCAAAGCATATAATCAGTACAGCGCATGCGCTACTCTTTCCTTGCCCCGGAAATGACTGTTTGCCTTGGACGGCTTCCGGGGCAAGGAAAGAGTAGCGCATGCGCTGTACTGATTATATGCTTTGCCCACTGTTGTTTTTTATTATTCTTTCCTTCTTTAGAGTACCCTAGAATCTACAGTCAGGTCGGTGATTCTGTTATGATTCGGCAACCGAGGAGGACAATAGAAAAACAGGGTAGGCAACCAAACACCAAGAGAGGTTGGTAACTTAGCGGACTGCAGACCCCTAAACTGACAACACAACTAGAATTAGCCGTGGGACGTACCTACGATGACCTAGATGCCTCGACACAGCCAAAAGAGTTAACTAAGCCTAAAGAGAGAAAGGGAAAGCTAACTGCCCCGAGTAGAGCCCCAAAGGAATAGGTAGCCCCCAAACATATATTGACGGTGAGACAGATGAAGTACAAAACACTTGACAAAGACCTGCTGTGGTCAAAACGTTGTTTTATGGCTGAATAAAAGACCTTTTCTACATCATACACCTGGATGGAGCGCTGTTCTATTTTTGTTCTGTGTTTTGTACTTCACCTGGATGGAGCGCTGTTCTATTTTTGTTCTATATTGTTTCCAAGTGGGTTCCTTGGACAGGTACGTGCGCCCCAAGTCTGTGAGTGCTGTCAACTTGCTTTTCTTTTTTCTTGAAGTACAAAACACAGGCAGAAAATAGAAAAAGCAAATGCTGGGGCTCAAACTGTCTGGATAGAACAGGACAGAAAAGGATACTGTCTGCAAACCCGCAAAAACCCTAAGAAAAATTCCAACACGTCTGATATGCAAAAATACTGAGGCCACACGACCTCTGCCCCACTAAATCAGAACTCTGGTGTGAACTGGATGCAAAACCACAGATACTGAAATACCAGGAGACTAGAAATACTGAAAGACTGACATGAGCTGTGGCAAAGGAAAGCAGAGTCCCGCACTGGCTCCCACAGGGAACCAGGCTGAACTCACACCAGCAAGGCAGGGAACAAATGCCACAGAATTAAACAGAAAAATAACTTATCTGAAAGATGCAGGAAAGGCAGGGAGCAAGCTGACTTCCAAAAGGCTCAGGAAAAAGACCAAATCACCGGTAGCCACTAGGGGAAGACTGCTCGCTTAAATCTCCCCAGTCAGTAACACCTGATCTCCAATCATCCCCCTCAGGTGATTGACTTCTGTCAGGCCGACAAGCTACATTACCAGCAGCAACCACCAGAGGGAGCCCAAACTCAGAAGCCAGATTAAAAGTGTTCACAAAACCCATCCTTGTCTGCATGGCTCCTTATCCCTATCCTGGTATGCATGGCTCCTTATACCCATCATTGTTGGCATGGCTCCTTATCCCCATCCCTTTCTGCAAGGCTCCTTTTCTCCCTCTCTGTCTAAATGGCTCCTTATCCTCATCCTTGTCTGCATGGCTCCTTATTCCCATCCATGTATGCATGACTCCTCATCCCTATCCATTAATGCACGGTTCCTCATTCCTATCTTGTATGCATGGTTCCTCATCCCTATCCTTGTTTGCATGGATCCTCATCCCTATCCTTGTATGCATGGTTCCTCATCCCTATCCTTGTATGCATGGTTCCTCATTTCTTTCTTTCTATGCATGGTTCCTCATCCCTATATTTGTGTACATGGTTCCTCCTCTCTATCTTTGAATGCATGTTTCCTCATCCCTATCCTTGTATGCATGGTTCCTCATCCCTATCCTTGTATGCATGGTTCATCATCACTATCTTTGTATGCATGGTTCCTAATCCCTATTCTTGTATGCATGGCTCTTTATCCTCGTCCTTGTCTGCATGGCTCCTTATCCCATCCTTGTCTGCATGGCTCCTTATCCCTATACTGGTATGCATGATTCATCATCCCTATTCTTGTATGCATGGTTCCTCATCCCTATCCTTGTATGCATGGCTCCTTATCCCCGTCCTTGTCTGCATGGCTCCTTATCCCTATACTGGTATGCATGACTCCTCATCCCTATCCTTGTATGCATGGTTCCTCAGCCCTATCCTTGTATGCATGGTTCCTCAGCCCTATCCTTGTATGCATGGTTCCTCATCCCTATTCTTGTATGCACGGCTCCTTATCCCCATCCTTGTCTGCATGGCTCCTTATCCCCATCCTTTTCTGCATGGCTCCTTTTCCCCATCCTTGTCTGCATGGCTCTTCATCCCTATACTGGTGTGCATGGCTCCTCATCCTTATCCTTGTATGCATGATTCCTCATCCTTATTTTTGTATGCATGGCCCTCAAGAGAAAAGCATTAAAAAAAAACAAAAAAAATCCATCTTACCATCCCTGCTCGCCCTCTCTGCATCTTGATCTGATGCCCACAGCTTCAGCTTCTGGGTGATCACATGTCCTAAATCATTAAAGTAATGAATATTCACTCGCCTCCACACCTATGGGAGTGGAAAAAGGTGAATATTCATAACTCTTAAGTAACGCGCACCCGTGATAGCCTGGCAGCTTCTGGAAGCCGGCTGCCAGTGCAGTGAATATTCATTTCTCTTTAGCAGCGGGCACAGGCTTTAGCCGCACCAGCCAGCTCCTGCCTCCTGTGATCCACTGCTCCGCCGCTTCTCCTCCCCTTCCCCTGTCTTCTGGGACAATGACTATAATGTATAAGCCGAGGGGGGGCATTTTCAACACAAAAAAATGTGCTGAAATACTCTCCTTGTATTCGTGTATATACTGTATATAGCATCTTCTCTAGCTATATAGGATGCGGTCCCTTATTACCTACCATTGTCTCTAGCTATGTATGGCGCTATCCCTTATTACATACCATCCTGTCTTGCTATGTATGGTGCTGTCCCTTATTACATACCACACTCTCTAGCTATGTATGGTGCTGTTCCTTATTACATTCCATCCTCTCTAGCTATGTATGATGCTATCTCTTATTATGTAGCATCATCTATACCTATGTATGGTGCGGTCCCTTAATATATAGCATCCTCTCTAGCTGTGTAAGGTGCTGTCCTGTATAATATAGCATTGTCTCTAGCTATGGATGGTACCGTCCCTTATTATATAGCATCCTCTCTAGCTATGTATGGCGCTGTCCATTATTATTTAGCATCCTCACTGGCTATCTATGGTACTGTCTCTTGTATAGAATCTTCTCTAGCTATGTATAATGCTGTCTCTTATTATAAAGCATCCTCTTTAAGTATATATGGTGCTGTCCCTTATTATATAGCATCCTCTCTAGCTGTGTATGGTGCTGTCCCTTATTATGTAGCATCCTCTCTAGCTATGTATGG
>JARQOD010000001.1:564303551-564411592 GCA_033576555.1 Oophaga sylvatica | reverse complement strand
CGGGTGAAACTCCAGGAAAGGAGGCGAGCAAGAAAGAGCCGCCAACTCAGAAAACCTTTCTCAAAAAGGTGACCGCCACTAGAAAGGCAACCTTCCAAGATAGCAAAGAAAAGCTAGCAGAGTCCATAGGCTCAAAAGGCCCATGTTGAAGAGCCTCCAATACAAGATTGAGCCGCCAAGGAGACACAGGTGCCTTCCGCGGCGGAAACTGACGGGTTACTCTGCGAAAAAAGGAACGTCCCTACGCGAGGCGATAGCCTTCCGAAAAGCAAAGACAGGGCAGAAACCTGACCCTTCAGAGTGCTAACTGCCAAACCCTTGTCCTGCAAAAGGCCAACAAATTGGGAATGGAAAAAATCCTCGGGTTCCTTGAAGAACCCGAACACCACAAAAAGAAGGCTACCCAAGACTTGTGATAAATCCTAGTAGTAGCCGGACCTCTGGCAGCCCGCAAAGTGGCAATGACCTTGGCTGAAAAACCTTGACGGTCAATATTTCGGTCTCAAGAGCCACGCCGTCAAACGCAGAGACTTCAGGTCCGGATGACGAACGGGCCCTTGGGTTAACAGGTCCGGGCGAAGAGAAAGTGGAAAAGGAGACGCTGCCAGAAGCGACACCAGTGTCGAGAACCACGTCCTCCTTGGCCAATCTGGGGCTATCAACATAGCCGGGATTCTCTCCAGTCTGATCCGACGCAACCCCAGAGGAAGTAAGGGTATCGGCGGAAACACATAGATTAGCTCGAATTGGTCCAACGGAGCCACCAGAGCATCCACCGTCACAGCCTTCGGCTCTTTGTACCTGGACATGAAAGTCGGTAACTTGGCATTGAACCTGGATGCCATCAAATCCACTTGGGGAGTTCCCCAACGGGAGCACAGCAGTGCAAAAATCTCCGGATGAAGACTCCATTCTCCGGGATCCATCTTCTCGCGACTGAGAAAGTCTGCCGTGATATTCTGAACTCCTGGAATGTGGATCGCAGAGATGGCTGGCACTCTGGTCTCGGCCCATACCAGGATCCGAGATACCTCCACCATGAGCCTGGAACTCCTTGTCCCGCCTAGATGGTCGATATACGCGACCGCCGTCGCATTGTCTGTCTGCACTCAGACTGGCAGACCGCTTAAAGGGACCGTCCAGTGTTGGAGGCAAAGGAAAATTGCCCTCAATTCCAGGATGTTGATCGGCAGGACAGACCCGACGACAATACTCCCTGAATCCAGAAATCGTTCCAGACACCTCCCCAGCCCGTCAGGCTGGCATTGGTGGTTATGACCGACCACCTCGGAGGGAGGAAGGACTTCCCCAGGGATAACGCTTCCGGACGTAACCACCATCCTAGAGACTCTCGCACCCTGTGGGAGATGATGAAACTGCAATCCAGCGAAGCCTGCGATCACCAACGGCTCAGAATGAGCCTTTGGAGGGCCCTGGAATGAAACTGAGCAAACGGAAGTGCCTCCATGGACCACCATCAAACCCAGAAGGCGCATACACCTTCGAAGGGACATCGCTGTCGAAGACTTCATAACCTGTACATGTCGAAGGAGACATGCTTGCTTGTCTGGAGGCAGAGACACCACTGCTCGTACCGTGTCGAAATGCATCCCCAAAAACAGGATTGACTGCGACGGTTCCAGAGACGACTTCTCCCAACTGACCAGCCACCCGAAGTCCTCCAGGAGCTGAAGGGATAGATTGCGAGCAGTCACCGCCTCCTCCTTTGAGGACGCCACAATCAAAAGGTCGTCCAGGTAGGGAAGAATCGAAACCCCCTGTCTTCGAAGAATTGCCATGAGAGGCACCAGAATTTTTGTAAAAACTCTGGGCGCTGAGGCCAACCCGAATGGCAGAGCCACAAACTGGTAATGGTCCTGACCTATGGCAAAACGAAGGAAGCGTTGGTGGGCCCTTCCGATTGGAAAGTGCAAATAAGTGTCGCGAATGTCGATTGACACCAAAAAAGCGTTCTGCGACAGGGCCGCCAAAACGGAGCGAAGCGACTTCATGCGGAATTTCCTGGCGTGGACATGCCGATTCAATCTTTTGAGATCCAGAATGGGCCGAAATTTTGTCCTCTTTTTTGGGGACCACAAAGAGGTTAGAATAAAACCCTCTTCCCCGGCCCTCCGGCGGAACCGGCACCACCACACCTTTCTGCAGAAGGGAATCTACCTCCCGCAGTAGAGCGGCAAAAAGCTCGGGCTCTAACGGAACGCGAGATTGACAAAAAAACTGTCTGGGGGTCGAGAAAGAAACTCTATGAAGTAGCCTGCCAACACAACCTGTGTCACCCAGGCGTCCGACACGTGGGAAGCACAGGTCGGTTTGAATTGGAGTAAACGACCCCCCACTCGAGAGCGCTCGAGTGAGACCCAGGCGTCAGTCCGCCTTAGCGGGCTTTTTGCCAGCTTCCCGCTTGTCTTAACGGAAGTTCTGTTTCCTGGGAATGCGGAATTTCTGAGAATTCCTTTTTTTTTTTTTTTTTTTTTAAAAAAAAAGAGAGACGACCCGAACCCCCAGAGGGCTGACCGAATCATCCCCTGGACCGAAAGGACCGCCGACCACTACCGGCACTAGTCCTGCCAGATGCAGAAGTCACAGCTCTACGCTGCGGTAAAGCTGTTTCTTTTGCCTTTGCCTTGGCAATCAGCTCCGTGAGGTCAGATCCAAATAGCTGACCACCTTGTAAGCTAAAGATAGCAAACCCTGCTTGGAAACCGCGTCCCCAGTCCACTGTCTAAGGCACAGTGCTCTTCTGACTGTGACTGCCGAGGATTGCGCCCTGGATAGCAGTGACGCAGTATCCTCCAACAACTTGAAAAGCCCATCTACCTCGATAGAGGGGATCCATCTTGCCACGCCGTCCGTAGACGGTCCAACCGGCTCAGGGAAGCTTTACAAGCACACATGGATCCTTAGTACTGAATCCATGACCCGCGGCCTCGCAGATGGATATTGCTGCCATCTCAGTTTTTCTGTCCAGCGGGTCCTGCAGACTCGCCTTCCCTTTAACAGGAAGATTTGCTAAGCTGGGATAAAGGGACATCCACTTCAGGAGAAGGGATCCAATTATCAATCAACTCCGTAGAACACGGATACAGTGTCTAAAACCGGGTCCCCTGAAAACGTTGTAAAGCTGATCGCGACCTATGCGACTTGAAAAATCCGGGCCGACTTACCAGGACGTCTAGTTACCTCCTCCGGTAACTGTAACGCCCTCATGGCTTCCAATAAAAGCCTCTGTACGGCCCAAAAGAGAGGCAGAGTGTCCCTGCCGATCCTCCTTGTCCGAATCGGACATTTTCGTTACGCGGGAAGGAAGGCACCGGCTTGTGTCGCTTCCTTGAGAGGATCTAGCTGACACCCAATAACCTAGAAGGTCAGACAGGCCATCAATAGAAACTAGCGAGGGCCTCCATTTTGACACCACTGGCACCTCCAACCGCTGCGCATGACGCCGTCGAGGTCTGCGTGTCAGATCGAGACTGATCCTGTAGCGGATCTGGGAGACGGTCCGCATCTGACATGTCCTTGCACAGTATATGGCAGGTTAAACCTGTCAGTAACTAGAACAGTGTGTTTCTTAAAGAAAAAACGAACGCTGAAGGGTTAAAGCTCTTAAAGAAAGAGCTACCCCAGCTGTCCCCCATTAAGAGTTAACCGCCTAAGAAGGCGTTAAAGTAGCAGACTCCCCACAACCTTGATAATGAAAAGGGTGTGCGAGCCACAAGTGCCTCTTATAAGGCAGCAGCTGCAGGGCAGCTATGCCACACTAAACAAGAACATTCAACGATCACTAAAAAATTGCGCTGTTTTGTATATCGCAATGACCGCCAAAAACGTAAAGGAGATCGCTAACCGCTTATGCGTCGTTAATGAGATCGCCCAGATTGGCAGCTACTAGTGACATTAAAACGATCACACAAACGATCGCATTAGTATGCGTCGTTATTGGGATCGTTAGCGGGAACGCATAGTGACATTAATGTCGCAGACTCCCCACAACCTCTTTAATGAAAAGGGTGTGCGAGCCCTCTTATGGGATAAAAGCTGCAGGACAGCGCTGTCTGCCACTCATTTGTGCCTCAGAAAGGCGCCCTGCGCTGTGGGGGTGAGGGGGTTAAGCTTCTGCCCAGACGGGTAGAAGCGACTTACCCAGCTGGTCACGGTGTAGCGTCTTGCCGGGAGGGGAGGAGAGAGAAAAGGCCCGAGGAAGCTTTCAGCCTGCTTCAGTAATGGCCGCCGCGCTGTGCCTCCGATGTGCTCCATGAGAGAAGCCGGAAAAGGAGACAGCAGTAAAGCGCGCGCTCAGAGCGGCGCGAAAATTCAAATAAAAAGGCGCGCAACTCCTCTCTCCCCCGCTCCTATGTCCTGCAGGCATCCACCTGCGGACAAAAAACACCAGTCACCGACATGTATACATTTAACACGGCTGCCGCAGCAGTCGCTGAAGCACTCAAAACACATTAACATGTTGAGTACTCACCCAGCTGAGCGCCACAGGGACCCCCAGGGATTTGTGGCACTATGCCCATCGCTTCCCCCCAGGGCGGGGAACGCAGTGACCCCAGCAGCGCGGTTTGCGTCCCCGCCAGGGAAGCCATCCTCATCCCCCCGGGCCGGCAGGGTTCTGCAGGGACCTCCATACAGGGTATACAGATCCGCCAAGGGAGAGGTGGGGGTCCAGCAGCGCTGAGACCCCTGAGACCTCAAGACCCTGAGTCCAAGTCTCTGTCCGATAAAAATAAGAAAATCTTCTGAGGAGCTGCTTCAGCAGCGACCATCCTCTGAGACCTCAAATTTTAGACTGGAGAGCTGAGTAGGAGGAGCCCGAGCTGGAGGGGCCGGTCAACACTCTTTTTAATCTGAGGTGTCTATCCTATCTGGGCTCCGCCTACCCACTAGTAATGACTAGTGTGTCTCCCTTCCTTCCAGTCTGCTGCTGAAATATTAATGTCACTTTTCTGGTGAGGTGCCCATGTCAAGGTAAAATATATTTTTCTATTTCTATATGTTTATGTGTTTACCACTAATTTGTTCTTTGTTCCTGAAACACGAAGTTTCCCTTAAATGAGTATTATTCAGATTGAAAAATATTTAGACTTGAGAGTCCTCAGTAGTTGATACCTTTTAATGGCTAACTAAAAAGATGGTAACAAATTGCAAGCTTTCGAGACTACTCAGGTCTCTTCATCAGATTGAAATTTATTCTAAGATGTCAGTATCAGCTAATGTCTGTCTCCGAGAAATGCACTGGTGTCTGTCTCCACCTTGTGTCCTACCACTGTACTACATTAACTATCTAATAACTTGAACTGGATCCACTAAAATGCCCCCACCTTTGGGGAACTGAGAAACCACGTAATATACAGAATCGATTCTCAGGAAATGAAACTCAAGGATGACACGATGAAAGGAGGACTTAGAAGAAGATCTAAGGACCAATTAGAGATGGCCAGATGCTGGACATGTACATATATGGACATCTATAGCTTACCTCCCTGCTCTCGTCCACCCTTTTACTCCACCCTGACATCCTGGGTAGATAATCTTATGTATGTGAAAATAAAGTTTAGAACTTGCTGTGGTGGTCGCCGTTAGCACCATTTTGAAGCATGCTCTAAGATTGAACCAGTCTAACTGTCTGACTCTTTCTTAATCTGGTACCACATGCTTATAATCTAATTTGGCATGACTGGAGGATGATTGATTGGTTATTAATGACCTCGTCAATTGGCGCCTAGCAACGTGGGGCAGTGGATCGCCGCCCGTCCGGACCCGTCCTGAGGACTTTGCGGTGGTGCCCGCGGTGACTGAGTGTGAGGACTGCAGTCTCCGTTGAACACGGTAAGTTGGGATCATATACTTTATATGCGTCCCACTTGCCTGTGTGTCAGTCATTGTTGGCTTAAGCTGTATTGTCTTTTTGGGTCTGGGTGGGTGACCGGTTGAGTGGTGAGACCGAAGGCAATCCCACGCCACGAACCAGCAAGTGAGACCGAGTGACGTCGCATGTCTGCACGTGCTTGTGTCAAAACACCACTTTTCTCCTCCTCCGGTCACGGTACCTTTATGTAGATAAGCTGCCTCCCGTGACAATTTGAAAGTGTCCAAATTTCTAGTACCTTGTAGAGAATTGTGGTAGGGGTGCGCATAAACAAATTTCTCAAGAAGACAGATTGAGGAGGACTCTCTGTCTTATCAGTGGCGAATTGAGGAGGTCTCTTCGTCTGAGAAGTGACAAATTGAGGAGTACTCTTTGTCAGGACAAATTGAGGAGGACTCTGTCTAACCCGTGAAGTCTCATTAGGAGAAGCCCAGGTGTCAGCACATCGAGGGGGGCTCTGTGCTGTGTAAAGTGTTACGGTGAGCTGTGCTGTAAGGTCATCACTCACGGTTAGGGAAAAGATAGATTGAGGAGGACTCTCTTGTCTTGTCAGGGTGTTGAGTAGGGCTCCACGTTGACGGGTGGTGACTTGCCAGCGGCATCGGTGGTCTGAGTCGCGACAGACCATTGCACTTTGTTAAATCATGATGCGTATGTTTAAATCTGAAAGACCTCACAAGTTAGAGGGTGGTGCTGTGGGAGTCTGTGAGTTAGTGAAGTCGCGGGAGGGCAAGAAGGCTGTTACAAATGTGAAAAGGTTATATAAGATGATGGATTTGCCTATTACGGGCAGACTTCAGCCTTCAGTGTGGAAGGATTATGTAGCACAGAAGAAGGGAGAGTTATGTGATGAGAGACTTCTATATCAAGCTCAGGCACATCTCAGAGTAGCAAATGATTTAAAAATTGAGGACTGGAAGGAAGTAGATGATGTAGGAGGTTCAGAAGGTGCTGAGCCTTTGTTCGGATATGTAAAATGCTCTGCATGTGATCTTGTTGATGTAACTAAAATGGCCGCTATATCCCTCATGCCCGTCACGGTTCCAAGTTCTCCAAGCCCCCAGCCACCGCCCTATAATGGCACCGATCTCAGAACAAAGGGAGCTTGGACTTGTAGTGCATGTAGTGAACAGAATCCGCCCTGGGCGGAGACCTGCCGTGTCTGTGGGGCGGCCCGCCCCTGGTGTAATGCCCAGCCCAATGCCCCTCCCATTCCCAACAGTGGGAAGCCCCCAGACAACGCCCTTTCCACTTCCCCCAGCAGCCATCTTGGGACACCCGGAACCACCCAGTCAGGCCTATATCCCCTCCTGACGCCTTCCGGCACTTACTACTAACCACCCGGACAGCCGGAAAAGGTTTTAGTACCCGTTGCTGAGGCCTCTGTCCCAGGGCTCGGTCCTTCAGCCCCTGCCTCTGTTCCTAATCCGGAAGCTACTGCACTACCTCTGTTCCCAGTGGGTGCCCCTCCCAGGAAAGGAGAAATTAGGCACCAGGAGCTATCTCAAAGTAATGATAAAGTAGTAAAATTTGTGATTGTTTTGTCTAAAGAGTTAACTAACACCCACTCTACAGTGTCTGCTTCTCTCCCAGAATTTACAGGTGACACGGTGCACGACTTCTCGCCTGGTGACCTTGTGTACGTGAAAAAGTTTATGAGAAGAGACTGTCTCCAGCCCAGATTTGAGGGTCCCTACACTGTGGTCCTGACCACCGCTACTGCCCGAAGCTCGAGGGCAAGAGCACCTAGATTCACGCCTCCCACTGCAAGAAGGACAAGATTAGCCAGCAGTCATGAACCTTCTGTTACATATCCTTTTGAGCTATACCCTGATCTCCAGTAGTATCAGCCAGCCACCCACCCTCTGGATTAATACTACAACCCCTGTGGTTATCTTTAAGTTCGATTTCTATCAAATATTCAACTGTGATAGAAATGATTTCAAGGGATCAACGCACCAGACTTAGGGGAAAAGGGACATTTTATCTCTATGTCACCCGCCCAAGGAATAAAAACTGTTATGATTGGTCAGATGTGGGATAGAACACAGAAGAAGGAAAATTGGCAGATGAAGCTAGATACAATAGATTGATAGATGAGACATACAAGTGTTATATTTGTAGGAACGGACCTGAGAATGCAGAAGTCAGTGACAGCAAGCAAAGATATAAGGGAGGGGGAAGTGCTGGTATCAGCGAGATGGTATTTTGCTTTAGACCAAGGTCACTCTACAGATAAGCAAACTACAGGCTGAGGGAGAGAGGACACACAAACTACGCAGCGGTTTGACTAGCCCCTCCCGTCGGGCATTCGTGAGGACGCACAGGAACCAGAGTGCAGCAGTTTTCAGATTTTTAATCAAATTTGTTGAATATGTTTTTGGAATAGACACAGTACGTAAGAATCGAAGGGCTAGGCATGTGAATAGAAGGTACAGCAAGTTAATTTGAACGGACCAGGAAGTGATGTGTTGTCACAATTGCAAGCACATATTGAGTATCATCCTGATGGAACTGTCACTATGACACCAGGATTGAAGCCGAGCACTCTTTGTAAAATCATGTCGCTAGACGTTGCTAGTATAGAGGACACAAATGAATTACCTTCAATGTTAGGTGTGATACCGCATGATTTCTGGGCTTCAGATAAAACAGATGTGGGCAGATTAAGGGTGCAGCCAGTCATGGTCAAATTAAAGCCAGGTGCAATTCTGCCCCAACAGAGACAGTATCCTCTTAGTTCAGCTCAAGAGACGGCTATTGCTCAGCAGATACAGAAACTGGTAACAAGGGGTGTTTTAGTTAAAACCTAGCCCCCACCTTCGGCATCTCTGCAGCTAAGGTTCCTTATCAGTGGCCTTGACAGTACAAATTCCAACTTCAGCTTCCCCCTTCGGCTACCGGATTTAACCCTCTATGTATTGGCTGGTACTATATATATATATATATATGTATATATATATATATATATATATATATATTATATATATAATATATATATATATATATATATACATATATATATATATAATATATATATACACATACATACACTTTGTTCCAGATATCTCAGGATGCTGCTTAGTTTACAGTTATTGATTTTGCCAATGTTATTTTTATAATATGTTGATGATTTACTGATTTGTGCCCCCTCCAGGAAACAGTGTCACAGTGCAACAATATTACTCATGTTGTTTCTGTATCAAGCTGGTTGTAAAGCGTCAAAAGATGGACTGCAGTTTTGTAAATCTTCAGTTATCTTTTTGGGACATTGCACTATACCGGGGGGGAACGATATCTGACCAGCGCTCGCAAAGAAGCTGTACAGAATTTTCCTATTCCTGTTAATGTTGCCGCTCTTAGGATATTTCTTAGACTGATTTCCTACTGCAGACAGTGGATACATGCTGTGTCAATCCTCATGCAGCCTCTCTATGACTGTATCACCATTGTGCTTTTTAAACTAACTCCTGAAGGTATAGACTGTTTATATTCCCTCAAAAACAGGATTGTGGCAGCTCCAGCGCTAGGAACCCTCAACTATGAACTACCATTTACCCTGTATCTCCACGAACAGCAATGACGCGCGGCAGCAGTATTGACTCAGTTACATGGTGACAATCAAAGGCCGGTAGCCTATTTCAGTGGAAGACAAGATGCAGTGGCTAGAGTGCCCCGTCCTGTGTATGGGCAGTACATGCTGTAGGACTATTGCTCCACAAATCGTCAGACATCGTTCTTGATCATCTACTGACAGCACCTACACCTCATGATGTATATATCATACTGAACCAGGTGCAACCGGCACACCTTTCAGCTGCACGTCACCTTCGATTGCAATGTGCACTTTTAATGCCTCCAAATGTTTCTTTGCAGAGATGTACCACACTTAATCCTGCCACATTGTTGCCTCTCTCGGATCTAGGGGGGAGGTCAGGTACGGTATTGTACAAAGAAGATCCAAGAGAGGAGATTCCTTATGATTGTGTTCAGCTTATGGCACAGGAAACAGCAGGCCTACCCACAGTGTTTGAAACTGAAAGACTTAATGTTGATTTTGAATCTTTTGTAGATGGATCTCGCCACCAAGATGACTCCGGTACCTTCCACACCAGGTATGCCATCGTCTCCCTGAATGCAGTAATCAAAGCAGAACCAATGCTCCCACATCAGTCGGCCCAGGAGGCTGAACTTAAGGCTCTGACCGAGGCCTGTAAGATAGCTGAAGGTAGAATTGTTAACATCTACACAGATTCTAGATACGCATTCGGTGTAGTTCATGATTTTGGTCCAATTTGGAAATCTAGAGGATTCCTGACGGCAGCAGGACATCCCATTAAAAATGCTGACGCAGTCCAGCAGTTAATTGATGCATTACAATTACCAAAAGAATAAAATACACAAGAACAATTGGTGCAACTTGTATTGAATGAATAATGTCTATATATGATATAGTGCTAAAGAATAATACATATGTCAATAAATAACAAGGAAGTACCAATAGTCCAAGAAAGGGTGAGATGGCAGACCATCCGGAAAAATGAAAAAACCTTATATACCAGACGTGGACAAAAGTCAGAGAACCCGATTGAACTAGATGTGGGAAATAATATAAAGAGTCAAATGTGTATGACAAAAATTATCTTTATTAAACAATGTTGTACAAAAAGCAAAGAATAAAAGCATGAAAGCTTGACTGACAGTAACAGCACCCAATTAATACTCTCAGACTAAAATGTGTACCAGGAGCAGTGATACAACAAGCCAAATAAACCCATCACCTATGGATGACATGTATAATCTAATAGCACTGTGTAACTAGTACTGAGGATATAAATGTGTCCTCAGTATCTAACACCACCGATGTGTGCACATAATATATTGGATAAGAGCTTGTGGAAATCAAAGGGCATAAATGCATTGATGAAAATAAATGAAAGTGAACGCTACCTGGGAGCCTGGAGGGATGCTGTCAGCCTGCAAGGACGCGCCCCGACGCGCGTTTCGGTATTACTAACCTTCGTCAGGGGGATGTGTATGATCGGTAGCATAGGAATATAAATAGTCTCCTGATTAATCAGCTGGTGAATGAGCGGCGCATCTCAGCAAGCGGAGGACCGGAAGCCGCTCTGGCGTCTGACGTCACATGAGCCGGCGAAACCGGAAGTGTCGGGCCGCCAGCTCCTGTATAGACGCCGTCGCGATGGGGTTGCATGGCTCCCAGGTAGCGTTCACTTTCATTTATTTTCATCAATGCATTTATGCCCTTTGATTTCCACAAGCTCTTATCCAATATATTATGTGCACACATCGGTGGTGTTAGATACTGAGGACACATTTATATCCTCAGTACTAGTTACACAGTGCTATTAGATTATACATGTCATCCATAGGTGATGGGTTTATTTGGCTTGTTGTATCACTGCTCCTGGTACACATTTTAGTCTGAGAGTATTAATTGGGTGCTGTTACTGTCAGTCAAGCTTTCATGCTTTTATTCTTTGCTTTTTGTACAACATTGTTTAATAAAGATAATTTTTGTCATACACATTTGACTCTTTATATTTATTTCCCACATCTAGTTCAATCGGGTTCTCTGACTTTTGTCCACGTCTGGTATATAAGGTTTTTTCAATTACCAAAAGAAGTAGTTGTCATAAAAGTTAAAGCACATACCAGATGCACTGATCAGTGGAGTAAAGGAAACGAAATGGCCGATGCAGCAGCAAAAACAGCAGCCAGTAGACCACTCCAAGGGGTAACGATGCACCAGGTAAGCGCTCCCAAAAATCCCTTTGTGTCGGAGGATGCCTTATCCCAGATGCAGGCTCAGGTGTGCCAGGAGGAAGTAGAAAAGTGGGAAAAAGAAGGTGCATGTCTGAATGAAGCAAATGGGGTATGGGGAAGAGGGATGCGTCGATGCCTTCCAAGGGCGTTGTACCCTGTGGTCGCCCAGATGTTACATGGGCCAACCCACCAGTCCAAAACTGCTGTAATGAGCGTGATGCAGAAGCATTGGGTGGCACCAGGCTTTCCCACCTGTATAGAGGTTTGATCCAGGATGCATGGTATGTGCTACACATAATAAGAGAAGGGTAGTCAAGACACCACCCAAACACGCCCCTCGGCCCTTCTATTCTTTCCAGAGACTGCAGATTGATTATATTCGGCTGCCAAAATCAGGGTCATGGGAGTGTTGGTGTGTTTTTGATTTAATTCTCAGGTTGGCCGGAGGCTTTCCCGATTGCCAAGGCTACGGCTGTGGCAACCGCAAAGAAGCTGCTTGCGGAGGTGGTGTGCAGGTATGGAGTACCAGAGGTAATCGAAAGTGACAGAGGTACACATTTCACAGGTGAAATAATAAATGAAGTCTTGACAGCTCTGGGAATTCAACAAGCTTTCCACACCCCATATTATCCACAAAGCAGTGGAAAAGTAGAAGGACTAAATGGGACATTGAAGTTAAAAATTTAAAAGGCCATGGCTGAAACAGGGAAATCTTGGCCTGAATGTTTATCATTAGCCCTATACTCAGTAAAGTATACTGCAAATAGGAGAACTGGACTTTCTCCGTATGAAGTACTATTTGGCAAAGTGCCTAGCTTAGGATGTTTCTTTCCCCAAGCACTGGAAATGAGTAACCATGTATTAAGCTCATATGTAAGGGATTTGCATAAAAGACTCAAGAAAGTACATGATAATGTTTTTAGTTCTCTTCCAGGTCCGAACCTGGATCCTGGGAGTCTGCAGCCTGGAGACTGGGTAGTCATTAAAAGACACGTGAGAAAGAGTCTGGATCCGAGAATATAGCTCCACTGATATCCAGAAAGAGAAGGAGTCTGGGTCAGCTGCACACCGGTTATGCTGAGGATCCCAAAGTTTATATGGATCCCATAGGTGTTCCTAGGGGGGTCCCAGACGAATACAAAGCTCAGAATCAGATCCTGGCGGGTTTCAGTTCTCTCATCCCAACTGTGCAGATCAATTACAATGTAGATTGGATAAAATATATATATACTACACCGAGCAAAGATTTATCAATTTTAGTCAAGATGCTTTCCAGGGTATAGTTGAGGAACTGGGCCCCAACACAAGAATGACTCTTCAAAATAGACTGGCCATTGACATGATTCTAGCTGAAAAAGGTGGGGTCTGTGGGATGATAGGGGAAGAATGTTGTACTTATATTCCTCAGAATTCTGGAATCAATGGTAAAACTATAGTGGCCCTTACAAAGATTAAAAATCTGGCTCAGGAAGTAAAGGCCAATGCAGGAGTAGATACCTCTTTCTTCTCAGGGTGGCTTGGAGGACTCAAAGGATTTCTCCAACAAGCCTGCTTAGTGGTAGCAGGGCTTTTGGTGCTAGGATTGATAATTCTATGTTGTGTGATACCTATGTATAGGAAAGCTGTGACCAATGCAACCGTCTCCTCAGGTACTTTCCTTCATCAGGAAGTTGTGTCCCTGCTATATGATGACACTGATAAGGATGATATGGAGAAATATACTCCGCAGGATAAACCTGATAAAACCCCCTATAACAAAATACAAATGGAAATAAGAGATTTAGTTTAGGGATAGTGGGAGAACTCCATGTGCAGGTTTGGTAGGGACTTGGTTGTTTGGGGGCGGTCCATAAGGGGCCAGCTTCTGAAATGACCAAGTGAAGAAATCCACTACCCCTGTCCCCACACATGGACAGTCTCAAAGGTAGTCAAGGGAAAACTTAGTGTTTAGGGGGGATTGTCAAGGTAAAATATATTTTTCTATTTCTATATGTTTATGTGTTTACCACTAATTTGTTCTTTGTTCCTGAAACACGAAGTTTCCCTTAAATGAGTATTATTCAGATTGAAAAATATTTAGACTTGAGAGTCCTCAGTAGTTGATACCTTTTAATGGCTAACTAAAAAGATGGTAACAAATTGCAAGCTTTCAAGACTACTCAGGTCTCTTCATCAGATTGAAATTTATTCTAAGATGTCAGTATCAGCTAATGTCTGTCTCCGAGAAATGCACTGGTGTCTGTCTCCACCTTGTGTCCTACCACTGTACTACATTAACTATCTAATAACTTGAACTGGATCCACTAAAATGCCCCCACCTTTGGGGAACTGAGAAACCACGTAATATACAGAATCGATTCTCAGGAAATGAAACTCAAGGATGACACGATGAAAGGAGGACTTAGAAGAAGATCTAAGGACCAATTAGAGATGGCCAGATGCTGGACATGTACATATATGGACATCTATAGCTTACCTCCCTGCTCTCGTTCACCCTTTTACTCCACCCTGACATCCTGGGTAGATAATCTTATGTATGTGAAAATAAAGTTTAGAACTTGCTGTGGTGGTCGCCGTTAGCACCATTTTGAAGCATGCTCTAAGATTGAACCAGTCTAACTGTCTGACTCTTTCTTAATCTGGTACCACATGCTTATAATCTAATTTGGCGTGACTGGAGGATGATTGATTGGTTATTAATGACCTCGTCACCCATACTTATGCACCTGTCAAATTTTGTTTGGATGCAGATTGCACATTTTCTGTTAGTACAATAAACCTCATTTCAAGGCAGAAACATTACTGTGTCCAATAGTTATTAGATATATCAAACTGAAATAGCTGTTGCAAAAACACCAATTTTTTTAAAACATTAAGCTTAAGATTAATAGGGGTGCCCAAACTTTTTCATATAACTGTATATGTAAAACTTTATTAGCTAAATGTATCAAAATATTCTAATGATTCACAGCAATCAGGGTTGCCAATAATGTTGACCACAACTTTACATAAACTTAAAGGGGTTGTCCTGCCTTAAGCTACAAGACTGCAATCACTGTATGTGACTGCAAACTTGTGAATCCTCATATTGCGTGCTTTGATGATTCTCCAGTGCCAGGTGGCCATGTGACCAACAGTATGTGATTTGCATACTTTTGGCCACACTAGAACTAGACTTCGTCTGTCCTTGCCCAATAAACTTACATTGAACAAGGCCACGCCTATCTAGCTGGCATACTTGCGGTCAAGCGCCTAACGTTCCTGGCGCCATCACTGGAGAATCCTCACAGCGCACAGTGACAGAGTGATTGCAGACTTCTGGCATATGGCTGGACAACTCCTTTGACTTGTTTTTCTTTAACATGTTGGACTTTCAGTGAATATAATTTCAACATCAGAAGAAATGAAACCATGGGAGCTCATAAGTGTTTAGCTTGCTGATCTGGAAGCAGTAAAGGAATCAACTCCTAAGAGGCAATACTATAAGTTTTGTTCTGAATTCACACGCATTTATAGCAGAAAAAAAATAAATAAAAATTATGAAAACATTGGTTCTTACTGTCTGTCGGCAAATAGGGCAGCTGATAGCACCAAGCCATGACCCGTATCTCCAGTACGCCACAATGCATGGACCTATGCAGGGATAACAATTAGTACATTTTTTATTTATAAACAACCAACAAGAAAAACATTATACTGGAAAAAAATAATTTAAAAATATAACAACTCAAAAGTTTTAATTACCACAAAACAGATGTCCACAGTTTGTTTCCACTGGAAACGTAGCCTGCTGCAAGCATACTGGGCAAGACATATCTGAGTAGAATTGATGTCGAGGTTGCACAGTTTCCTGTAAATACAAAATGGCAATGGAGCAAAAAAACTAGAGATTATAACTCTGTACATTGTGATGACTTTTTCCAAGATTCAATGCACTTCTTGAGAGTAGTCATTTACAGCTATTCCTCTATAGTAAACAAAATAAATAAGAAAACAATCAATACCCTACACTAGTATACATAAATTCTTTAGCTGTCTACTTCGGTCTGATTTCTAATCATTCTACTCGATTAGACAAGCTCCCTGTCAGATCCACCCACTAGTAAGTTGGTGAAATACAGAAAAACAGCATGTCTGCGTTTCAGTTTATATTCTGACTAATTTTAGACTGAACATGAATAACAATATACAAAAGAAAACATACCTGTTCATTTTGTAGCTGCTCTCTAATGGCCTGTACTCGTTCTTGATTTTCAGGGTGAATGTTTTGCTGCTCACTTCTGTTTTTTTTTAATGAAAAGATAAGATTACCTTTGCAACAATAGAATAAAACATTCCCAATCCATTGTTATGGTATAAAGTTTGTTCTGCCATGAAGTTGGTAAATTCCAAGAATGTCTGAAAACAGCTTGTTTGAACTATCACTCTTGATTAACCATTCACATTCAAGTAGCCAATACCTATCTTATGGATATGACTAGCCTTAAAATGGTTATACGCATATGATGAAGGTCTGCTGCACCTTTTGATTTTGGCAGAACTGTTCAACCATCCAAGGTGGATGGGGTGCCATAACTCTCGCCCCACATGTTAGAAGAAAGATGGGTTTAGCATGTTGTATTTGAACATGACAGATGCTTACTTCTCAATATAGGCAAGCCACGAACAGTGGCATGACTGGTTTTAAGAGTTCGGGAAGAACTGCTATTAACTAAATTCTCAGCCATCTAAATTGCATGGACAGCTTTAGAGTGATGGCCCTTTCTATAATGGCATCACCAGACTAGCAAACTGTTCAACCACATCACAATAATCTGAGTTTGCATGCTGAGAGTAGAAAATTAAAAACACACTAATCTGTCTGCAAATGTAGATTTATCATATTCAAAATAAAAAAAAAAAAAAAAAAAAACATTTTTAGGCTATATACATAGATACCTGACAAAACATGCAAAACATACCGCAGCATTAAATATGTGAGAGCAGCGATAAAGATTAAACTGAAGACTACTGCAACAACCACTTGGTTGCTTACACCTTCGATTAACGACCCATCATCTAATAAAGGGTGTAAAATATCTTGTTGGTTTTCAGCCATCCCAAAACACAGACATTAAGTTTCTGAAAGACAAGATGTTTCAAAAAAGTTTGTTGAAATAAATGCACAAATAACAGGTTTATTCCATATTTTCAACAGATTTGAAATAAGAAAAAAAGGAAGCTTTTCTGAATGATTTTTAATGGAATAACAAAATAGTTAGCGTTAAAACAAAAACTTGTTTTAGATAAACAACAATGTCACAAAGGTGTTCATTGTTTTTAGTATCATTGTAATTCACCTATTAGGATCCATTGCAAACCAAACTGTTAAGTCAGAAAGTAATAGGACCTTTGATACTATCGATGAGTTGTTCAGTTCTAGTGTAAACCAAGGTGAAGGCTGCTTATGGGGTGAAATAACAACCCAAACAGTGCTTACTTATTGAAGCCCATGTAGCACCAGTGCCATCTCTCCACTGGTCTGCAGAGGTGACATTACGTCTACAACATTAAGACTGCTACAGACCATCACTGAGATTAGCAGTCTCATGCTGTCCATCTTAGCATCACACTACGAGTATGGGCTAGAGCGCCCATGTTTGTATAATTATATAAACACACATCACCGCTACATCCTTGTCAACAGAAACAAACAAGGAGCAGCAGAGAGCTGGCACTGATGTGCCAAGGGCTTCAACAGATAAGTGCTGCTTGGTTTGTTATTTTATAGCATGAGCAGCCTTAGAATCCAATATCATGGACCGCCAACCAGTCACCCTTCACAGATTGGCGGTGGGTTAATAGCCTGTATACACAGGCAGACTGCAGTAAACGGTACGCAATCTGTAATAAATCGTTCAGTGCATTTAGGCTACTATGGTTCTCATAAATTCACAATTTAGTCCTAACCGTAATAAAGCCCCTAATTCAATGGGGTCAAATCCTTATTAAACTAATATAACTCACAAAAACCTTTACCTAAATATTGGTAAATGAATAAGGATGACACTGTCATCCTTATTCATTTACCAATATTTAGGTAAAGGTTTTTGTGAGTTATACTATGGTTCTCAGCAGTGTGAGTCCTGTTTAGAGAGGAAAACGCACCTCAAAGAAAAACGATCTTCTGTGATACACAAAAAAATCATTTCACCCGATGAACAAGCATTTTGTTCATCGGGTGATCGGCAGCCTGTTTGCACTCAAAGATTATTGTCAATCAAGTATTTTTAAGGGAGAGTTCCGGCATTCAAAAATGTCCTTTTAAAATATCTAGCTTTACATCCTAATCACTTTTGTAATGAGCTTTATTATAAAATGCCCTACACTTCTCCCTATCTAGTTAATCCACATAGTGTTGGGGCTACACTGCGTATCCTGCAGTGTCTATCACCCTACCTGGAACAGGATGCCATCAGGGGCAGTTACTCACTACAGTTCATTACATCGCCGCCCTCTGAAGATGTCCTGGATCCATGGTGATAGAAGCTGTGGGACAGGCGAGTGCAGCACCCACACTCTGCTTCTATCTCAACCGCTGCATCTTTTAACTGTGAAACAAGATGTCATCAGTGAATGGAGATAGAATCATTAAGTGACACCATAGTTGCCCCCTGGAAAGCAATGCAAGAAGCTTTTGGGCAGTGCTGGTGTCACTCACTGTTTCTTTCTCCACTCCCTGACATCTTGTTTCAGTTAGAAAACGTGACAGTGGAGATGAAGCATACTGCCGCTGCGCTCACCTCTCCCACAGCGTCTATCACCATGGATCCAAGACATCCTCAGAAGGCGCCGATGACATCCCCCGTTCCAGGTGGGGAGATAAAAACTGCAGGGAAGTGAGTGCAGCCCCAGCCTCCTGAGACTCCACTCAAAACGTCACAGGAAGTGGGAAAAAAAAAAAAAATTTAGGGATTAGCAAGATAGAGAAGTGTACAATATTATATAATAGAGCTAATTAGAAAAGTGATAAATGGCTAGGGTGTAAGAGATAGTTATTTAGAAATGACATTTTAGGTGCCGGATCAACCCTTTAAGAATGCTTGTTCTCAATCTTTCAGTGTAAACGCAGTTTAAAGGGGTTGACTGATGCCTAAAATGTCCTTTATAAATATATGGTTTTACACCCTTAGCACTTTGGTAAGTAATTTTGCTTCATGTGACATTTCATTTGAGAGGAAACTTGAACAAGGTGTCATCAGAAGGCTGGCACTGTACTCACTTTCCCACAGATTCTTTCAATGCCGCCCTCTGATGAGGTCTTGAATTTATGGTGCTGATAAAAGCTGTGGGAGAAGCGACTAGGGAGCCTGCACTCTGCTTCTGTCCCACCGCTTCTTACTATGAAACAAGACGTCATCAGGTAGCAGTGATAGAAACAGGGTGAGACACCAACGCAGCAACACAACTGCTATCACCATCTACTAAAACAAATCGTCAAAGGGAAGTGAAGGCATTAATTACCTGACTTCTATCACAGCTACCTAAATGAGAAGAAGTTTGAGAGCATTGAGTGAAGCTGTAGGGCGGCTCTGGCATCACTCACCGTGCTTCAATCACTGCAGACTGATGACAACTCTTCACAGTAGCATTCTAGGGTGGTGGGGATAGAAGTAGTACGCCAGTGCGCGCACTTCTCCCACAGCTTCTTTCAGAGACATGGATTTTGGATATCTTCATAGGGCATCAAAAAAAAAAAAAAAAAAAACTGTTGTGACCGCAGCGACACCCCCCCCGATGGGGTCCTATTATAGGAAGAGAGATAGACGCGGTCTCTGTCTCCTGATGACGCCTCTCAAACGAAATGTCACAGGAAGCAAAGTAAAAGCTGTATAAGAGGCAGTGTTGGATATTTTATAATAAAGCAAATTACAAAAGTGCTTATGGTATAAAAAGACATTTATAAAAAATCTTTTATGTATTGGATACCCACTTTCAAGGTGTTTTGTTTTCATTAAAAAATGGTACTTAAAAGTTTATCACATTGAGATGTCAGACCAGATGATTGTACAGAGATGACCAACGCGGAATTGAAACTACTTATCCATTTCTGCAGAGGAGGGCTATTACAGATCGATATGGCAGGAGTTCTCTTCTACATCATAATAAAAGGTGAAACACAAGGCGGATGGGTGCTAGATGTGGCTTGGTTTTATGCGGGACAAATTGTATTATTTTTTTGTAGCACATAAATTACTATGTAAATATTGTAATTTGGTATTGCGATGATAATATAGCTAAAACTATTTTTTTCTCTTTTTTTAAATTCATATTTTTTTCTGTTCACACCAAATAACCTGGATAATTCATTAAACAGGTTATTAGGGCAATATGGATATCTACAGTATTAGGTGTAGGTTTTTTGAGGAGACAGAAGCAGTGTCTTTACCTTATGGTCCCCAGCTGTCAGATTCTAGTCGAACTGGAGCATTAACACCCTTGCTGTAAATTTGTGACTCTTGGTCTTTATCAGTTCAAATGTACCGTATGTATCTAAATAACATGCTTCCAAGCCGATTTGCCCTGAGCAGGTCAGAGTTTCTATCACATGATGTTCTCCATTTACACAGAGTAAGAGTAGGATTCAGGTTGTTACTCAGGATGGTTACTTGCTATAGGCCAGGGCTACACACGACTTAGGTGAGTTTCCACGGTCAGGAAGCTGCGTGTTGGCGCTGTGCGCTGGCGCAGCGCCAAACACGCAGCGTCAGATGTTACAGCATAGTGGAGGGGATTTCAAGGAATCCGTCTCCACCATGCGTAACAATACGCAGTGGTAAACCTGCGTAAACGGACATGCGGCGCGTCTTTTTAGACCGCAGCATGTCCTCGTATTGCGGCGACGGTGCGTCGCCGCAACAGAATTAACACAGGGCTATGTAGCCCTGCGCTCTTTCGGAGGTGTCTGAACCCTCGGAAAGATCGCGCGTCAGAAAGGGGGCGGGGCTTAGTGGAGCGGAATTTCCGCTCCGTCCAAGCGCTATGGTTCGGACCGTGGAACCTAGCCTTAGTCCACCACAACACGGGAGCACACCATCATGACCACTAAGCCCGAGGCAGGAGCCGTCGATGGTTAGACTTTGTCAAACATAAAAGTTTAGGCTGGAGCTATACATCACTGCATAACGCTTCTTAACCACTTCACGCAGCAGCCCATTTTCGTTTTTACGTTTGTTTTTCGCTCCCCTGCTTCCCAGAGCCATAACTTTTTTATTTTTTGGTCAATAAGGCCATGTGGGCGCTTGTTTTTTGCGAGACGAGTTGTACTTTTGAACGACACCATTGGTTTTACTACATCGTGTACTGGAAAATGTGAAGAAAATTCCAAGTGCTGTGAAATTGCAAAAAAAGTGCAATTCCACAACTGTTTGTTTTTTTACCATGCTCGCCAAATGCTAATGATTCTCCAGGCCAATATGAGTTTGTAAATACCAAACATGTATACATTGTTTTTTATTTAAGTCGTGAAAAAAAATCCAAAGTTTGAAAAAAAATAAAATTGCATCATTTTCTGACACTCGTAGCGTTTCCATTTTTAGCGATCTGTGGTTGGGTGAGGACTTATTTTTTGTGCGCCAAGCTGACGTTTTTATTGATACCATTTTGGTGTAAATACAATCTTTTAATCGCCCATTATTCATTTTAATGCATTGTTGCGGCACCCAAAAAAAAGTAATTCTGGTGTTTTGACTTTTTTTGCTACACCGTTTACCGATCAGAGTAATTCTTGTTATATCTTGATAGACTGGGCGACTCTGTAAGCGGCAATACCAAATATGTCCATTTTTTTCATTGTTTTATTTTGAATGGGGAGTGATTTAAACTTTTTAAAAACTTTTTTTTTTCTTTTTTTTTTTACTTTTTTACTTGCTAGTCTAATAGTCTCCACGGGAGACTAGAAGCTGCGATCATTCGATCGCTTGTGCTAAACAGAGCACGACTTCAACCCTACTTTATGTAGCAGAGATGCTCACTTGCTATGGACACAGACCACAAGGCAGCTCTCATAGCAATCCGGCAATGACAACCACAGGGGAATGTTGCAGATCCCGGGTTGTCATGCCAACCTATCGGCGACCCGTGGTCATGTGACACGGGCGCTGATGTGCAGGATTAGTGACGAACTTCCGATGCGATCACATTAAATGCAGTTATCAGAGATTTACAGTGGTATTTAACAGGTTAACAGCCGCAGATGCTCCGCGATTCCACCAGCGGCTGTTAGGGGAACATGTCAGATGTTCAAATCACACGAGTGTTGCTTCAGCAGTATGCTTTGGGTCACTGTCTTGTTGGAAGGTGAATCTCCATCCCAGTCTCAAATCACTGACTGATTGAAAAAGGTTTTGCTCAAGAAAATCCCTGTTTTTCATACTATGCATCTTCACCTCAAACCATTTTCCCTGTCCCTGCTTCCGAAAAACATGCCTACCACCATGTTTCACTGTGGGGATGGTGTTCTTAGGGTAATGAGCTGCGTTGGTTTGGCACCAAACAAAGCATCTACCTTGGTTGACAAAATGTTAAATTTTGGTCTCATCTGACTACAGCACCTTCCTCCATACATTTGGGGAGTCCCCCACATGTCTTTTGGCAAATCCAAAACGAGCCTTACAATTTTTGTGTGTAAGTAAAGGCTTTTTTCTTCCCATTCTTCCATAAAGGCCACCTCTGTGGAGTGTATGGCTTATTGTAGTTGTATTGACAGATGCTCCAGTCTCTGCTACGTAACTCTGCCGCTCCTTTAGGGTTATCTTTGGTCTCTGTGCAACCTCCCTGATTAATGCCCTCATTGCCTAGGCTGTGAGTTTTCGTGGGGGCCCCTCTCTTGGCAGGTCTGTTGTGGTACCAAGTTCTTTCCTTTTGATGATCATGGATTTGATGGTGGCCTTTTTGTCATCGGAGTTTGGGATATATATATTTTATTATTATTATTATAACCCAACCATGACTTGTACTTCTTAACAACATTGTCCCTGACTTGTCTGGAGATCTAATTGATTTTCCTGGTGTTAGTTAGTGGTGCCTCTTGCTTAATGGTGTTGCAACATCTGTGAACTTTCAGAAAAAGAGTGTATATACTGACAGAACATGTGACATTTAGATTACACACAGGTAGCCTTCATTTTACTAAGCATGTGACTTATGAATGTAATTGTTTGCACCAGAATTTTTTTAGGTGCTTCATGTCAAAAGTGGGTGAATACATATGCACATTACAATTTTTAGTTATTTGATCCCATAAATTTAGTTTCTGCATATATTTTCTCACTTCATCAACATGGACTATTTAGTGCTGATGAATCACACAAATCTTATTGCAAAAATATTTAAACACAGGTTGTAATGTAAGAAAATAGGTAAAAAGCCAATGGGGTGAGTAATTTTGCAAGCCACTGTAAGTCCATCAAGTTCAATCTATAGCCTAACATGCTGATCCAGAGGAAAGCAAAAACCACATGGGGCAGGCATTAATAGCTCCCTATTAGGGAGAAAACTCCACATACGGCAATCAGACCAGTTACTTGGATCAACGCCATATCACGGAATCTAGTGTCCATACCCTAATATTATATGCATGAAGAAAGGCATCCAGAATTTTAGTAGTGAATCACTTATTACAACATTATACGGCAGAGAGTTCCATAGTCTCACTGCTATTAAGGGTATGCCACACTAAACAACGTCGCTAACAAGATCGCTAAAAAACGTCACTATTTAGCGATCTCGTTAGTGACGTTGTTATGTGTGGCATCTAGCGACGACGTGGCCCCTGCTGAGATCCTGCTGTGATCTCGTTCATCTCAGCGATCGTTCGGGACCCTATTTTTATTGCCGGTGTCCCGCTGGTAAGTATATATCGCTGAGTGTGGCACCTTTTTTTTAGCGATTTAGCGGTATTTTGTACCGCTAAAGTCGTTAAGGAGATCGCTAACCGCGATAGCGTCCTTAACGACATCGCTAAATTAGGCCACTACTAGCGATATTAAAACGATCCCGCTAGCGATCGCATTAGTATGCGACGCTAACGAGATCGTTAGAGGGATCGTGTAGTGTGGCAGTACCTTTACAGTAAAGAATCTGAGTCTGTGATCATGATTAAATCTTCTTTCCTCCAGACGTAGAGGATGCCCCCTTATCTCTGTCACAGGTCTAAAGGCCCCGTCACGCTAAGCGAGATCGCTAGCGAGATCGCTGAAGCGTCACCGATTTTGTGACGCAACAGTGACCTAGCCAGCGATCTCGCTTAGTGTGACACGCAGCGACGATCAGCCCCCTGCTGGGTATCGCTGATCGTCGCTGAATGTCCTGGAACATTTTTTCGTCGTTGGTCTCCCGCTGGCCAGCATGCATCGCTGCGTGTGACAGGCGGGAGACCAGCGATCTGGAGCTGGTAACCAAGGTAAACATTGGGTTTCTAGGCGCCGCGCGGCGCCTAGAAACCCGATGTGTACGTTAGATATCAGCGCGCTGGTGTAGGGGAGCTGGTAACCAAGGTAAACAGAGGGTTTCTAAGCGCCGCACGGCGCCTAGAAACCCAATGTTTACCTGGTTACCAGCTCCCTGGTATCTAACGTACACTGCAGTTAACTAAGCGACGTGCATCGCTTGTTACCCGCATAGTCGCTGTCCTGATCGTTGCTGAGATCTGCCTGCTTGGCAGCTCACCAGCAATCATGTAGCGACACACGAGCGATCCTGACAAGTTCATATCGTTGTCAGGATCGCGGGTGAGTCGCTATGTGTGACGGGACCCTAAGAGTAAAAAAAATCATTAGAAAGATCTCTGTGCTGTCCCCTCATATATTTGTACATAATAAGACTGCCCCTAAGTGTTTGTTTTTTCAAACTGAATAGCCCCAAGTTTTGCTAATTTGTCTTGGTATTGCAGTTCACGGATTCCCTTTATAATCTTGGTCGCTCTTCTCTGCACCAGCTCTAGTTCAGCTATATTCTTCTTATACATCAGAGTCCAAAATTGTACCCAGTATCCTAAATGTGGCACCTCTAGTGACTTGTATAGAGGCAAAGCTATGTTCTCAGGTGCATCTATGCCTCTTTTAATGCATCCCATTATTTTATATGCCTTGGCAGCAGCTGCCTGACTGGAGGACTGTGACTGTCATTTCAGGAGAACTTGCAGACTGTCTCTCTCCTTCTAGATCCTCCTTCCACATTTCCTCTCCATAGAATTATTAAAGCACCAACTGTAATCTCTCAAGAAATGGGAAAAAGTAAGATTTCTCTGATAAATATATTACCATGTTTCTCATTTTCCTATTGATTTATGAACTAAGAATTAAAACGAAGGTAACCAATTAGCAGTCATGACCGAACGTACTTAGATAATGAGACATGCAGCCGCGGGGACTCGAATGTTTTGAGTACGCAGAAGACACTATTAGCACTGGAGCGCGCTCCGATACCAGCTTCTCCCAGCACATTCGCTCATTGCTAGTAATTACGTTTAAACAGCTCCTGCCTCAGCAGTGACGCCGATGTAGGATCTAGCGATCGGCTGCAGCGGTCACAACCAGACACCTGCAATTGAGAAGTGAGGCTTATTTTGATATTTTTACAGTTAGAAGCCTATGGAAAAAGGCAAACCCCTTTAAAAGCCATTAGATATGACTAAAACAAATGGCAGCAGCTGCTTCTTCAGTGTGGTGCATTGCCCACACTTCTCGGTTGCAGTATTTATGAATGTATGTGAAAAGACATGGGGTGTACAGCACACAGGCCGTTACCTGCACCGCTCTCATGGACACGGGGTCCAGCAGGGCTGTCACTCTGAGGTAACTTGTGCTGCAGCTCCAGGACCGAGCGCAGAGGAGCCCTGTCAGCAGCTGAGGGAATGCCCGGGACAGCGCACGGCAGGCAGCAGTGCAGTGCTCACGTTCCCATTTACTCAGCCACTGGGGAAGACTCATGCCTTCCTGGAGGAGGGTTCTGAGCAGGAAGCCCAGCAGCCATCACTTCCTGCTGCACACGCGGCGAGGTGCTGCCCGGTGCTCATGCTCGCCCCCTAGTGGCATGGTGCGGTCAGCACAGTGTGGGTTACATGACGCTGCCAGTTGTATCGGGAGGAAGAGGTCTGCACTATTAGCAGACCCATGTAATGTAGGAGCCATATGTCTCTGCCTCTGGAGCAGCCCCATGTAGTGTAGGAGCCAGATGTCTCTGCCTCAGGAGCAGCCCCATGTAATGTAGGAGCTATATGTCTCTGCCTCAGGAGCAGCCCCATGTAATGTAGGAGCTATATGTCTCTGCCTCAGGAGCAGCCCCATGTAGTGTAGGAGCCATATGTCTCTGCCTCAGGAGCAGCCCCATGTAATGTAGGAGCCATATGTCTCTGCCTCAGGAGCAGCCCCATGTAATGTAGGAGCTATATGTCTCTGCCTCAGGAGCAGCCCCATGTAATGTAGGAGCTATATGTCTCTGCCTCAGGAGCAGCCCCATGTAGTGTAGGAGCCATATGTCTCTGCCTCGGGAGCAGCCCCATGTAATGTAGGAGCTATATGTCTCTGCCTCAGGAGCAGCCCCATGTAATGTAGGAGCCATATGTCTCTGCCTCGGGAGCAGCCCCATGTAATGTAGGAGCCATATGTCTCTGCCTCGGGAGCAGCCCCATGTAGTGTAGGAGCCAGATGTCTCTGCCTCAGGAGCAGCCCCATGTAGTGTAGGAGCCAGATGTCTCTGCCTCAGGAGCAGCCCCATGTAATGTAGGAGCTATATGTCTCTGCCTCAGGAGCAGCCCCATGTAATGTAGGAGCTATATGTCTCTGCCTCAGGAGCAGCCCCATGTAGTGTAGGAGCCATATGTCTCTGCCTCAGGAGCAGCCCCATGTAATGTAGGAGCCATATGTCTCTGCCTCAGGAGCAGCCCCATGTAATGTAGGAGCTATATGTCTCTGCCTCAGGAGCAGCCCCATGTAATGTAGGAGCTATATGTCTCTGCCTCAGGAGCAGCCCCATGTAGTGTAGGAGCCATATGTCTCTGCCTCGGGAGCAGCCCCATGTAATGTAGGAGCTATATGTCTCTGCCTCAGGAGCAGCCCCATGTAATGTAGGAGCCGCAGCACCATGTAGTGTAGGAGCCATATGTCTCTGCCTCAGGAGCAGCCCATGTAGTGTAGGAGCCATATGTCTCTGCCTCAGGAGCAGCCCCATGTAATGTAGGAGCCATATGTCTCTGCCTCAGGAGCAGCCCCATGTAATGTAGGAGCCATATGTCTCTGCCTCAGGAGCAGCCCCATGTAAGTGTAGGAGCATATGTCTTTGCCTCAGGAGCAGCCCCATGTATGTAGGAGCCATATGTCTCTGCCTCAGGAGCAGCCCCATGTAATGTAGGAGCCATATGTCTCTGCCTCAGGAGCAGCCCCATGTAGTGTAGGAGCCATATGTCTCTGCCTCGGAGCAGCCCCATGTAAGTGTAGGAGCATATGTCTCTGCCTCAGGAGCAGCCCCATGTAATGTAGGAGCATATGTCTCTGCCTCAGGAGCAGCCCCATGTAATGTAGGAGCCATATGTCTCTGCCTCAGGAGCAGCCCATGTAATGTAGGAGCCATATGTCTCTGCCTCAGGAGCAGCCCCATGTAATGTAGGAGCCATATGTCTCTGCCTCAGGAGCAGCCCCATGTATGTAGGAGCCATATGTCTCTGCCTCAGGAGCAGCCCCATGTAGTGTAGGAGCCATATGTCTCTGCCTCAGGAGCAGCCCCATGTATGTAGGAGCCATATGTCTCTGCCTCAGAGCAGCCCCATGTAGTGTAGGAGCCATATGTCTCTGCCTCAGGAGCAGCCCCATGTAATGTAGGAGCTATATGTCTCTGCCTCAGGAGCAGCCCCATGTAATGTAGGAGCATATGTCTCTGCCTCAGGAGAAGCCCCATGTAGTGTAGAAGCCATATGTCTCTGCCTCAGGAGCAGCACCATGTAGTGTAGAAGCCAGATGTCTCTGCCTCAGGAGCAGCACCATGTAGTGTAGGAGCCATATGTCTCTGCCTCAGGAGCAGCTCCATGTAATGTAGGAGCCATATGTCTCTGCCTCAGGAGCAGCCCCATGTAGTGTAAGAGCCATATGTCTCTGCCTCAGGAGCAGCCCCATGTAATGTAGGAGCTATATGTCTTTGCCTCAGGAGCAGCCCCATGTAGTGTAGGAGCCATATGTCTCTGCCTCAGGAGCAGCCCCATGTAGTGTAGGAGCCATATGTCTCTGCCTCAGGAGCAGCCCATGTAATGTAGGAGCCATATGTCTCTGCCTCAGGAGCAGCCCCATGTAATGTAGGAGCCATATGTCTCTGCCTCAGGAGCAGCCCCATGTAGTGTAGGAGCCATATGTCTCTGCCTCAGGAGCAGCCCCATGTAATGTAGGAGCTATATGTCTTTGCCTCAGGAGCAGCCCCATGTAGTGTAGGAGCCATATGTCTCTGCCTCAGGAGCAGCCCCATGTAGTGTAGGAGCCATATGTCTCTGCCTCAGGAGCAGCCCATGTAATGTAGGAGCCATATGTCTCTGCCTCAGGAGCAGCCCCATGTAATGTAGGAGCCATATGTCTCTGCCCAGGAGCAGCCCCATGTAGTGTAGGAGCCATATGTCTCTGCCTCAGGAGCAGCCCCATGTAATGTAGGAGCTATATGTCTTTGCCTCAGGAGCAGCCCCATGTAGTGTAGGAGCCATATGTCTCTGCCTCAGGAGCAGCCCCATGTAGTGTAGGAGCCATATGTCTCTGCCTCAGGAGCAGCCCCATGTAATGTAGGAGCCATATGTCTCTGCCTCGGGAGCAGCCCCATGTAATGTAGGAGCCATATGTCTCTGCCTCAGGAGCAGCCCCATGTAATGTAGGAGCCATATGTCTCTGCATCAGGAGCAGCCCCATGTAGTGTAGGAGCCATATGTCTCTGCCTCAGGAGCAGCCCATGTAATGTAGGAGCCATATGTCTCTGCCTCAGGAGCAGCCCCATGTAATGTAGGAGCCATATGTCTCTGCCTCAGGAGCAGCCCCATGTAGTGTAGGAGCCATATGTCTCTGCCTCAGGAGCAGCCCCATGTAATGTAGGAGCCATATGTCTCTGCCTCAGGAGCAGCCCCATGTAATGTAGGAGCCATATGTCTCTGCCTCAGGAGCAGCCCCATGTAATGTAGGAGCCATATGTCTCTGCCTCAGGAGCAGCCCCATGTAATATAGGAGCCATATGTCTCTGCCTCAGGAGCAGCCCCATGTAGTGTAGGAGCCATATGTCTCTACCTCAGAAGCAGCCCCATGTAGTGTAGGAGCCATATGTCTCTGCCTCAGGAGCAGCCCCATGTAGTGTAGGAGCCATATGTCTCTGCCTCAGGAGCAGCCCCATGTAGTGTAGGAGCCATATGTCTCTGCCTCAGGAGCAGCCCCATGTAGTGTAGGAGCCATGTCTCTGCCTCAGGAGCAGCCCCATGTAGTGTAGGAGCCATATGTCTCTGCCTCAGGAGCAGCACCATGTAGTGTAGGAGCCATATGTCTCTGCCTCAGGAGCAGCCCATGTAATGTAGGAGCCATATGTCTCTGCCTCAGGAGCAGCCCCATGTAGTGTAGGAGCCATATGTCTCTGCCTCAGGAGCAGCCCATGTAATGTAGGAGCCATATGTCTCTGCCTCAGGAGCAGCCCCATGTAATGTAGGAGCCATATGTCTCTGCCTCAGGAGCAGCCCCATGTAGTGTAGGAGCCATATGTCTCTGCCTCAGGAGCAGCCCCATGTAATGTAGGAGCCATATGTCTCTGCCTCAGGAGCAGCCCCATGTAATGTAGGAGCCATATGTCTCTGCCTCAGGAGCAGCCCCATGTAATGTAGGAGCCATATGTCTCTGCCTCAGGAGCAGCCCCATGTAGTGTAGGAGCCATATGTCTCTGCCTCAGGAGCAGCCCCATGTAATATAGGAGCCATATGTCTCTGCCTCAGGAGCAGCCCCATGTAGTGTAGGAGCCATATGTCTCTGCCTCAGAAGCAGCCCCATGTAGTGTAGGAGCCATATGTCTCTGCCTCAGGAGCAGCCCCATGTAGTGTAGGAGCCATATGTCTCTGCCTCAGGAGCAGCCCCATGTAGTGTAGGAGCCATATGTCTCTGCCTCAGGAGCAGCCCCATGTAGTGTAGGAGCCATATGTCTCTGCCACAGGAGCAGCCCCATGTAGTGTAGGAGCCATATGTCTCTGCCTCAGGAGCAGCCCCATGTAATGTAGGAGCCATATGTCTCTGCCACAGGAGCAGCCCCATGTAATGTAGGAGCCATATGTCTCTGCCTCAGGAGCAGCCCCATGTAATGTAGGAGCCATATGTCTCTGCCTCAGGAGCAGCCCCATGTAATGTAGGAGCCATATGTCTCTGCTTCAGGAGCAGCCCCATGTAGTGTAGGAGCCATATGTCTCTGCCTCAGGAGCAGCCCCATGTAATGTAGGAGCCATATGTCTCTGCCTCAGGAGCAGCCCCATGTAGTGTAGGAGCCATATGTCTCTGCCTCAGGAGCAGCCCCATGTAGTGTAGGAGCCATATGTCTCTGCCTCAGGAGCAGCCCCATGTAGTGTAGGAGCCATATGTCTCTGCCTCAGGAGCAGCCCCATGTAGTGTAGGAGCCATATGTCTCTACCTCAGAAGCAGCCCCATGTAGTGTAGGAGCCATATGTCTCTGCCTCAGGAGCAGCCCCATGTAGTGTAGGAGCCATATGTCTCTGCCTCAGGAGCAGCCCCATGTAGTGTAGGAGCCATATGTCTCTGCCTCAGGAGCAGCCCCATGTAGTGTAGAAGCCATGTCTCTGCCTCAGGAGCAGCCCCATGTAGTGTAGGAGCCATATGTCTCTGCCTCAGAAGCAGCACCATGTAGTGTAGGAGCCATATGTCTCTGCCTCAGGAGCAGCCCATGTAATGTAGGAGCCATATGTCTCTGCCTCAGGAGCAGCCCCATGTAGTGTAGGAGCCATATGTCTCTGCCTCAGGAGCAGCCCATGTAATGTAGGAGCCATATGTCTCTGCCTCAGGAGCAGCCCCATGTAATGTAGGAGCCATATGTCTCTGCCTCAGGAGCAGCCCCATGTAGTGTAGGAGCCATATGTCTCTGCCTCAGGAGCAGCCCCATGTAATGTAGGAGCCATATGTCTCTGCCTCAGGAGCAGCCCCATGTAATGTAGGAGCCATATGTCTCTGCCTCAGGAGCAGCCCCATGTAATGTAGGAGCCATATGTCTCTGCCTCAGGAGCAGCCCCATGTAGTGTAGGAGCCATATGTCTCTGCCTCAGGAGCAGCCCCATGTAATATAGGAGCCATATGTCTCTGCCTCAGGAGCAGCCCCATGTAGTGTAGGAGCCATATGTCTCTGCCTCAGAAGCAGCCCCATGTAGTGTAGGAGCCATATGTCTCTGCCTCAGGAGCAGCCCCATGTAGTGTAGGAGCCATATGTCTCTGCCTCAGGAGCAGCCCCATGTAGTGTAGGAGCCATATGTCTCTGCCTCAGGAGCAGCCCCATGTAGTGTAGGAGCCATATGTCTCTGCCACAGGAGCAGCCCCATGTAGTGTAGGAGCCATATGTCTCTGCCTCAGGAGCAGCCCCATGTAATGTAGGAGCCATATGTCTCTGCCACAGGAGCAGCCCCATGTAATGTAGGAGCCATATGTCTCTGCCTCAGGAGCAGCCCCATGTAATGTAGGAGCCATATGTCTCTGCCTCAGAGCAGCCCCATGTAATGTAGGAGCCATATGTCTCTGCCTCAGGAGCAGCCCCATGTAGTGTAGGAGCCATATGTCTCTGCCTCAGGAGCAGCCCCATGTAATGTAGGAGCCATATGTCTCTGCCTCAGGAGCAGCCCCATGTAGTGTAGGAGCCATATGTCTCTGCCTCAGGAGCAGCCCCATGTAGTGTAGGAGCCATATGTCTCTGCCACAGGAGCAGCCCCATGTAGTGTAGGAGCCATATGTCTCTGCCTCAGGAGCAGCCCCATGTAATGTAGGAGCCATATGTCTCTGCCTCAGGAGCAGCCCCATGTAGTGTAGTGACTCGCACCACACTGAGGTGGATACCAGGGCTATGGGGTACTCGGAGCCGAGCCCATTGATTTCTATGGGAGATGTCACTGGCAGCGGGACTCGGTCCGTGGCCCTGGCGGTCATGCAATGGGGATATTTACAGGGGATTATAAGGATAGGTAGTTCGTGACGCCACCTGTGGTATCTGATCAATTGGACCAGCTGTTATGTTACGGTAGCTGAGGAGTGCAGGTAAAAAAGGAAATACACCAGAGCAGTTGGAATCTATGAGATTGCAGTACCCTGACTAACCACCGCAACTAGAGGCAGCCGTGGAGCGTTCCTACGATGGTCCTAGACGCCTCGTCACAGCCTGAGAAACTAACTACACCTAAAGATAGAAATAGGAAAGCTATCTGCCCCGGAGCAGAACCCCAAAGATAATAGAAAGCCCCCAAACATGTAATGGCGGTTAGACAAGAGGAAATACTGACATAGAAAGAAAATAGTATGAGCAAACGCTGGGGCCCAAACTAACTAAATAGAAAAGGATAGGAAGGGTACTTACTGCAATCCCAGAAAACCCTGAAAGGCACCAACTCTACTAATTTCAAAAACACCTGAGATCACACGACCTCTACCACCTAAATTAGTTCTCTGGTGTAACAAAAACAGCAGCCACTGAAAAAACTGCAAAAAGCAAAAGTACAAAACACAGTGGCTGGACTAAACTGAGAGGGCAAAAGCCCCCGGAGGGACCCAGAAGGCCCCCACAGAAGTGCAGGACAAAATGCAAAAATATAGCAAAAACACAAAATAAGAAATTGTCTTATCTGATAGCAGGAGATGCAGACACGACACAGCAGGCTACAAGGGAAACTGGAAAGAAGGATTCAGACCAGAACAATTGATCACCGGCAACCCTGATGGGAAAATGATTCCCTTAAATAAGACCAATCAGTAACACCTGATTCCCAATCCTCACTAGTACCGCTTGTAACCACCAGAGGGAGCCTCTGCTCAGAACTCATCTCAAACCCATTCACAACAGTACCCCCCCCTTGAGGAGGGGTCACCGAACCCTCATTTGAGCAACCAGGTCGGTCAGGATGAGTTCTATGATACGCACGGATAAGTCTCCTAGCATGGATGTCCGAAGCAAACACCCAAGAATTATCTTCCTGACCATAACCTCTCCATTTAACCAAATACTGGAGTCTTCGTCTAGAAAAACGAGAATCCAATATTTTCTCAACCACATACTCCAGATTGCCCTCAACCAAAACAGGGTCAGGAGGCACAGCAGCAGGAACCACTGGCTCAACAAACCTCTTCAACAAGGACTTGTGGAACACGTTATGGATCTTAAATGTCCCTGGAAGAAGCAAACGAAAAGAAACAGGATTAATAATCTCCATGATCTTATAAGGTCCAATGAACCTAGGCTTAAATTTAGGAGATGCTACTCTCATAGGAATATTCTTTGAGGACAACCAGACCAAGTCCCCCACTTTAAACCGAGGACCATCAGTCCTATGCCGGTTAGCAAACCGCTGGGCCTTCTCCTGAGAGAGGGACAACCTCTCCACTACCTGGTCCCAAATCTGCTGCATACGCTCAACAACAGAGTCAACACCTGGACAGACAGAAGCCTCCGTCTGTCCTGAAGAAAATCGAGGGTGAAACCCAGAATTACAGAAAAACGGAGACATCAAAGTGGCAGAGCTAGCCCTATTATTAAGAGCAAACTCAGCCAAAGGCAAAATAGAGACCCAGTCATCCTGATCAGCAGACACAAAGCATCTTAGATAAGTCTCCAAAATCTGGAAACAAACTGGACTCCTCTGTCAGACACAATGTTCTCAGGAATGCCGTGTAAACGAACCACGTGCTGAAGGAACAACGGCACCAATTCAGAGGAGGAAGGCAACTTAGGTAATGGCACAAGATGTATCATTTTGGAAAACCTATCACAAATTACCCAGATGGTGGTCATTCTCTGAGAAACAGGAAGATCGGAAATGAAATCCATAGAGATATGGGTCCATGGTCTCTTGGGCACAGGCAATGGCATCAACAAACCACTAGAGCGAGAGCAAGGCTTGGAGCGAGAGCAAGTCCCGCAGGACTGCACAAATTCCCTGACATCGCGAGACAAGGTAGGCCACCAAAAGGACCGACTAACCAAGTCTCTGGTACCAAAAATTCCGGGATGCCCAGCCAATGCGGAACAATGAATCTCAGACATCACACTCTTTTTCCATCGGTCCGGGACAAACAACTTTCCAACAGGGCAGCGCTCGGGCCTATCCTCCTGACACCCCTCCAGAGCAAGTCTCAAATTAGGCGAGATGGCGGAAAGAACTACACCCTCCTTCAAAATAACAGAGGGATCAGATAGCTCAGGAGAGTCCGCAAGGAAACTCCTCGAGAGGGCATCCGCCTTAACATTCTTAGTGCCAGGAAGAAAGGAAACCACAAAATTAAAACGTGTGAAAAACAAGGCCCACCTGGCCTGTCTAGGATTGAGTCGCTTGGCAGATTCCAGATAGACCAGATTCTTATGGTCCGTAAGGACCACCACCTGATGTTTGGCTCCCTCCAGCCAATGTCTCCACTCTTCAAAAGCCCACTTCATGGCCAATAACTCCCGATTACCCACGTCATAATTACGTTCAGTAGGAGAAAATTTTCGAGAGAAAAAGGCACAAGGGTTACTTTTAGAGGTCTCTGGATCTTTTTGGGACAAAACGGCACCTGCCCCAATTTCAGAGGCATCAACCTCCACCTGAAATGGCAGAGAAACATCAGGCTGCCGTAGAACAGGAGCAGAAGTGAATCTCTGCTTAAGTTCCTGAAACGCAGAGACTGCCTCAGGAGGCCAATTCACCACATCAGAACCCTTTCTGGTCAAATCAGTCAATGGTTTAACAATAACAGAGAAATTACCAATAAATTTACGATAAAAATTGGCAAAACCCAAAAATCTCTGAAGAGCCTTTAATGAAGTAGGTTGGACCCAATCACAGATGGCCTGAACCTTGACTGGGTCCATTTCAATAACAGATGGGGACAAAATGAATCCCAGAAATAAGATCTTCTGTACGCCAAAAAGACACTTTGATCCCTTCACATACAGAGCATTCTCTCTCAAAATCTGGAATACAGTTCGAACATGTTTCACATGAGAGTCCCAGTCATTAGAAAAAATCAAGATATCATCCAAATAAACAATCAGAAACTTGTCCACAAAATCCCTGAAAATGTCATTCATGAAGGACTGGAAGACGGAAGGAGCATTAGTGAGCCCAAAGGGCATCACAAGGTACTCAAAATGCCCTTCAGGGGTGTTAAATGCCGTCTTCCATTCATCCCCGTGCTTAATGCGAATAAGGTTATACGCCCCCCTGAGGTCAAGCTTGGTAAACCAAGTAGCGTTTTTCACCCTGGAAAACAGGTCAGAAATCAAGGGTAACGGGTATTGATATTTCACAGTAATATTGTTCAAGAGACGATAATCAATACACGGCCTTAATGAACCATCTTTTTTGGCCACAAAGAAAAAACCGGCACCTAAGGGTGAAGAGGATGATCTGATATGACCCTTCTCCAATGATTCCTTGATATAAGACCGCATAGCGTCATGTTCAGGTACAGACAAGTTAAAAAGGCGACCCTTAGGGAATTTACTACCTGGCACTAATTCAATAGCGCAGTCATAGCTCCTATGGGGAGGTAAGGATGCAGATTTACTTTCGCTAAACACATCAGAAAAATCAAACAAAAAGTCAGGAACATCCTCAGCCTGGGGGGAGGCAGAAAAAACAAGAGTGTTGGTATTAACACATTGGCAGCCCCAACTGGTTACAGACACAGATTTCCAATCCAAAACAGGATTATGAGACTGTAACCAAGGGAAACCCAGCACGATAATGTCATGCAGATTATATAGAACCAAAAATTTACAGCACTCCTGGTGATCAGGTTCAACCCTCATTATCACCTGAGTAGAAAACTGGGGTTTATTCTCAGCCAAAGGGGTAGAATCGATCCCCAGTAGGGGGATAGACTTCTGTAGGGGTATCAAGGGAAATCCACAACGTTTAGCAAAATCGTAATCCATCAGGTTAATAGCTGCTCCAGAATCAACGAAAGCCTGAGCAGAAAATGAGGACAGAGAGCATATCAGAGTGACAGTTAATAAAAACTTAGTCTGAACACCACCCAAGACAACTGAGCGTGCAAAACGTCTTCCCCGCTTAGGGCAGACTGAAATAGCATGAGAGGCATCACCACAGTAGAAACATAACCCATTGCGCTTTCGAAACTCATGACGCTGTGCCCCAGACACCACTCCATCACACTGCATGGGCTCAGCAGCTGGCTCACAAGGCAACACCACTCCACGCATACTTCTCCGCTCACGCAAACGTCTGTCAATTTGAATCGCTAATGACATAGAATCATTGAGACCAGAGGGGACAGGGAATCCCACCATAACATCCTTTACATTATCCGACAGACCCTTCCGGAAAAGGGCCGCCAAAGCGTCGTCATTCCATTTGGTCAGGACTGCCCACCTACGGAATCTCTGACAGTATAACTCAGCGTCATCAAGCCCCTGATTTAATGCCAACAAGGCTTTTTCAGCTTGATCAGTGACATTAGGCTCATCGTACAATAACCCCAAAGCCTGAAAAAATGCATCAACATCACTCAAAACAGGATCCCCAGGTGTGAGGGAAAAAGCCCAATCCTGAGGATCGCCGCGCAGGAGAGAGATGACAATTTGAACCTGCTGCGCTGCGTTTCCTGAGGACTTAGATTTTAAGGCAAGAAACAATTTACAATTATTTTTGAAATTCTGAAACTTAGCTCGATCCCCTGAAAACAAATCTGGCATGGGGATCCTAGGTTCCACAACAGGCAACCTAGCAAGATATGCAGCAATACTCCGAACCTCAGTGGCAAGCTGATCCACACGGCCAGACAACTGTGCAAACTCCATTGGGAGAAAAGATCCTCCCCAGCACCCAGAGATACAGAGGGAAAAAAAAAAAAAAAAAAATGCAACAAACAGAAAAATATCTCTGACAACTTTTCTTCCTTCAAAATATTTTTTCCCTTCTGTGAGTACCATACAATTTTTATGGCCGGTGATACTGTTATGTTACGGTAGCTGAGGAGTGCAGGTAAAAAAGGAAATACACCAGAGCAGTTGGAATCTATGAGATTGCAGTACCCTGACTAACCACCGCAACTAGAGGCAGCCGTGGAGCGTTCCTACGATGGTCCTAGACGCCTCGTCACAGCCTGAGAAACTAACTACACCTAAAGATAGAAATAGGAAAGCTATCTGCCCCGGAGCAGAACCCCAAAGATAATAGAAAGCCCCCAAACATGTAATGGCGGTTAGACAAGAGGAAATACTGACATAGAAAGAAAATAGTATGAGCAAACGCTGGGGCCCAAACTAACTAAATAGAAAAGGATAGGAAGGGTACTTACTGCAATCCCAGAAAACCCTGAAAGGCACCAACTCTACTAATTTCAAAAACACCTGAGATCACACGACCTCTACCACCTAAATTAGTTCTCTGGTGTAACAAAAACAGCAGCCACTGAAAAAACTGCAAAAAGCAAAAGTACAAAACACAGTGGCTGGACTAAACTGAGAGGGCAAAAGCCCCCGGAGGGGACCCAGAAGGCCCCCACAGAAGTGCAGGACAAAATGCAAAAATATAGCAAAAACACAAAATAAGAAATTGTCTTATCTGATAGCAGGAGATGCAGACACGACACAGCAGGCTACAAGGGAAACTGGAAAGAAGGATTCAGACCAGAACAATTGATCACCGGCAACCCTGATGGGAAAATGATTCCCTTAAATAAGACCAATCAGTAACACCTGATTCCCAATCCTCACTAGTACCGCTTGTAACCACCAGAGGGAGCCTCTGCTCAGAACTCATCTCAAACCCATTCACAACAACCAGCGCTGCTATAAGGATCTTCACAGGGGATGTTATGGGGCAGCTGGGTGGTAGGTCTCCCACAGGTGAGACGGGTCCCTGGAAGTCTATGGTGATGATGCAGGGTGTAGTTAAGAATTCAGTCACACACAATGCAGCTTCTTTTCATACCTTTACTGGTAGATGGTTCAGGAAGATCCCAGGAAGCTGGTCGGGGTGAAGAATGCACACTCGGGTAACCGCTGAGCAGGTTAGAGGCCTCCTTTACTTCAAATGTATTTGAGTCCAAACTTGCCTGAAGCGAAGTTAACTCTGCAATCTCCAGCTTTCTCAATAGCTGCCAAGCCCGGCTGACATTGTGGTAGAGCCTTTTGTGTCTCTGTTGCCCAGATGTTGGAAAGAACTAAGTCGTTAGGGCTGATCAGGCCTTGCCCGTCTGGTTCTCCCTGACTCCGTTTACGTATCAGCACTTAGGGCTGCTCTCTGCGACCTGTAGTCCAGATAGCCTCCGGTTATCTTGTTACTATGCTTGAAACACTAGCAACGCTTCGGACCCCGGTGTCCGGTGATTTAGTGCAGGTAGTCCAATACCTGATGCACTGCTCGCTGTCTTCTCCACTATGCCCTTCGCCCTGCTCTCGCTCTTAGCATAAGCACTTGTAGCTTTGATGGAAATGTCAGCTTTCTCCAGAGCTCGCTGAGCAGATCTCAGTATCCTCCTTGTTTCAGCTTCTGCTGAGGTACTGATTAAGGGTAGCTCTGACTAGGCTAGGATGATTCACTTCACCCGTACTAGCCTCCACTTCCTTGTCAGGTGAGCTACGCTAGCTCTGCGAGGATTCAGTCCTCTCTCCTCTCCCTCCAAGTCCAGACTGAACTGGCACTGAACTGCACTGTCTGAAGACAGGAAACTGACTGATCTGAGCTCTTCTCAGACAGGAAAGTTGAATGAGCTCTGCTACGCGTCACTACCTCCTACACCCCTGGTGGGTGTGTCTGAAAGTGTGAGTGAAGTGAATGATATCAAGCTTTTGCGGTTACCTTCCTGTGCATTCTCCTGGATTTATGTGTGCCTGACATAGCTGGGCCACACATCCCCCTTGGTTAAACACAGCACTCCCGGGCTGTAAAAGAGAAAAAGAAAAACATTTTTGTTTTGCATTTAACAACAACATTTTAACTCATCCCATCCGGGAGTTAAGACTTCTTGAACGTTACAATTTGTACATTAGAAAAATACAAAAGTATCAAACATTCTCATTATACTAGACAAATTCTTGTGGAGGACCCGCACCAAAAACCTCCCACGTGGGTCCTGGGTGGGCTGCAGGACTTCTGACTGCAGACCTCACTCTAGGCCACACCATACGGGTTTTTCTTCAGAGGCAGATAGTAATGGTTTCGTGTAAAACCAAGATAAGGCACCGTAGTGCAACTATTTACATAGAAAGTTTTTGGGCTGGCACAGTCCTCAGCCACGCAGTCCATGCATGAGAAAAGGTACATTTCAAGACATATAAATAGAAATCACATTAATACTTTTTCAAACTTTATACAATTCTTCAGATGCAATAAACCCTGTCTGGGTCTTGCTAACTAGTTTACTAGGACTACTCTTGATAACGAATAGGTAGCTTTCCTTTAGTGATACGTTCTGACCTACGTGGTGTAGTGTCAAGTGTAGTAGTCTCTAGCCTTTCTGTTCTGCGTAACGGCAAACTATAGATACGACTCCACCTCTCTAGGGACCTGGCAAGCATGCTAGCGACTGGGCGATGCGGTACTGCTTCACCAGGGGTTTCCACTCCTTGTGGCGCTGCTTCTTGTGGTTCCGCTGCTTGGGATCCCAATGGTTGAGGGTCTGCCGGAACAGGTCCTTCTGGAACTGGCTCCACTGGCACAATTGGTATGGCTGGATGTAGAGACTCCTCTTGCGGTTGATAAAACTGCAGCACAGGAATGATTACGGCGTCTCCCAATCTGGGCCAATCCGCAGGTAAATCTCCCAAATCCGTGTGTATGACCGCTTCATCATTTTCTTTCTGAAGGACAACAGGTTCTTCCTCACGAAGCTTTAATGGGCCAGGACACAACTTTAAATGATCTCTAGACATAGTTGCCGTCGTTTTTCCTCCATCCTTGCTGATGGTACAGGTCTTTCTGTTATCAAAATTGGAATTTTGCACGACATATGGCTCCTGTTCCCACTGATCATCCAATTTGTGCATTCTTCTTTTTTTTTAGCACAATTTAGCACAATACTTTATTCTTATGTGTGGGGGGTTTTAACCCTTTCAAACCATAAGATTAATAATGGAGAGTCGTCTTATTTACCGGGCTTAATGTCACCTTACAATAGCAAGGTGACATTAACCCCTTATTACCCCATATCCCACCGCTACACGGGAATGGGAAGAGAGGGGTTAAGTGCCGGAATTGGCGCATCGTACAGATGGGGCGGCTGGGTGCTGGTATTTTTAGCCAGGGGGTGGGCCAACATCCATGGCCCCTTCCTAGGCTATGAATATCAGCACACAGCTGTCTGCGGGGCCTTTCTGGCTAAAAATTATAGGGGGACCCCACGTCATTTTTTTGGGGGGTCACCCTATTTTAATAGCCAGTAAAGGATAGCTGTGGGCTGATATTCATAGCCTGGGAAGCTCCATGGATATTAACCCCTTCCAAGGCTAGAAATATTAGCCCCGGCTGCCGGCTTTCCCCCTCTGGCATAGAAATTTGCGCAGGAGCCCACGCCATTTTTTTTCCCATTTTTTTTCCCATTTTTTTAAAATTAACGATAATGCGTGAAGATTTTGTGTGTGTGTGTCATTACCTATGTATGTACCTTTTTATCTATCTATTATCTATGTAATAGCTATGTATTATCTATCTATCTTTTATCTATCTATTTTCTATCCATCTATTATCTATCTCTATTATCTATCTATATATCTATCAATCTATCTATTATCTTTCTATATATCTATCTATTATCTATCTGTCTATCTGTGTGTGTAATGGAGCATGGGTTGGACAAATGTAAAAGAGGAGGTTGGACAAGAAATGACATCACAAATCTTTTTTTTTATAAATAACATATCTTTATTTAGCTTACAAAAACGCATCAAAAAACACATCAAAAAAGCAGTTGTCTTGGGTAGTGTTCAGACTAAGTTTTTATTAACTGTCACTCTGATATGCTCTCTGTCCTCATTTTCTGCTCAGGCTTTCGTTGATTCTGGAGCAGCTATTAATCTGATGGATTATGATTTTTCTAAACGTTGTGGATTTCCCTTGATACCCCTACAGAAGTCTATTCCCCTACTGGGGATCGATTCTACCCCTTTGGCTGAGAATAAACCCCAGTTTTCTACTCAGGTGATAATGAGGGTTGAACCTGATCACCAGGAGTGCTGCAAATTTTTGGTTCTGTATAATCTGCATGACATTATCGTGCTGGGTTTTCCTTGGTTACAGTCTCATAATCCTGTTTTGGATTGGAAATCTGTGTCTGTAACCAGTTGGGGCTGCCAATGTGTTAATACTAACACTCCTGTTTTTTCTGCCTCCCCCCAGGCTCAGGATGTTCCTGACTTTTTGATTGATTTTTCTGATGTGTTTAGCGAAAGTAAATCTGCATCCTTGCCTCCCCATAGGAGCTATAACTGCGCTATTGAATTAGTGCCGGGTAGTAAATTCCCTAAAGGTCGCCTTTTTAACTTGTCTGTACCTGAACATGACGCTATGCGGTCTTATATCAAGGAATCATTGGAGAAGGGTCATATCAGACCATCCTCTTCACCCTTAGGTGCCGTTTTTTTCTTTGTGGCCAAGAAGGATGGTTCTTTAAGGCCGTGTATTGATTATCGTCTCTTGAACAATATTACTGTGAAATATCAATACCCGTTACCCTTGATTTCTGACCTGTTTTCCAGGGTGAAAAACGCTACTTGGTTTACCAAGCTTGACCTCAGGGGGGCGTATAACCTTATTCGCATTAAGCACGGGGATGAATGGAAGACGGCATTCAATACCCCTGAAGGGCATTTTGAGTACCTGGTGATGCCCTTTGGGCTCACTAATGCTCCTTCCGTCTTCCAGTCCTTCATGAATGACATTTTCAGGGATTTTGTGGACAAATTTCTGATTGTTTATTTGGATGATATCTTGATTTTTTCTAGTGACTGGGACTCTCATGTGAAACATGTTCGAACTGTATTCCAGATTTTGAGAGAGAATGCTCTGTATGTGAAGGGATCAAAGTGTCTTTTTGGCGTACAGAGGATCTCATTTCTGGGATTCATTTTGTCCCCATCTGTTATTGAAATGGACCCGGTCAAGGTTCAGGCCATCTGTGATTGGGTCCAACCTACTTCATTAAAGGCTCTTCAGAGATTTTTGGGTTTTGCCAATTTTTATCGTAAATTTATTGGTAATTTCTCGGTTATTGTTAAACCATTAACTGATTTGACCAGAAAGGGTTCTGATGTGGTGAATTGGCCTCCTGAGGCAGTCTCTGCATTTCAGGAACTTAAGCAGAGATTCACTTCTGCTCCTGTTCTATGGCAGCCTGATGTTTCTCTGCCATTTCAGGTGGAGGTTGATGCCTCTGAAATTGGGGCAGGTGCCGTTTTGTCCCAAAAAGATCCAGAGACCTCTAAAAGTAACCCTTGTGCCTTTTTCTCTCGAAAATTTTCTCCTACTGAACGTAATTATGACGTGGGTAATCTGGAGTTATTGGCCATGAAGTGGGCTTTTGAAGAGTGGAGACATTGGCTGGAGGGAGCCAAACATCAGGTGGTGGTCCTTACGGACCATAAGAATCTGGTCTATCTGGAATCTGCCAAGCGACTCAATCCTAGACAGGCCAGGTGGGCCTTGTTTTTCACATGTTTTAATTTTGTGGTTTCCTTTCTTCCTGGCACTAAGAATGTTAAGGCGGATGCCCTCTCGAGGAGTTTCCTTGCGGACTCTCCTGAGTTATCTGATCCTTCTGTTATTTTGAAAGAGGGTGTAGTTCTTTCCGCCATCTCGCCCAATTTGAGACTTGCTCTGGAGGGGTGTCAGGAGGATAGGCCCGAGTGCTGCCCTGTTGGAAAATTGTTTGTCCCGGACCAGTGGAAAAAGAGTGTGATGTCTGAGATTCATTGTTCCGCGTTGGCTGGGCATCCCGGAATTTTTGGTACCAGAGACTTGGTTAGTCGGTCCTTTTGGTGGCCTACCTTATCTCGTGATGTCAGGGAATTTGTGCAGTCCTGCGGGACTTGCTCTCGCTCCAAGCCTTGCTCTCGCTCTAGTGGTTTGTTGATGCCATTGCCTGTGCCCAAGAGACCATGGACCCATATCTCTATGGATTTAATTTCCGACCTTCCTGTTTCTCAGAGAATGACCACCATCTGGGTAATTTGTGATAGGTTTTCCAAGATGATACATCTTGTGCCATTACCTAAGTTGCCTTCCTCCTCTGAATTGGTGCCGTTGTTCCTTCAGCACGTGGTTCGTTTACACGGCATTCCTGAGAACATTGTGTCTGACAGAGGAGTCCAGTTTGTTTCCAGATTTTTGAGGACTTTTTGTTCTAAACTGGGTGTTCAATTGTCTTTCTCCTCGGCATTTCATCCTCAGACCAATGGTCAAACTGAGAGAACAAACCAGACATTGGAGACTTATCTAAGATGCTTTGTGTCTGCTGATCAGGATGACTGGGTCTCTTTTTTGCCTTTGGCTGAGTTTGCTCTTAATAATAGGGCTAGCTCTGCTACTTTGATGTCTCTGTTTTTCTGTAATTCTGGGTTTCACCCTCGATTTTCTTCAGGACAGACGGAGGCTTCTGTCTGTCCAGGTGTTGACTCTGTTGTGGAGCGTATGCAACTGATTTGGGACCAGGTAGTGGAGAGGTTGTCCCTCTCTCAGGAGAAGGCCCAGCGGTTTGCTAACTGGCATAGGACTGATGGTCCTCGGTTTAAGGTGGGGGACTTGGTCTGGTTGTCCTCAAAGAATATTCCTATGAGAGTAGCATCTCCTAAATTTAAGCCTAGGTTCATTGGACCTTATAAGATCATGGAGATTATTAATCCTGTTTCTTTTCGTTTGCTTCTTCCAGGGACATTTAAGATCCATAACGTATTCCACAAGTCCTTGTTGAAGAGGTTTGTTGAGCCAGTGGTTCCTGCTGCTGTGCCTCCTGACCCTGTTTTGGTTGAGGGCAATCTGGAGTATGTGGTTGAGAAAATATTAGATTCTCGTTTTTCTAGACGGAAACTCCAGTATTTGGTTAAATGGAGAGGTTATGGTCAGGAAGACAATTCTTGGGTGTTTGCTTCGGACATCCATGCTAGGAGACTTATCCGTGCGTATCATAGAACTCATCCTGACCGACCTGGTTGCTCAAATGAGGGTTCGGTGACCCCTCCTCAAGGGGGGGGTACTGTTGTGAATGGGTTTGAGATGAGTTCTGAGCAGAGGCTCCCTCTGGTGGTTACAAGCGGTGCTAGTCTGTCCAGTGAAGATTGTGAGGACTGGGAATCAGGTGTTACTGACTGGTCTTATATAAAGGAGTCACCTTCCCATCAGGGTTGCCGGTGATCAATTGTTCTGGTCTGAATCCTTTATTCCAGTTTCCCTTGTAGCCTGCTGTGTCATGTCTGCATCTCCTGCTAACAGATAAGACATTTTCTTCTTTTGTGTTTGTGCTATATTTTTGCATTTTGTCCTGCACTTCTGTGGGGGCCTTCAGGGTCCCCTCCGGGGGCTTCTGCCCTCTCAGTTTTGTTCAGCCACTGATGTTTGTACTTTTGCTTTTTCCAGTTTTTTCAGTGGCTGCTGTTTTGATTTTGTTACACCAGAGAACTAATTTAGGTGGAAGAGGTCGTGTGATCTCAGGTGTTTTTGAAATTAGTAGAGTTGGTGCCTTTCAGGGTTTTCTGGGATTGCAGTAAGTACCCTTCCTATCCTTTTCTATTTAGTTAGTTTGGGCCCCAGCGTTTGCTCATACTATTTTCTTTCTGTGTCAGTATTTCATCTTGTCTAACCGCCATTACATGTTTGGGGGCTTTCTATTATCTTTGGGGTTCTGCTCCGGGGCAGATAGCTTTCCTATTTCTATCTTTAGGTGTAGTTAGTTTCTCAGGCTGTGACGAGGCGTCTAGGACCAACGTAGGAACGCTCCACGGCTGCCTCTAGTTGTGGTGGTTAGTCAGGGTACTGCAATCTCATAGATTCCAACTGCTCTGGTGTATTGCCTTTTTTACCTGCACTCCTCAGCTACCGAAACATAACATATATGAATATACTTTGAATACATGGAATACATATATATTTCCATGACAGTCCCCCGTTAGATACCACTTGCCCTAAAAACCTGCTCCTGGCCCAAAGCGCTGCAACTCTTTTGTGCTGCCGGCGAGTTGAGACTATGCCTTGCGCATGCCTCCCCCACCGAATACAGACTTTTCGCAAATAGGCGGTCAGGAGGACTGTCCCTGTCGGGGGTTTATGTGTTTGCAATCATAGTCTCTTTATTTAACTGCATGTTCAGAAAAAAACGTGTGTATTCTTCATCAGGTAGGTCATCTGTCTGGTCAGTCAGAGCATCCACGACATCCTTCATGGCTTAGGTGTCTCTCCTGGTACGGGAACTTCCTTGCAATGCGATACGTGGATCCAAACAGGCTTTCCCTCTAGTTACACAGAGGTTGGTGTCATCTGGGGCTCTTGGACAGGACCATCAAATCTGGCAGTGAAGAGAAAAACTCGAGAATGGACATTAGTTTTTGACCAATTCAATTACATAAGCAAACAAGATATCATTTTGCATATTCTGCTGCTGAGGGAAGAATGTACCTAACTTGGGACTAGACCCAAACAAAATTTCGTATGGTGACAGCTTTTCTGGGTCTCTGGGAGTGTGCCTTACGCTAAACAGTGCAATTGGGAGTGTGTCATGCCATGGTTTGCGTGTCTCTTGGGCAATTTTTAACATCCTATTCTTAAGTGTTCCGTTCAGTTTTTCTACCTTCCTGCTGCTCTGGGGGTGGTAAGGAATGTGTAGCCTAGGTCTGACCCTACTGCTAATCGGGTCTTGTGTGTCAGATTTGCTGTGAATGCGGGTCCCTGATCACTTTCTATCATTTCTGGAACCCCGTATCTGCACACTATTTTCCGAAAGTAGCTTCTTTGCAGTAGTCTTTGCTGACTTGGAACGCTTCTGTTCATCTTGAAAATACTTCTTTGACCACAATGGCGTATTTGAATCCTTCACTTGGCGATATCTGGATGTGGTCTATCTGGATCCTTTGAAGCTGGTAGAGTGGTCTTTCCAGATGAGGTGAGGGGGACTTTCTTCCATATGTCCAGGCTTGCATTTGCCGCAGGTCAGACAGCTGCTGGTGAATTTGGCTGTTAGGGTGGAGATCCCTGAAGCGAAACAGTAAGCACCAATCAGATCATTCATCTGTGTCTTTGATATATGGGTGTGGGTCCATGTGCCCATTGGACCACCATAGGGTGCATACTTTGTGGTAGGCAGAGTTTGAAGTCCATTATTGATAGCCTTCCTTCTTCACGTGTTGCTTTTTCCGCATTCAGCTCTTCTTCTCCTTTTGGAGCTTGGTCTTGCAACTTCTTGAGCAGATCCCAGGACATCTTTTTGTCAGGTTTCTTGTCTTCAGTCGTCATGTAGTAGCCGTCCGGCTCTACGACCTCTCCCACTTCTCCATGCTGTCTTCCTTTGGCCGCTTCTTTGGCTGCCATGTCCGCCATGTTATTGCCTCACGCCTCTTCTGTTCTCAGTTTTCCATGCACTTTGATTTTTCAAATTGCCACCATTTTGGAAGTTGGAGTACACCCAGCAGGTCCCTGAAGGCTCCATGATGTTTCACGGTTGTCCCGTTTGCTGTGATGAAGTCCCTTGTAGCCCAGATGGGCCCAAAGTCGTGTGCTATGCCATGCGAGTACCTGTAGTCGGTGTAGATGTTTGCAGTCTTGCCTTCTGCCATCTGGCAGGCCTTCGTCAGCGCTATCAGTTCTGCTTCCTGGGCTGACAGGCTAGGTGACTGACTTCTGGACCACAGGATTTCTTGATTGCTGGTCACTGCACTTCCTGTGTGGAAACTTCTTCATCATCTGCAAATCTGGAGCCATCCAAGTAGCGGATAAATTCTGTAAACTTTGTTCTGGAAAGTCCATATTGTATCCCCCCTTGGGAGTGGGAGTAGAGTAGCCGGGCTGAGGACTGTAGGTCTGGAGATGGTGACATTATGAGACAAAGGCGATAGAGGTGCCACAAAGATGTCTGGCGGTGGGGAGATTACTGTTGGTTGAGCTTGATTGAAGATTGCCAAGATGTCATGTGGAGTGAGAGTTTCCAGTGGCTGTCCAAGAGTGATGTCAGCAACCTTGTCCAGGAGATTGTGTGTGCTGCAGATACTGCCATCAGGCAGGAGGGTGCTCCTCTTGCAACTGGATCCAAGCGGGCTGAGAGGCAGCCTAAAAGTCTCTGTTTTCCCCCGTGAATCCATATTAGGACTCCAGTAGCATGACCTTCTTTCTTCCATCAGGTAGACGGAAAGACTTCTCGTAGTCAGGTAGGCCTGGTATTGGCGCTGAGACTGTGGAGTTCTTCAAATCTCCTGAATGGGTTGAAGGCTGCGTCTGATAGAAGGAGCGGGGTTGCGTTGATGTAAGCGCACAGAGGCTGCATTAGGACTGAGGCATCAGGGATCCAGGTTCTGCAATATGACACTAGACCAGGGAAGGCCTGCAGCATTCTTGGAGTTGTTTGGGGAGCCATCTTCTCCACAGTGGTCTTCCAGTCTTTTGACATATGTTTCGTCTGGTGGGCAATACAGTGTCCCAGGGATGTAACTTGCTTCTGACATCACTGGACTTTTTTCTTCCAGACCTTGCGTTGCTGTTCTTCCAGGTAGAGTAGGAGAGACAAGGAATAGACTGTGCAGGTGTCGATGTCAACCACACAAAAGAGAAGGTCATCCACGTGTTGTAGAAGAGTGACTCTTGCATATTCTGCAATCCAGTTGACGAGGATGGAGGACATTGTCTTGGTGAAACTTGAAGGGCTTGTTTTGAGCACCTTGAGGCAACACTGTCCATATGCACTGCACTGGTGCGTGAAGGCAGGCCTCCAGGTGGAGGGGAAACACTGAAGAAGGTACTGGCCAGGCTGATCACCGTGAATACCGTTACGGTGACTGGGACTCTTGAGAGCAGAGTGTGACGGTTCAGCACTGTTGGGGTTTCAAATACCGTAGTCTCTTTCACGGCCTCCAGGCCTTGCACCATTCTGAACTCAGTGGGGTTTACAGTCTTTTTCTTCACTGTGAAAAGCTGGTATTGATTCCGATGGGCGAGGTAGCCCAGTTTGGCCTTGTCCTTCAGTATGCGGCAGGGGACTCCCATCTGCCGGCGCAGAGCTGGCGAGAAAACAAGCCGCCTACTAGGATCCACATCATGAGAGATGACGACCAGCTGGCTTTCTTGTTCTCCACCAAGGCAGTCACTGTGTTAGCACCTGCTCTGGTCACAGGGGGTCTTCTTGTTGGGACGTCTCCTTCACCGGCTGCTTTTTTCTCAGCATGGGCCATCAGTAGTTTCTTTTTCTCCAGCTCGGTCTCAGGTCAGTATTTGTGCACAAGTTTGAAGAGCTGAGTGGCCTTTTGCCGGACTAGGGCCTGGGTGAATTGGTTGACTGCAGGGGGCACCCCCTGGTGCTTGCAAAAGATGAACTTCTGGCGTTGGAGCCGGATGAGGTGTTGCCATTCCATGAAGCGAGTAGGGTCCTTCTTGAGTTGAATATCCTGGCCAATGTCAAAGTTCTCAGGCCGTCTTCTTAGGCAAGTTTACTTAGACCTTCAGTTGGTCAGAGACTTCTTGACTCTGGGTGATGGAGTGGCTTTTCTGGTACTATGTCCAGCACCTCCTGTGATAGGTCTGCAGTGTGGTTGTTCCTGTTTCTTCTTGGGTCAGGGGTGAAGAAAGTGTCATGGTCCCATCTTCCTGGAACACTCTGGTCGCTTTCAGCTTCTGCAGTAAGTCCACTCCCAATAGGTTGAGGTGGCAGGTCTTTGACACAACAAACTGGGACATGATGGAGTGTTCTGGCTGAGTCCACACGCTCAGGGGCTTCATAATCTGGAAATATCTGACTTGACCATCAATTCCCATGCAGGAAGCAGAAGATTCTGATAGATAGGTGAGGTTGCGGAGTTCCACAAGAAAAGATCTGACTACGCCATCCACTCTCAGGATATTGGTCCCACTGGTGGGGTTCCTTGCGGACTTGGTGTGCTCCTGTCCTATGGACGGGGTTCTTCACTGTTTTCTGTGTTTCTTCTTCTTCTGGGCGAAGTCAGTGTTCTGCACCGGTTCCGGAAATGACCAAACTCGCCACAGTTGTAACACTGGACATCCCTTCTGTCCCGGCGGGACTCAATCCTTTTTGCTACTGCGAGCAGGGTATCCATTGCTATTGATGTGTACTCAGGCCTGGCTACTACCAGTGGTTTCCTGATTGGTTCTCTCAGTCCATGCACAAAAGCCTGTGCCAACATCCGTCTGTGTGTCTGATCATGGGTAATGAGGCCCAAATCTTGAAACACTTGCATTACTCTGTCATGGAACTTCTCCACAGACTCTGTCTTGTCTTGACTCATGTCATGTAGGCTGAGAGTTTGTCCTGTCAGTCTGCTTTTGGCCCATTCTCTGAGTTGCTCAATTAGCTTTGGTCCTGTCTCCCAGGCATACGCATCTAACTCTGTTGGAAGCTTGAAGTGTTCTCTCATAATTGGCCAGAATGCATCACCTGCTTTTATTTCCATTACGGTCCAGAGATCAATCCAGGCTGCTGCATATGTTCGCTGGATCTGCTGCATTTTTTGGCAAAATGGCATGGGGTGTATCCCTGGGTCTGGCAGCATACTGATCACTTGGCTTGGGATGAAGGGCTCATAGGATGGTGCCTCTACCTGTCCCTGCTCTATTGGTGCTTGTGTGTTTTCTTCCCTAGTATTGGGCAGCATGTGTGACGTTGCATCTTCATCTTCATCAGATAAGAAGTGACATGGTGTACTTGGTGCATACACTGGGTGAGATTTGGGCTTAAAAGTTGTCTTGCTGCATGGGGTTTTCCCACTTCCTTGCTGAGGCTGCGGTGGATCAGTGTCATGGTTCCATGCTGGCAGCCCTGCTCGGCACTGAGGTTCCTCATTTGTGTATGTAGCTACACTACCCCCCTGTGATGCCCTAGCTGTGGGCTCTGCTAGTTTTTGTGTCTGGGGGCTACCTGCAACGTTTTGTGTAGGGAGATTTGCACTTTCTTCTCCTGATATAATGACTAGCAATGTTTCTACTGTGCTTGGGATAGACAGGGTGCCCTGTGCTGGAGACACTGAATACAGTGACACCACATTGCTTTGATTGGGCGTTGACCCAGTTGATAACGAAGTAGAAAAAAAAAGGAAGAGAAGGGAGGTGTGAGGGAGGAGCGAGAGAAAGGGGAGGGGAGAGAGATGGAGGGGAGGGTGAAGAAGAGGTGGAATGTGCCTGAGAGGAGGAGGAAGGAGGAGAGCAAGCATGAGCAGGTGGGTGTGGTGTGGGAGGAGAAAGGGAGGAAAAGGAAAGAGGGGAGGGAGAAGAGTGAAAGGGGGGAAAGAGAGAAAGATGGAGGAGAGAGAGAGGAGAAAGATGGAGGGGGAGAAGTAGAAGAAGATGAAGAAGAAGATTTGAGAGTTGGAGAGGAAGAGATAGCAGAAGAGGAAGATGAAGAAAATGGATTTGTCAGAGATGTGAGGGAGGGGAAAGAAGGAATGAGAGGGATGGCAGCGAGGAAAGAGGAGAAAAGTCTGAAGAAGGAGAAAGGGACTGAGAGAAGAAAAAGGAGAGGGTGTCCCCCCTGTGGCTCTTGAAGGGGATGGTTGAAACAAAAATGCCTTCTCCCTGTGGAGAGAGGCGGGGAGCATTTTTCCCTGTACAAGGCTCCTTACTCAATGAGAGCAGTCTACAGTCATGGCCAAAAGTTTTGAGAATGACACAAATATTATATTTTCACATGATCTGCTGCCCTCTGGTTTTTATGTGTGTTTGACAGATGTTTTTATCACAGACAGAAATATAATAATTGCAAACATATGAGTAACAAAAGCTTATATTGACAGTTAGAATGAGTTAATGCAGCAAGTCAATATTTGCAGTGTTGACCCTTCTTCTTCAGGACCTCTGCAATTCTCCCTGGCATGCTCTCATTCAACTTCTGGACCAAATCCTGACGGATAGCAGTCCATTCTTGCACAATCAATGCTTTCATTTTGTCAGAATTTTTAGGTTTTTGTTTGTCCACCCGTCTCTTGGTGATTGACCACAAGTTCTCAATGGGATTAAGATCTGGGGAGTTTTCAGGCCATGGACCCAAAATCTCTATGTTTTGTTCCCTGAGCCATTTAGTTATCACCTTTGCTTTATGGCAAGGTGCTCCATCATGCTGGAAAAGGCATTGTTGATCGCCAAACTGCTCTTGGAGGGTTGGGAGAAGTTGCTCTTGGAGGACATTCTGGTACCATTCTTTATTCATGGCTGTGTTTTTAGGCAAGACTGTGAGAGAGACGATTCCCTTGGCTGAGAAGCAACCCCACACATGAATGGTTTCAGGATGCTTAACAGTTGGCATGAGACAAGACTGGTGGTAGCGCTCACCTTGTCTTCTCCGAATGAGGCGTTTTCCTGATGTCCCAAACAATCGAAAAGGGGATTCATCAGAGAAAATAACTTTACCCCAGTCCTCAGCAGTCCACTGCCTGTACCTTTTGCAGAATATCAGTCTGTCCATGATGTTTTTTCTGGAGAGAAGTGGCTTCTTTGCTGCCCTCCTTGAGACCAGGCCTTGCTCCAAGAGTCTCCGCCTCACAGTGCGTGCAGATGCACTCACACCTGCCTGCTGCCATTCCTGAGCAAGCTCTGCACTGCTGGTAGCCCGATCCCGCAGCTGAAACACTTTTAAGAGATGGTCCTGGCGCTTGCTGGTCTTTCTTGGGCGCCCTGAAGCCTTTTTGGCAACAATGGAACCTCTCTCCTTGAAGTTCTTGATGATGCGATAGATTGTTGACTGAGGTGCAATCTTTCTAGCTGCGATACTCTTCCCTGTTAGGCCATTTTTGTGCATTGCAATGATGACTGCACGTGTTTCTTTAGAGATAACCATGGTTAACAGAAGAGAAACAATGATGTCAAGCACCAGCCTCCTTTTAAAGTGTCCAGTGGTGTCATTCTTACTTAATCATGACAGATTGATCTCCAGCCATGTCCTCATCAACACCCACACCTGTGTTAATGGAGCAATCACTGAAAAGAGGTTAGCTGGTCCTTTTAAGGCAGGGCTGCAATGATGTTGAAATGTGTTTTGGGGGATAAAGTTCATTTTCTAGCCAAATATTGACTTTGCAAGTAATTGCTGTTAAGCTGATCACTCTTTATAACATTCTAGAGTATATGCAAATTGCCATTAGAAAAAGTGAAGCAGTAGACTTTGTAAAAATTAATATTTGTGTCATTCTCAAAACTTTTGGCCATGACTGTACACCTGTCCCGTGTCTCCACATGATGGACATGTGATGTGTGTGACTCTGAATTCTGCTCTTGTGACATGTCAGTGAGACGATTTAACACCTTTTCAATCTTATTCACATAAAAAATCACTTCCTGGTCCGTTCAAATTAACTTGCTGTACCTTCTACACGATGCACCACTGCTCTTTTATAGCAGATGGTAATCTATTAACAAACTTTCCCGTTACCTTTCAAATAACAAAAACAAGAAAAAACATTTCATTATGCAGCGTAAAGGCTACCTGTCTATTTGCTTCTCACGTACTCTGACCTTCTATTCACATGCCTAGCCCTTCGATTCTCACGTACTGTGTCTATTCCAAAAACCTATTCAATAAAGGTGATTAAAAATCTGAAAACTGCTGCACTCTGTTTCTGTGCGTCCTCGCTGAATGCCCGATGGGAGGGGCTAGTCAAGCCGCTGCGCAGTTTGTGTGTGCGCTCTCCCTCAGCCTGCAATTTTCCTTATCTGTGGAGTGACCTTGGTCTAAAGCAAGCTAGTAGAGAAAAAAAAATGGTTGGAGAATAAAACTGTAAAATAAATTGATTAGAAAAAAAACTCTCCAAAATTATTTAAAAGTGTACTGAAAAGAAAAACTTTAAAAACAAAAGTTAGATTTAGTAAAAAACTCTAGAAAAAGAAAAAAATAAATTCACTAAAAAGGGGAGAAAAGAAAAACCGTATTAATCATAAAACTCTGAAAAACAACCCTTGTTACTAAAACAGCTAATTAAAAAAACAGAAAAAAGGTGGAAAAACTGATTGTAACATTATAAAAACAAAAAGAAAAGTACTTTAAAACTTTTGTCTGGTAGCGTAGGCTTTTTCCTACCGCCTTCTATAATGTCACCTTGCTGCTGCCAGCACTTCCCCCCTCCCTTATATCTCTGCTTGCTGTCTATACAGGCACAGAAATCACATATCAAAAAAAAAAATAAAAATTATCCCTCAGAATAGCAAAAAATGAATATAGTTCAGACTGAATGCCTAAGAATTTTCACGCTTCAGCCTGTAGCCAAAAAACTATCTTAAAAAGATCAAAACCAGGAAACAGATGTGACAACGTGATTAGCAGAGGAGGGGGGTCAAAGGGTTTCTCGCTGCTCTCTGAATGAGATTTAAAGCGACAGTACCTGCAAGACAGACAGTGACATGTACAATGAGACAGACACCCGGGAGAATACGAATCCCTCTTTTGATGATCTGTGACACATACAAGCTGCTCTGGTAACTGATAACTCACCAATTGCACTGAGCACGGCGATGCTCAAGGTCTATCGCTTTCTGTACCGTACGCCCTGGCTGGTGCGCCGGTCACAGTAATCTGTAATAGCCTTAATCAAAATTCTCAATATCCACGTCTGATTTGACTGGGATGACCTCCCGGAGAGTGGACGATTATTGTGAGAACTTATCCAAACAAAGCTCCTGCCCCTCACACCTGGATTCTTTGTGGGATGGCCTCCCTCCTATGTGTGAAAGATTTCTGCGGGAACTTATCCAGCAATTTGTCTTTTGCTATACAGCCCCCAGAAATCAGCAAGCAAAAACACAGTCACCATTCCAACTTTCTCCCGGTTCACATAAAACATGAAACATATACAGCACAGCAGCAAACAACTCGGCTTATATCCCAGGGCTTTTGGATAAGGGTATGGACTTTTTACACAACCTGGGAATGCGGTGATGACCACGTCCGACCGGCTAGAAGTGTAGGCTAGGACTAGGCACAGGGAACATTCAGGAAAGATGACAGAGTTTTCTTACCTTACTTATGGAGCTGCAGTCTCCGTTTCGTGTGCCAAGGCCAGGGCCAACACCCCCGTCTCTCCGGTCGGCTGGGTCCTCGTGCGTTTCATCCAATGCCCCGCGTGCAGGCGCCAACTGTTATGGAAATTTAATTAGGATAAATTTATCCTTCAATGTTTGCTGCTTGCTGTTCCCAATTCTCTATTTAATGTCTTTTTGAGCGCTCAGAACGAAATGAGACTGTCCACAACGGAAGTGTCAGTATGGCAGTTCGTCAAGACTACTCATTTATTATTCATTCAAGGTTTTATACGTTTACAAAAAGGGGCTGGTTAGACAATTAACATACAATTAAAAGCTGCTAGATTATTGGCTGTTCTAGTGTAAGTATGATAATTATGATAAAAGGCTGAAGTTGCAGATTTATTGTTTTATATTCTTTTGCCCTAGTTTTCTTGCATGACTATAAAGTAAACAACAGATATCTAATAAGACTCTATGTACTTGTTCCTTATGAAGGCCAGTCGTTTAAAACGACTGATTACAGCTGACATCAGCTTTTGCATATATATGTGTGAACACAGGATTTTTAGCGAGTGAGATCTATCTAACTGTGAATGCATATATATGAATATACTTTGAATACATGGAATACATATATATTTCCATGACAAAGCGATGCCCTCGGTCTCCTGTAATAAAAAGTAAAAAAAATTAAAAAACCGTATACTTCCTGTCTGACGCAGTCCAATTAATAACGAGTGTCCCACGACGATCTCCCCTTTAAAACAGTGACATCTGTTATGTTTCGGTAACTGAGGAGAAATAGCAAAAAATAGCAAAAGCGGTAATACACCAGAGAGGCTGGAACCTATTGCATTGCAGTAACCTGTACTAACCACACAACTAGAAGTAGCCGTTCCTACGGTGATCCTAGACGCCTCGTCACAGCCTGAGAGATAACTGCACCTAAAGGCAGAAAGATGAAAGCTATCTGCCTCGGATCAGATCCCCAAAGAAAATAGGAAGCCCCTAAACATGTAATGGCGGTTAGACAAGAAGAAAGCACGGACACAGACAGAAAATAGAATGAGCAAACGCTGGGGCCCAATCTGTCTAGACAGAAAAGTACAGGAAAGAATTCTGACTGCAATCCAACAAAACCCTAACAAAAATACCAACACTTCTGATTGCCAAAAAAACCTGAGATCACACAATCTCATCTACCTAAATCAGATCTCTGGTGTAACAAAACGCTATTCAGCAAATAAAAAGTAACAAAGGAGCAAAGCAAAAGTGCAGACACAAACGGAGCACAATTGCAGCGCCAGACCCCCAAAAGGGGACAGGCTGCAGTCCACTGCAAGCAGCAAACCAGCAGAGAAAATCAAACAGAGGAAAAAAAAACAGCAAACACTTATCTGAAGGAGAGCAGGAAACTAGCAGTGCTTCAAGCAAGACCAGAAGGAACAATTGATAACCGGCAAGGCTGCTGGGAACTCAGGCCACTTATATCCTACCATTAAACGCCAGCTGAAGGCCATTCAGTAATCAGTTCATTACCCTCAGCAACCACCGGAGGGAGCCCCAGCTCAGAAGCAGCCTCCAGCATATTCACAACAGTTTGCCCACTTTGATGCCAATTCTGATGCCCAGAACCCATTTGGGCCAGGCTATATGGACCTGGGTTTGATGCAGAGCATCACTACCTGTTTATACTTAGTGTGAACTCAGTGGCCCAAAGTCATTAAACCCCTTAAAAATATCTGTTACTTATTCAAATCTGTGAAAATTGGCTGTTTGCCCAATTTGATGCCAATTCTGATGCTCAGAACCCATTTGGGCTAGGCTGGAGGGACTTGGGTTTGATGCGGGGAATCACTATCGGTGTATTGTGTGAGATCAGTGTCCAAAGTCGTTTAACCCCTTAAAAACATCTGTTACTTATTCAAATCTGTGAAAATGGCTGTTTGCTCACTTTGATGCCAATTCTGATGCCCATAAACCATTTGGGCCAGGCTGGAGGGACCTGGGTTTGATGCGGGGCATCACTATCTGTGTATTCTTAGTGTGAGATCAGTGGCCCAAAGTCATTTAACCCCTTAAAAACATCTGTTACTTATTCAAATCTGTGAAAATTGGCTGTTTGCCCACTTTCATGCCAATTCTGATGCCCAGAACCCATTTGGGCCAGGCTATAGGACCTGGGTTTGATGCAAGGCATCATTACCTGTTTATACTTAGTGTGAGATCAGTGGCCCAAAGTCATTTAACCCCTTAAAAACATGTTACTTATTCAAATCTGTGAAAATTGGTCATTTGCCCAATTTGATGCCAATTTTGATGCTCAGAACCCATTTGGGCCAGGCTGGAGGGACATGGGTTTGATGCGGGCATCACTATCGGTGTATTATAAGTGTGAGATCAGTGACTCAAAGTCGTTTAACCCCTTAAAAACATGTTACTTATTGAAATCTGTGAAAATGGCTGTTTGCCCACTTTGATGCCAATTCTGATGCCCAGAACCCATTTGGGCCAGGCAGGAAGGACCTTGGTTTGATGCAGGGCATCACTATCTGTCTACTCATAGTGTGAGATCAGTGGCCCAAAGTCATTTAACCCCTTAGAAACATCTGTTACTTATTCAAATCTGTGAAAATGGTAGTTTGCCCACTTTGATGCCAATTCTGATGCCCAGAACCTATTTGGGTCAGGAAGGAGGGACCTGGGTTTGATGCGGGGCATCGCTGTCTGTGTATTCTTAGTGTGAGATCAGTGGCCCAAATTCATTTAACCCCTTAAAAACATCTGTTACTTATTCAAATCTGTGAAAATTGGCTGTTTGCCCACTTTGATGCCAATTCTGATGCCCAGAACCCATTTGGGCCAGGCTGGAGGGGCCTGGGTTTGATACGGGGCATCACTATCGGTGTATTGTAAGTGTGAGATCAGTGGCCCAAAGTCATTTAACCCCTGAAAAACATCTGTTACTTATTCAAATCTGTGAAAATTGGCTGTTTGCTCACTTTGATGCCAATTCTGATGCCCAGAACCCATTTGGGCCAGGCTGAAGGGACCTGGGTTTGATGCGGGGTATCACTATCTGTGTATTCTTGGTGTGAGATCAGTGACCCAAAGTCGTTTAACCCCTTAAAAACATCTGTTACTTATTCAAATCCGTGAAAATAGCTGTTTTTCCACTTTGATGCCAATTCTGATGCCCAGAACCCATTTGGACCAGGCAGGAGGACTTGTTTTTAATGTGGGGCGCCCTGTTCTATATGTCTGCAGTGTCATATCAGTGACGCAAAGTCATTTAACCATTTCATTAGCGCCCTTTGTTGCCCATTTTTGTGCCAGTTTTTGTCGCTGATTGTAAATGTATTCACATCAGGGCTCCTCGCTGCAGTGTATAACAATCTATAAAAAACAGAAAAGAAAACATTGCGAATAAGAATCCAAGTTCAGCCTGGTAGCACGGCGGCCGTCTGCTCCTGGGAGGGGCAGTAACATCTGCACCGGGGATGTCCTCCTCACAGCAGCTGTATGACGGGGAGAACCGGCCTGCGGAATATCCGGTGATTGTGCGCACTGAGCGCTGGGTGTCAGCCGTGCATCTCCCTCAGACAGGCGCTGCGAGCCGGGAAGAGGAGGAGACCGACCACCCATCCCCCGCAGGAGCGCCAGGCCCGGAGCAGGGGGACAGCACCGGAACCCTCCCAGCACAGCAGACCACAGCACGGAGCGGCCGCCGCCCGTTAGCCGCTGTCACTGCTGTCTGCACACGGTGCATGTGATCTGTGGCTGACTGCAAGGAGGATGTTAAACGTGGAGAGCCTGGACCGGGTGGATCTGTGTGAGAGTCTGTTGACGTGGGTAAGTGTGGAAGGACTGTCCCTTCCCCCACCACGGAGGGGCCCAGAATGTAGAGGACCCCTCCATCCAGGTCTAGTGCCCCACAAGTCACTGTCACTAGGGACTGGACCGTAGTACTGGGAGCCATGCAATGCTAGCGCGTACTGGACCGCCATATAGACCACCCATAGGAGAGAAGGATATTGTGCGCGCTCCTACGGTCGGGGGGTCACTAGGGTTACTTAGGATAGGTATTATCCCTCAGGTGACCTTGGGTCACAGGGTTTACTGCGGAGCGCCCCTCTGTGGCAGTATGCGATGTGGCCGTGCATCTGGTCCCTATCCTAGTCTGCCGCAAACTTTCACCATCGTGGGCGAGAGCTAATACAGGGTCCAGTCCGTGAATCCTGCAGTGGGATCCACCACTGTACCAGATTCCGTTGACTATGATGGGGCACCTCTGGGTTCTCCTTTATGGGGAAAGTACCCGCATGCTCTCTTATATAGAGGGCCATGCAGTGGGCTTCCTTACACCCAGAGCCTGTAGGTCCGCCGGCTAGCCTTCCATGCCATGTATGCTGTGACACAAGTCTGATGCAATGTACACAGCTGTACCAGATCCCATTGACTATGATGGGGCACCTCTGGGTTCTCCTTTATGGGGAAAGTACCCACATGCTCTCTTATATAGAGGGCCATACACGTGCAGTGGGCTTCCTTACACCGGAGCCTGTAGGTCCTCCGGCTAGCCTTCCATGCCAGGTATGCTGCTGACACAAGTCTGATGCAATGTACACAGCTGTACCAGATCCCATTGACTATGACGGGGCACCTCTGGGTTCTCCTTTATGGAGAAAGTACCCATATGCTCTCTTATATAGAGGGCCATACACGTGCAGTGGGCTTCCTTACACTGGAGCCTGTAAGTCCGAAGGCTAGCCTTCCATGCCAGGTATGCTGCTGACACAAGTCTGATGCAATGTACACAGCTGTACCAGATCCCATTGACTATGACGGGGCACCTCTGGGTTCTCCTTTATGGGGAAAGTACCCATATGCTCTCTTATATAGAGGGCCATACACGTGCAGTGGGCTTCCTTACACTGGAGCCTGTAAGTCCGAAGGCTAGCCTTCCATGCCAGGTATGCTGCTGACACAAGTCTGATGCAATGTACACAGCTGTACCAGATCCCATTGACTATGACAGGGCACCTCTGGGTTCTCCTTTATGGAGAAAGTAACCGCATGCTCTCTTATATAGAGGGCCATACACCATGCAGTGGGCTTCCTTACACCCAGAGCCTGTAAGTCCGCCAGCTAGCCTTCCATGCCATGTATGCTGTGACACAAGTCTGATGCAATGTACACAGCTGGGTTCACGGTTACATCAGAAGGAAAGGTTCAGCGTGCCGCACTGTGTTTTTTTTATTCGTTAAACAGACTCCATAGCAGAATTAGAGCACACCCCGTTATATTTGGTGGGGTCCGTCTGGCACGTTCGTGATCTAAGGCAGCGGATCTGTTTCCTTCATGAGTTTAACTTTGCTGTTTTTAGAACAGAGGAAAAGTGTGACCCTGGCCTCATAGACTCGTGAGGGCATCAAAGGGTTATTCGTAAAATATTCAAGGTTTGTAAAATTGTCAAGTGCTTGTAAAACAAGTCACTTTGCCTTTAATCAAACATCCTCTCCGTTCTCAAGAACTGAGGTCGCTATAATTCTGTAGTCTACTGCTTAGTGCCTCGGTTACCAGCCACAGCTGCAGTCCATCAGAGGTGGCCAGTTTCCTAGGCAATGAGCGGAAGCTTGGAACCTTTTACAGCTCCCAGTGTTGGTGTGAGGCTGGCCAGATCGCTGGATCCAGCCACCTTAAAGTGGATGTCCGCAACTCGGACGACCCTAATGTTTCTCCACTAATATAATGACACTTCTACTCCCCTCCGAAACGTTAAGTACACCCCTTTAAGTTATACCTTATTAGGTATAGGGGATAAGTCAGGGAGATCTCTAGGGCTCCTGAGATCAGTTATCAGGGACCCGGCTCAGCAGAGCTCTGCACTAGCACAGAAATGCTCTTGCTTGACTTCCAGGCCATTCACTGTCTATGGCACTGCCGGAAAAAGCCAAGACGGAACTCTGCATAATACTGCTTCTTAGGGTCCAGAGCCCTCATCCCAGTGGTCGGAACCCCAGTGAATCAGTAAATTATTCCCTCTTTAAAAGGAAGGGGACAATTTAATATCCCTTCTTTAATCCATGTTCAGATGAAGTTCATTTTTAATCCTGGTTTCACCTGTCATCAAGAAACTTCCCTATATGTTCACTCAGGTCTTCTAAATTTAAATCCAGTGACAGCTTTATGTCTTCTATCTGTTGTTGCATTCCTGAGTAATTATTATTTTATATGCAAATAAAGTGTTAAGTGCTTAGGGTGTGCCAGAGCCCCTAACAGGTTATTTCCCTGCCCAGTAACAGACTTGATAGCTCACTGTCTGTGTGGCCTCAGGCACCAGGCAAAGAAACTAGACATTGAGATATCTAAAGAGGCTGGTGCTGGGCGAGAGGCCGAGACTTGGGAAGTGCTCTGTCACGCCTAAAGCACTTAATACCTCATTTGTGTAAGCATGAAAGCACAAATTTCCCGGAAATGCAGCAACAGATAAAATAAATGAAGGTGTTTATTGATTTCTATTTTACAGACTTACATGCCTATTACTGTATAAGCGGTTTGCAGGGTTGATTTCCTTTGAGCATATCCATACAGGTGGATACCGCCATCCTAACAGTGAATTTGTGTGTAGAAAAGGCCAGCTCCGACCAGCTGTCATTCTAGTGAATATCAGATTAGTACTGATGTCTGCAGCATATGTGGAGATGCAATTTAAAGCGTCCGTTGTCTATTTTCTCTCCCATACACACCTGCTTCCCTAACGCTGGATTTGCTCTGGTGTATTTGGGGGAATTTTAGGTGAGGGGTCACCAGAGGTCAGCACTTGTACATTGTCTTATCAATGGGACCTTGTGTCAGTGATAGAGCAGACAATGCCGGCTGCGATGTCAATAATGAGGTGCTGTCCATGTGACTGTGTGCCATGTGGTGAAGGACGTGTCAGCTTTGTCACAGCCTCTTTGTGTGACACGGAGCCTTCTGGATCTATCTCCCATTATTAGATCATGAATATCTGCCCTGGAGCTTCTACCACTTCTGCAGTTCAGCAGTGACCCATTCATTCCTGTCTGTTCCCATGCACAGATGTAGCAGTGCTGATTTTGCCATTGTTACAGTGTATAATCATCAGTGAGACAATGTATCAGGTTTTTATTCTTTATTTATATAGCACCTTACTGTCAATGGTTGTTTGTAATCAAGGTGGAGAAATTGTGAGGATTGCTCCTCTGATCCTGCAGCATCTAATTGTTATATTGTAGGAACAAGATTTCTAAAGATGCTCAATGTAGCATAAAGGGTATGCCACACTAAACAATATCGCTAACGGGATCGCTAAAAAACGTCACTATTTAGCGATCCTGTTAGCGATGTTGTTCAGTGCGGCAGCTTCCAGCGACGAGCTTCCTGCTGTGATCTCGCTCGTCGCTGGAATCGTTCCGGACCCTATTTTCTCGTCAGCGCTCCCGCTGGGTAAGTATCTAATCGCTGTGTGGCACCTTTTCTTAGCGATTTAGCGGTACTTTTGTACCGCTAAAGTCGTTAAGAAGATCGCTAACGGCGATAGCGTCGTTAACTATATCGCTAAATGCGGCAGCATTTAGCGATATAGAAACAATCCCGCTAGCGATCTCATTAGTATGCAACGCTAACGAGATCGCTAGCGGGATAGCTAAGTGTGGCAGTACCTTAAGGCATTGGTGTATTGTTCCATGTTTTTTTTTTTTTTTTCAGGTGAGTGGGACTTAACCCCTTATTGACAGAGCCAATTTAGTACTTAAAGGGAATCTGTCACCCCATTTTAGCCATATCAGCTAAAGATATGACTGAATAGTGCCTCCCATAAGCAAACTATCGGTATGTATGATATATCCTGATACCCCCGTTTTGATAGCAAAATACCTTAGTAAAGTTCGGATTTTTGTCTGTAAATCAGGGCGGTCCGGTCCGAAGGGCGGCGGTTATTCGCTCCCCCTCCTCCGCTTCTCTCACGTAAGGCTGTTTGTGAATATCACAGACAGCGTACTGTTTCCGCGATTGCGCGTTGAAACAGGGCCCTCGCGCGTGCGCAGTAATCATTGTATGCTTGCCCACTGTTGGGAAAAGCAGATTCCCTTTAATAACCAGGCCAATTTTCACAATTCTGACCACTCTCACTTTATGAGGTAATAACTCTGGAACGCTTCAACGGATCCCACTGATTCTGAGATGTTTTTTTCGTGACTTATTGTACTTCATGTTAGTGGTAAAATTTCTCTGATATGACTTGTTTATGAAAAAAACGGAAACTTGGCAAAAATTTAGAAAATTTTGCAATTTTCATACTTTTAATTTTTGTGTCCTTAAATCAGAGAGTCATATCGCACAAAATAGTCAATAAATAAGATTTCCCACATGTCTACTTTACATCAACACAATTTTGGAAACATAATTTTTTTTTTTGTTAGGACGTTATACGGGTTTAAATTTGACCAGCGATTTCTTTTTCCAACAAAATTTACAGAACCATTTTTTTTTTTTTTTTTAGGGACCACCTCATATTTGAAGTGAGTTTGGGAGGGTCAATGTAATAGAAAATACTCAAAGGTGACACCATTCTAAAATCTGCACCCCTCAAGGTACGCAAAACCATATTCAAGAAGTTTATTAACCCTTCAGCAGGGTGGATAAAAATCATGATTTTTTTAAAAAAAATAAAAAAAATCGGATTTTTTTATTTAAAATCGGATTTTTTTGATTTAAATCGGATTTTTTTGATTTAAATCGGATTTTTTTGATTTAAATAGGATTTTTTAATCAAGTTGTACACAAGCAAAACTTTGTCTTTTTGCAAATCAAATTATTTTACACAAATAAAAATATTAAAACAGTTGATGATTATGAAACCTAATAATTTTTATTTGCACTATTAAACAATCAGAATTGAACTACAGAGCATCAATTTTATCCCAATGTGTTTCGCAAATGGACACTAATTTTGACCAGTTGTTAATAAACAGTTCCAAGCATTCAGCCAAGGTATTCCATCTAACATCTTGTGATAGAACCAACTTCAGTCCTCCCATTTCCTTGTAGGTTGCATGTGCAAAATGATTATTGCGGAAATATTTAACAATTTCTACAACATGTTCCTTGACATCCGAAATATGCAGGTCTTTTGCCAAAAGATGCAACAAATGGGCAGAACAACCGTATGTAATGAGATTTGTGTCATCCTCATGTGCCAGTTCCGCTCGCATTTTTGCCACATTGCTTGCGTTATCAGTAACTAAGCTCCTTACTTTACATCCAAACTGTTCTTGGCATTGGTGAATTGAGTTCTTAGCAATTTCAAGTAAATATTCAGCAGTATGTGAATTTCCAGATGTGTCGATTGTGTCTGTAAGGTAAGTTTCACCATCTTCTGTTGTGACACAAGTGCAAATTATGGGGTCGTTGTGGATGTTGCTCCAACCATCCAAGCTCATGTTAACAACTTTGTCTTTCAAATATTTTGTACAAGCCGCTCTTTCTTTGTCGTATACAGCCTGAAGATGTTTTCCTGAGATATCAAATCTACTTGGTGGTTTGTAGCCTGGTCTTATTCCTTCGATCATTTGTACAAACAATGGGTGTTCAACTAGTCGGAAAGAAGAATTGGTTGCAAATATGAATTTAGCAATTAATTCATCAAAATGTTCTTTCTGGCTCGTCGTAGTCTTTAAGAGGAATTTTTCTACACTTTGCACGCAAAGTTTTTTGTTGGGCTGCTTTGTTGAAGTTGTACCCAGATATTGATTGTCACGTGCAGCACAAGCCATATTTGACCCTGAAAGCACAGTAATTAAAAATATAATTCGACTGCGTATTTGAAGAAATATAACGAAAATATTTTGAAACAAACTTTTTGAACAATGTAATGGTCCTCGTCCTATAAGGGCTGTCTCAAAAGTTATGCTACTCAAGTTTCCGGTGAAGTTGCTGTAATACTAGTAATATCAGAGCAACTGAAAAAAATTATGTCACAAAAGTTTTAAAAATGTTTTTTTAAAAAAATGGTCAATTTGGCAGACTTCAAAAGTGAATTGTAGCCTACAATAATAAAAAAAAAAAATAGGCGTATACACACTCTTTTATTTTTACTTAACGTTAATCTTCTGTGAAATATTGCCTTAACATAAATTTAAATTCTATACTCCAGAACTAGTGCTAGAAATTTTTCTTTTCATAGACTTTAACCATCCCAGTAAAACGTCTGTTAAAATAGGTAGTAATTGCCAGACTTACCACTAGTGCTAGGGTCCTGGTGCATAAGAAGCTGTGGGGGTTCATTGACATTAGTTGTATCACTATCAACATCTTCATTTTCCTTCTGGTTGCAGTTTTCATAATGTGATTTCAAACGGCAAACAAGTCCTTGGATATCCTTTTGACAGTATTTGCACTTTGCTCTCCCACCTTTTTTTCCAAGCTCTGCTGGCATCTCAACAAAATGAACCCAAATAGGGTCTCTCTTACGACCTGCCATGGCTCACGCAGATCACTTCTGAAGTTTGATTGTTACTACAGCCAAGTACTGCTGACTGACTATCCAACAAGTTTGGGCATGTCAACTGAATGGAAAAAGAAACTGAAACCAAGCTACAGAAAGTGAAACCAAGCTAGAAGTGTGGAGTTAATTGAACAATGATTGAAAGTTTTAGATTTTAATCGTGATTTATATTAAAAAAATCTTTTGATTTAAATCAGTGATTTAAATCATGATTAAAATCACGATTTAAATCGATCTGATTTAAATAGAAAAAAATCATTTGATTTAAATCATGATTTAAATCGGCGTGATTTAAATGAATCCACCCTGCCCTTCAGGTGCTTCACGAGTACTAAAGCAATGTGTAAGAAAAAATGAAAATTTCACTTTTTACCAAAAATTTTCTTTAGAAGCATTTTTTTTATTTTCACAAGGGTATCCGGAGAAAATGGACCACATAATCTGTTGTACAATTTCTCCTGAGTACACCAATACCCCGTATGTGGGGGAAAGCCACTGTTTGGGTGCAGGGCTCAGAAGGGAGGGAGCACCATTTGACTTTTTGAACGCAAAATTGGCTGGAATCAATGGTGGCGCCATGTCGCGTTTGGAGACCCCGTGATGTACCTAAACAGTGGAACCCCCAACAATTCTAACTCCAACCCTAACTTTAGCCCAACTCTAACCCAAATGGGAAAATGCAAATAAATGCTTTTTTTTATTCTATTATTTTTACCTAACTAAGGGGGTGATAAACAGGGGGTTTGAGTTACTATTTTTTTATTTTGATCACTGTGATAGACCCTATCACAGTGATCAAAATGAACCAATAGTAAAAATTTCCTATTGTTGACTGGTGCCTGCAGGCAGATCTCGTTTTCTTCCTGAAAGAAGACGCTGACGGCCGGGAGACAGGACCGGGGGATGCAAGAGGGTCCAGGAACACAGGAGGTACATGGGGGGGGGCTTAAGGGACCCCATTTCTCTCTCCTCTGATGTGTGATCACATCAGAGGAGAGAGAAATTAAATGGGAAATTTTCTCCAGCGGTTCAGGGGACTTCATGGGGGGTTAAAGGGACAACGGAGGTACCAGGGAGGCATCAGGGGACTCCATTTCTCTCTCCTCTGATGTACGATCACATCAGAGGGGATAGAAATTAAATGGAAAATCTGACCTTTTTTTGCGGTTGCTGTTATACCATTAATAACGGCGATCGCAACACCGAGGTCGGTATAAACTGACCCGAATCATATTCTCTGGGGTCTCCACTACCCCCGGTAGAAAAGTCCCCGGAGAAATTCTGACTCTGGGTGCGCTATACTCTTATTCCTCAGCGCCGTTAAACGGCGTATCGGCGGTCGTTAAGGGGATGAAATGGTTGTTGTCAGTGAAATCACTATTGCAGTTTTGTATGTCACAGTAGTACAAAGTGTGCTTAGGGTAGTGCGAGACCGCCTCTGATTTTATTAGGCTGCGGGCCCACAGTCAGTATTACTAACGTTTTGGACGCTATTTTCACTGCATTCAAAACACTTATACAGTACAAGCACAGTGGAGGGGATTAATAGAAATCCCATGCCCTGTGCTACTTCTTTGCGCTGCGTAAAATCAGTGTTTCCGATGCGTAAATGAGCCCAAAAAACGCAGAAAGTGATATCTCCTTACACATATACACTTGCACACTTAAGTGCCTGTCATGTGGCACTAAAGGGCTTTTAGCCTTGTTCAACCTAATAAAAACACACACACACACACACACACACACACACACACACACACACACACACACACACACACACACACACACACACACACACACACCACACTTTAAACCCTTAGTGACTGAGACAATTTTGACTTTAATGTCCAAGCCAAATTTTACAATTCTGACCAGTGATAATAACTCTGGAACGCTTCAATGTATCCCACTTATTCTGAGATTTATTTTTTCGTGACATATTGTACTTAATGCTAGTGGTAATATTTTTTTGATCTGTCTTGCGTTCAGTTATGAAAAAAAATGGAAATTTGGTGAAAATTTTGTAATTTTCAAACTTTGAATTTTTGTGCCCTTAAATCAGAGAGTCATATCACACAAAATAGTTACTAACTAACATTTCCCGCGTCTATTTTACATCTGCACAATTTTGGAGACATCATTTTTTTTATGTTGGGAAGTTAGAAGGGTTAAAATTTGACCTGCGATTTCTCATTTTTCCAACAAAATTTAAATATCCATTTTTTTAAGGGACCACATCAGATTTTAAGTGACTTTGAGGGGTCTATATGACAGAAAATACTAAAGTGACACATTCTAACATCTGCACCCCTCAAGGTGTTCAAAACATTCAAGAAGTTTATTAACCTTTTAGTTGCTTCACGAGAACTAAAGCAATGTGGAAGGAAAAAATTAACATTTACCTTTTTTCACACAAAATTTACTTTAGACCCATACGTTTTTTATTTTTCACAAGAATAACATAAGGAAATGGACCACAAAATTTGTTGTGCAGTTTCTCCGGAGTACACCGATACCCCATATGTGGGGGAAAGCCACTGTTTAGGAACACGGAAGGGCTTGGAAGGGAAGGGGCACTATTTAACTTTTTGAACACAAAATTTGCCGGAATAATTAGCGGATGCCATATTGTATTTTGAGAGCCCCTGATGTGCCAAAACAGTGGAAACCTCCTTTGGAAACCACACCCCTCAAAGATTTTATCCAAGGGTATAGTGATCATTTTGAATCCACCGGTATGACACAGAATTAACATAATAACATAGGTCGTTAGATTGAATATTTTGTCATTAGTGTTGAGCGCAAGTGCTCGCTACTCCAGTTTGCATCAGGTGCTTGGGTATGCACCAAATTTTGCGGATGCTTGAGTGACATGTTCATGTCCCTGCTGCACTGTTAGACAAAACATGCGGGGATCCGTTATACTCCATGCTTACCCGAGCACCCGATGCAAACTTGAGTAAGGCCGGTGTCACTCTTGCGAGAAACTCGCACGAAAGGTTAAATAGATTAGATCAAGTACACATGATAAAGATGAAGGGCAAGATAAACAAAAAATATTCAATCAATTACCTCAGACCTGTTGGTGCCACGACCCCTACGCGCATTTTGGCTGGAAGTGCCTTCTTCTGGGGGAGACACATACAAATTTTGGATATTTGGAGTGGCTTGTTATATAGATTATAGATTTGCCTCTTTCCTGCGGAGCCACTTTTTTGGTATTTTTTCATCATCTTTGTAATCCCTTTTACAATATGTTTCTGTTTTTTAGATATTTCAATAAAATTGTATTGTTTATACTACCTTGGTTCCAATATGTGCAATCTTTTTTTGGGTATATTGAGTTAGAAGCAGTTGAACCTACCCAGATCACATATTAAAGCGAACCTATCGCCAGGTTTGACCGATATGATATAAGGCCACCACCTTTCAGTCCGGTCCGAGGAGTGTCGCTTGTCTTGGTTCGGCGCCCCCCTTCCACTTGCGATGCCGTCCTCTTTCTTGCTTCCTTTGCATGATGTGTCACTGAGTGATCCACACAGTATCCCCGACATCGCACTCCTGAGCAGGTGTACTTCTCTTCCCTGACTAGGGTAAAGTACTGCAGTGAGCAGCATTATGAATGTGTAATCGGAGCACCACATGCATGAACCCCACCTTAGGGCATGAGCATATCATTAACTAAAAACTAAAAATAAGGATTAAAAAAGAAGCACAAGACGGATTTCATCACCAGATATCATTGTAATCAGTATAACTTCACCGACCTGACTGTGTGTCGGTTACTGTGCACAATCCTGCTGACAGTTTCCCTTTTAAAGGGAATTTCAGCAGGTGTTTGCTATTTAATCTGAGAGTAACATAATGTGGGGGCAGAGATCCTGATTCCAGAGCTGTGTGATGTAGTTTCAATGCAATCAGTGTTTTATCAACAGGAGATAATCACCAGAGGACTATTTGTGTGCAGTCCAGTCCAGCTAATCTGTGTAATCCCGCCCCCACTAATGATTGGCAGCTTGCATACATTGCACAGCGTACACAGGAAGCTGACAATCGTGTGTGTGTGTGTGTTATACAATGCTCAGCATTCTGACCACTGCTACATCCACAGCAGAGAAAATGGAGATTTTATCAAAACTGCACCAAGCAGCCCAGCAAGTACGTCACTGGAATCAAGGTCTCTGCCCCACGTCTTGCTCCTCTCAGATTCCATAGCAAAAATTGCTTACAGATTTCCTTTTAATATAGTTTTCTGGGTGTCAATATTTTACATTTCTTATGTAGAAATTATGCCCATAAATTGTTAGTAATTTTCCACATTTATACAGATAAATGAGGTTCTACAACTCTGTTCTATTGTGTTTCCAGCTATTTGTTTGCTGTCTGTGGTAACATTCAGAGGCAGCAAACATATGCATGTGTAGAGTTCTGTATGGCTGCTGTGTGACCTGTCACTGACTGCTATGTATAATGGATCTGGCACTTTACAATTACTGGAGGAAGCAGGCTCTCGTGTCCCATAGAGCACAGCTCAGTGTGCTGAAAGTCAGGCTGGAGCAGTTGGGTTTCACAGACTAGAAACGATCTCCACATTTGTAGTGGAAAAGCTCCGGAAACTAACTTGGATAGAGCACTTGCTTTGATCAGTGAGTATGCAGGTCCATGCTTTTGGAATATCCAGCTGTGCCCATGTCTATAAAGGGCAGTCTTTGGTAACAAAACATGGAGCATATATCACAATCTACTTCTGGAGAAATTGCTGAGAATTGTCTATTTTTCTCACTGGTCATTGAGTTTAATAATGCAGGAGGAGTCACTACGTGCGATGTCAGGAATCCTTGTCAGTGGGATCCGCCTAGCTCAGGTGGGCGCACTAAATGCAACGGACTACGCTTTGGTGGTTGCCTGAAATAGGTGGGTACTGCCGAAAATAAGGTCCTGCATAGCACACGTTAGTCAATGGCTCTTTCAGCCAAACGTCCGAATCCCATTTTTCAGGGCTTCAGACGTAAGTGCTGATGGATCCACTGATGAGTGGGAAAACGTGATGTGAACGTAGCCTTAAAGGGAATCTGTCTCCAGGCTTTTGCTACGTAATCTCAGAGCAGCATGATGGAAGGGCTGGGCTCCTGGGCTGCATTTGTTATCATTTTGATGAAAGCACTATAACTCCGTCCACACCATTGATTGGCGGGTTTCTGTGTACACTGCGTAGAAAGCAGGCTGCCAATTGGGGGTGGGGTTATACAGATCTAATGAGTATGGTGGACTATATAGCAGTAGTTTTACTTGTGCTCTATTGATGATAATCTGCTGATAAAACTGTGGTTTTCTAAAAACTACAGCCAGCAGCCCAGTAAGTGACACATCGCTAGGTGGAGAAAATTGGTGACAGATTCCCTTTAAGCCCTCCATACACAGTAGATGGTTGTCAGCTGACTGATGGATCGTCCAATTGTTAGCCAGCAGCTATCTCTCCCAACCCATACGCGGGATTTCTCGCATGGTGGAACGTATTTTTGTTCTCTGAGAAACCTTTGCCAGAAATCTCTGCTGGTGGCATATTTCTTAAGAAACTAAATTATTGGCAGTCCAAAATCAGAATTGCAAAAACCTAAGGCTATGTGCACACGTTGCAGATTCTGCTGTGGAATTTTCCGCTCAGATTTTGCTAAATCCGCAGGTAAAATGACCTGCGTTTTACCTGCGGATTTAGTGCGGATTTGCGGCGGATTTACTGCAGTTTTTGTGCGGATTTCCCCTGCGTTTTGAGACCTGCAGATTCCTATAATGGAGCAGGTCTCAAAAACGCTGCGGATCTGCACAAAAGAAGTGACATGCTGCAGTTTTAAATCCGCAGCAAATTTGCGCGGAAAAATCCGCAGCATGTGCACTGCGTTTTTTTGACTTCCATTGACTAGAATGGTACTGTACATCACTTGCAGTTCTGCTGCAGATCCGCAGCAGAATCCACAACGTGTGCACAGACCCTTAGGTCATATCGCAGATCAATAACTCAATTTCCATTTAATATGGAGTCTGGGAAAATAAAAAGGGAAGTAGCCTAAGGGTGCGTGCACACGTTGTGGATTCTCTGCAGCGGATTTGGCCCTGCGGGTCAGCAGTTTCTACTGCGTTGCACATGCTGCGGATTTAAATGCATGTCAATTCTTTGTGTGGAATCTGCAGCGGTTTTACACCTGCTCCATTATAGAAATCTGCAAGTGTAAAACCGCAGGGGAAATCCGAACAAAAACTGCAGAAAATCCGCAGTAAATCCGCATGTAAAACGCAGGACGTTTTACATGCGGATTTTGCAAAATCCGCGCTGAAAAATCTGCAAGTGAATCCGCAACGTGTGCATATAGCCTCAAGGCCCCGCAGTCAATTGTTTAATCTTGGCTGAACCTGCCAATATAGGTGAATACTAACAACATTCAAATGTGTATGGGGGTCTCTCAACTGTCAGGGGACTCAGAAGACCAGCGTGGCGGTGGAATCCAGGGAAGACGGTGAGTGTATGGCCACAATCAGACTACACTACAGACACGCATACACACATTTACAGATAAAAGGAGTGCTGCTACTTTAAAACCTCAACCACAACACAGCAGCTTTTCTGTCAGGCGGATCTGATGAAATCTGCATATATATACTAAAATGAGCTTGCAGGTCATAGGCTGTGTGTGCAGTTCTGTGTTCCCGTTTGCTTTATAGTCCTTACAGAGAAAGGTGAAATGAAACTGACCCTCCTTCATGGCGCTGTTTATTTTTCCTTGTAATGTGGCAGGAAAGTTTTTTGTGTTGTCGTGGTTTACGCGAACTGTTTCACAGGAAGCCAAGCCTTTTATTCTTTGTTTAATGCTACAAGCCTAAATTATCGGCTGACGTTTCTGAGCGGAAAAGATAAGTCACCTAATCGTAAAATAAAGATGATCACATTAGGAAAGTTGCAGTAAATGTGTGTAAAAACCTCCTTATACAGAGTATAAGAGGGGGAATAGGCAGATAGCATACCACTAGATAGGATATCTTAGGGAAGGTTAGACAAGGCAAGAGGAGTATGGAAGCTGCTTAAGGAGGTTGTCATCTTAAGGGGCGTTCAGCCTGCAGCTGCAGAAAGTGGGGGGCCAGCTTTCATCAGAGGTTTCCTCGTTACACTGTTCTGTTGTCTGCCTGCTTTCCCTCCTGCCAGTGGTGCCGGAGCGTGTAGTCGTGCTGTAAGGTTTGGATAACTCTCTTCTTTGCTTGTTCTGAGTAGATGTCAAAAAGGAAATGTCCATAGGGCAGACCCCACCTGTAGGCCAGCTCTGACTAGAACCGAATGATACGATTGCATAGTGTAAATTTCTTAACATCTTAGGCTGTGTGCCCACGATTGTCCGCCGCGAAAACGCTAACAAAACGCATCACATTAGTTTACATGCATTCCGCAATTGCTGTGCTAATGCTGCGGATTTTGCCGCAGCGAAATCTCATCTCGGTAAAATATGCAGCATGTTCATTAATTTTGCGGAATCGTGGCGATTCCGCCGCAATAGGATTGCATTGAAACGTTGACTTTACTCATGTGGCCATGCCCACCATGCGTGAAGTGAGCGCTTCATGTGCGGATGGTACCCAGGGTCTGTAGGAGAGGAGACTCCCCTCCAGGCCCTGGGTACCATATCCCTGTAAAAAATAGAATTAAAATAAAAAATATTGATATACTCACCCTCTGTCGGCCCCAGGAGTCCTCCCGCTCCTCAGCGAAGCTGCCGCCAAGTTCCGTTCCCAGGGATGCATTGCGAGAATCACCCCAGATGACGTAGTGGTAGTGTGACTGCTACGTCATCAGAGGTCATTCACGCAATGCATCCCTGGGAACGGAACTTGCCGGCAGCGTCGCTGAGGAGCGGGAAGACTCCGGGGGCTGACAGAGGGTGAGTTTTTATTTTTTGATTATTTCTAGCATTCTATCTTTTACTACTGTTTGACAAGTGTGACAAACTCTTTACTATTGATGCCTTCTATGCAGCATAGAAGGCATCAATAGTAAAGAGTTTGTCACACTTGTCAAACAATAGGTTTTGTTTGTCACACTGTCAATCAGTTTTACAAGCGATTCTACAGATCGCTTGAAAAACACTAGTTTTTTGCAGGAATACGCAAAACGGAATGCATGCGCATTTTCAGCGGCAGGGAGTTGCGGGAATGCAATGGAAATTTCCACTGCATTTCCGAACGTATGCACATAGCTACACCTGAATTAAGAGCAATTCAGGAGAGCGGGTATATGTTTCTCAAATGCTTACTGTTTTGACTTACATTATGTTTATTGAGGTTCTTACATCTAAATGAAGGCATTTGCACAGGTAAATGGTCCCCCTGATGGGCCTGGGAAGAGGGCATATAAAACTGCTATGCAATATTCTTACTTAGAGGATCTGTCACATTGTACCTGCGGGTCGATCTGCGTACATCATAGCATGGATATACTCTATCGTTCAAAAGTTTGGGGTCATCCAAACAATTGTGTTTTCCATGAAAACTCATACTTTTATTAATCAATTGAGATGCCAAATGAATTTAAAATCTAGTCCAGACATTGACAAGGTTCAAATTTTTTTTTTTTTATTTTGAAATAAGATTCTCAACTAGCTCAAAGGAAGGTCAGGTTTATAGCTTCTCTAATCAGCCAAACTGTTTTCATCTGTGCTAACATACTTGCACAAGGGTTTTCAAGGGTATTCTAACCATCCATTAGCCTTCTTACACAGTTAGCAAACACAAAGTACCATAAGAACACTGGTGTGATGGTTGTTGGAAATGGGCCTCTATGTTATGAATGTGCTAGAGATGGTTTCTGAGCAGAGGCTCCCTCTGGTGGTTACAGACAGTACTGAACCTTCCAGCGAGGAATGGCAATCTGGGATCACTGACTGGACTGATATAAGGGAGGTTCCCTCCCATGATGGTCGCCGGTGATCAATTGTTCTTGTCTCAATTGTGGTTCCTGGTTCATTTGGAAGTTTGCTGGAGTCTTGCCTGCATCTCCTGCTTGCAGATAAGATATTTTCTGCTTTTCTTTTTGTGCTTGCTTTTTGCATAGTTTTCTGCACTTTTGTGGAGGTCAGCCGGGTCCCCTCCTGGGGCCTGTGCTCTTCTCAGTTTATCTGTAGCCACTGTTATTTGTTCATTTGCTTTTTCCTGTTTTTTCAGTGGCTGCGGCTTAGTTTTGTTACACCAGAGATCTGATTTAGGTGGTGGAGATCGTGTGATCTCAGGTGTTTTTGCAATCAGAAGAGTTGGTATTTTTTAGGTTTTTTGTTGGATTGCAGTCAGAATTCTTTCCTGTACTTTTCTGTCTAGACAGATTGGGCCCCAGCGTTTGCTCATTCTATTTTCTGTCTGTGTCCGTGCTTTCTTCTTGTCTAACCGCCATTACATGTTTGGGGGCTTCCTATTTTCTTTGGGGATCTGCTCCGGGGCAGATAGCTTTCATCTTTCTGCCTTTAGGTGTAGTTATCTCTCAGGCTGTGACGAGGCGTCTAGGATCAACGTAGGAACGCTCCACGGCTGCCTCTAGTTGTGTGGTTAGTTCAGGTTACTGCAATCCAATAGGTTCCAGCCTCTCTGGTGTATTACCGTTTTTGCTTTTTCTCCTCAGCTACCTAAACATAACAGTATCACCGGCCCAGACTAAAAATTATATGGTACTCACAGAAGGGAAAAATAGTATGGGGAAAAAAAAAAGATAAAGAAAAAGCAGAAAATATCTTATCTGAAAGCAGGAGATGCAGGCAAGACTCCAGCAAACTTCCAAATTAACCAGGAACCACAATTGAGACAAGAACAATTGATCACCGGCGGCCATCATGGGAGGGAACCTCCCTTATATCAGTCCAGTCAGTGATCCCAGATTGCCATTCCTCGCTGGAAGGTTCAGTACTGTCTGTAACCACCAGAGGGAGCCTCTGCTCAGAAACCATCTCTAGCACATTCATAACACCTCTATACACCTATGCAGATATTGCATTACAAACCAGAAGCTTGCAGCTAGAATAGTCATTTACCACATTAACAATGTATAGAGTGTATTTCTGAATCATTTAATGTTAGCTTCATTGGAAAAAACTGTGCTTTCTTTCAAAAATAAGGAAATTTCTAAGTGACCCCAAACTTTTTAATGGTAGTGTAGGTATGGTAAAACTTGTAGTTTATTCATTGAAATCCCTAGTGTTTGTGTACATGAGAACAGTGGGCGGTCCTACTAGTGATTAACCGCTTTCTCTGCATGTAAAGTCATAACGAAGGAGACTGTCACTGAATACGACCGCTCACTGGACTCGTATGTATACAAGCATCAGGGCTTTTAATGAATACAATGCAGTTTTACTGAAACTTTTCCCCAAAAAATTGATAAACAATCTGCTCACTTCCTCCTGCTGTATATCATTCTGCCTGCACATTAGATGCCATTTTCTACATGTTGGGTTCCCTTAACGTACTTGGTTCAGAAGATCGCTTCTCAGTGTACTAAGTATGTACTGACACATTGAATCTGCATGTTGTTTACCCACAATATGTTTGTGGTTTTGGGATGCAGAAATTGGTCGTTCAGTTTGATAAATGCATTTCAACACCTGACCAATTACGGTACTTATGTAGTTTAGGTGCCATTTAAAATTACAAGTCCACTGTTATGTGTTGTGACAAGGTCACTGGCACCATATGTGATGGGAGGTGTGTGGTGAAGGTTGTTATCCTGCATAAGTTTCCCTCCAGCATGATGAGAGTAAATCAGTGGTTTCCAGGGTCTGGGTTTCATGGTGAGTACAGTCATGGCCAAAAGTTTTGAGAATGACACAAATATATTTTTCACATGATCTGCTGCCCTCTGGTTTTTATGTGTGTTTGACAGATGTTTTTATCACAGACAGAAATATAATTGCAAACATATGAGTAACAAAAGCTTATATTGACAGTTAGAATGAGTTAATGCAGCAAGTCAATATTTGCAGTGTTGACCCTTCTTCTTTAACACCTCTGCAATTCTCCCTGGCATGCTCTCAATCAACTTCTGGACCAAATCCTGACTGATAGCAGTCCATTCTTGCACAATCAATGCTTTCATTTTGTCAGAATTTTTAGGTTTTTGTTTGTCCACCCGTCTCTTGATGATTGACCACAAGTTCTCAATGGGATTAAGATCTGGGGAGTTTCCAGGCCTTGGAGCCAAAATCTCTGTTTTTTTTTCCCTGAGCCATTTAGTTATCACCTTTGCTTTATGGCAAGGTGCTCCATCATGCTGGAAAAGGTATTGTTGATCGCCAAACTGCTCTTGGAGGGTTGGGAGAAGTTGCTCTTGAAGGACATTCTGGTACCATTCTTTATTCATGGCTGTGTTTTTAGGCAAGACTGTGAGAGAGCCGATTCCCTTGGCTGAGAAGCAACCCCACACATGAATGGTTTCAGGATGCTTAACAGTTGGCATGAGACAAGACTCACCTTGTCTTCTCCGAATGAGGCGTTTTCCTGATGTCCCAAACAATCGAAAAGGGGATTCATCAGAGAAAATAACTTTACCCCAGTCCTCAGCAGTCCACTGCCTGTACCTTTTGCAGAATATCAGTCTGTCCATGATGTTTTTTCTGGAGAGAAGTGGCTTCTTTGCTGCCCTCCTTGAGACCAGGCCTTGCTCCAAGAGTCTCCGCCTCACAGTGCGTGCAGATGCACTCACACCTGCCTGCTGCCATTCCTGAGCAAGCTCTGCACTGCTGGTAGCCCGATCCCACAGCTGAAACACTTTTAAGAGACGGTCCTGGCGCTTGCTGGTCTTTCTTGGGCGCCCTGGAGCCTTTTTGGCAACAATGGAACCTCTCTCCTTGAAGTTCTTGATGATGCGATAGATTGTTGACTGAGGTGCAATCTTTCTAGCTGCGATACTCTTCCCTGTTAGGCCATTTTTGTGCATTGCAATGATGACTGCACGTGTTTCTTTAGAGATAACCATGGTTAACAGAAGAGAAACAATGATGCCAAGCACCAGCCTCCTTTTAAAGTGTCCAGTGGTGTCATTCTTACTTAATCATGACAGATTGATCTCCAGCCATGTCCTCATCAACATCCACACCTGTGTTAATGGAGCAATCACTGAAAAGAGGTTAGCTGGTCCTTTTAAGGCAGGGCTGCAATGATGTTGAAATGTGTTTTGGGGGATAAAGTTCATTTTCTAGCCAAATATTGACTTTGCAAGTAATTGCTGTTAAGCTGATCACTCTTTATAACATTCTGGAGTACCGTATATACTCATGTATAAGCCGACACCCCCCCCCAATTTTGCCACAAAAAACTGGGAAAACTTATTGACTCGCGTATAAGCCTAGGGTGAGAAATGATTATGCCACCATATGATGCTCCACAGATTATGCCCCCATATGCTGCACAGATTATGCCCAATATGCTCCAGATTATACCCCCATATGTTCCACAGATTATGCCCCCATATGCTCCAAATTGTGCCCCATATGTTCCACAGCTTATGCCCCCATATGCTCCAGATTATGCCCCCATATGTTCCACAGCTTATACCCCCATATGCTCCATATTATGCCCCCATATGCTCCATATAATGCCCCATATGCTGCACAATTATGCCTCATAGTATAGGCCTCATATGCTGCTGCAAAAAAAAAAATGACATACTCACCTCTTGTCGCTGGGGGCCAGGTGCCGGTGTCCTGAGCAGGCGGTGACAGCAGCGCGCTATGGGGGACAGGTACCGGTGTCACCGCTCGCTCAGGACCCCGGCACCTGAGATATTTACCTGTCCTCTCTGCACCGCTGCGCTGCTCCCTCGGTCTGACTCCTCTGGCTGTGAATGATCTGGCAGGGGGCGGGACGCGCACTAACGACGTCATCGCGCCCTCTGCCTGAACATTCACAGCCAGGACCGAGGGAGCAGCGCGCAACGGTGGCACTGGTACAGGTAAATATAGCTATACTCACCCCTCTGCCGCGCGTCGCTGCAGCCTCTCCTCTTCTCCCGGCGCTCTCCGCAGCGCTTCAGTCCTGCAGCGGTCACGTGCTACCGCTCATTAAAGTCATGAATATGTGCATATTCATGACTTTAATGAGCGGTGCCATGTGACCGCTGCAGGAAGGAGCCGGAGATCGAGGGAGAAGCAGTGGGGCTGCAGAGACCGCGCCGGCGGAGGGGTGAGTATGATCTGACACCCCCGCTCCCCCTCCCCCGCCGAACCCCGTATATGACCCGCGCATAAGCCGAGAGGGGGACTTTCAGCCCTAAAAAATGGGCTGAAAATCTCGGCTTATACATGGGTATATACGGTATATGCAAATTGCCATTAGAAAAAGTGAAGCAGTAGACTTTGTAAAAATTAATATTTGTGTCATTCTCAAAACTTTTGGCCATGACTGTAGGTGTAAGAGATGGGCTGGAAGCCTACTCACCATATCTCCATCTCAAGGGTGTGGTTAGGAAGTTAACCCCTTAGTGACAGAGCCAATTTGGTACTTAATGACGAGGCCAATTTTTACAATTCTGACCACTATCACTTTGAGGTTATAACTCTTGAACGCTTCGACGGATCCCACTGATTCTGAGACTGTTTTCTCATGACATATTGTACTTCATGTCAGTGGTAAAATTTCTTTGATGTAACTTGCATTTGTTTATGAAAAAAAAAACAAATTTGGCAAAAATTTAGAAAATGTAGCAATTTTCAAACTTTTTAAGTCTTATGCCTTAAATCAGAGATATGTCACTCACACAAAATAGTTAATAAATAACATTTCCCACATGTCTACTTTACATCAGCACAATTTTGGAAACACAGTTTTTTTTGTTAGGACGTTATAAGGGTTAAAAGTTGACCACAGATTTCTCATTTTTCCAACAAATTTTACAAAACTATTTTTTTTTTTTTTTTTTTTTTAGGGACCACCTCACATTGGAAGTGAGTTTGGGGGGTTCAATATAACAGAAAACACTCAAAAGTGACACTATTCTAAAAACTGCATCCCTCAAGGTACTCAAAACCACATTCAAGAAGTTTATTGACCTTTCAGATGGTTTACAGGAATTAATGAAATGTGGAAGGAAAAAATGAACATTTTACTTTTTTCACAAAAAATTTACTTTGGAACCAAATTTTTTTTTATTTTCAGAAGGATATCAGGATAAAATGGACCATGAAACTTGTGCAATTTCTCCTGAGTACACCGATACCCCATATGTGGGGGAAAGTCACTGTTTTGGTGCATGGCAGGACTCAGAAGGAGGCAGCACCGTTTGACTTTTTGAACTCAAAATTGGCTGTAATCAATGGCGGCGCCATGTCAAGTTTGGAGACCCCTTGATGTACCTAAACAGTGGAAACTCCTCAATTCTAACTCCCACCCTAAGCCCAACACACCCCTATTCCTAACTCTAATTGTAATTCAAACCGTAACCAGAACCCTAACTTTAGTTCAACCCTATTATTTTTGCCTAACTATGGGGGTGATAAAGTGGGGTTTGATTTACTATTTTTTTTTTTTTTTTTCATTTTGATCACTGTGATAGGGTCTATCACAGTGATCACAATGAACCAATAGGAAAATTCCCTAATGTTGCCGGGTGCCGACCAGCAGATCTCGGCGGGCGCACTGCCCATGTGTCCGCCATTTTCTTCCCGGAAGAAGACGCTGACGGCCGGGAGACATGATCAGAGGATGCAGGAGGGTCCAAGGACATCAGAGGTACCGGGGGGCTTGAGGGACCTCATTTATCTCTCCTCTGATGTGTGATCACATCATAGGAGAGAAAAATGAAATGGGAAATTGGACTTATTATTATTATTATTTTTTTAAACCGACCTGAATCATGTTGCGGGATCTCGGTTACCCCCCTGGTAGCCGAGACCCCAGAGAGTTTCTGACTCTGGGGGGCGCTGTACACTTATTTCTTAGTGCCGTTAAAAAGCGGCGCTGAGGAATAAGTACTCTTAACGGCTGCTGTTAAAAGGCGTATCGGCGGTCCTTAAGGGCTGAATGTCCAGCCAGTGTTTTGTTTTTTTTCTCTGGTGTGTGTTTGGAAGAAGGAAGCCTCCAGGCTGACGCTCTGTGGGAGTTGCAGTGTGTTTGTCCCAGAAGGCGGGATCCATACTGGGAAGGACTTTGTTTGGACTTTTTATTGCCATTTGTGCCAGAAAGGCTGTTTTTGTTACTTTTTTGTCTTTTATGCTTTATGAAGTAATTACCCACCCAGAGACTTTAACATCAAGTGTTCCAGAGTTTACCTCGGGGAGCAGCTGACAGAGCCCACCTGCCACAATGTTTATATCCATAGAATATATGTCGTGTAGGGATAGACATTAATGACCAGTCCTCCTTCTAAGCAGTGGGTTTGGGGCTCCCCATAGTGTGGGTTATACATTCCTCCCTATGTTAATGTGAATATTGGTTTGATTCTCTGTAGAATCCTGATAAGTACAAGTGAAGAGCTTGACCTGTGCTTGTATTCAGTCTCCCTGTCACCTCTGCAGTTTACCACCAAGTCCTAAAGTTCAAGGCCTGTGTAAGGTAGCCAATGTTAATGTCAGCAAGGCATGCAGCGTGCTGGCGATCACCCAGCTGATGTCCGTCCCAGATATTCATAGTTGTCACATTACAAGGAGGTCATCGTTCCCATGCAGCTGGGAAAATAGTTCAGCTGCACAGTCATGGACGAGATGTACTTTCTGGGGACTGTATTCACTGGGAGTTGACGAGTATATTATATTTTCTTGCACTTGTCTAAGTAAGGATAGTTCTTCATTATTGCTGGTGCTTTACTCTGTAGTATTTTTACATTCTAACTTTCTGTGTAGTACAACTTTTTAGGAATACCCTTTCCACAGTTCTCCTCGAAAATTAGACCTGCGCACGTGAATGGAAGCGTGTGCTTGTTTACTGGTGAACTGCGCCATTTTAGATCTTCCCACTTTCAAGACTGGCAGTGTTTTGTCCTTTTTAAAGGGATTTTCCCATGAACGTATTACATTTTAATTAACAGATCATGGAATAATAATAAGTTCCACAGTTGGATGTGTTTAAAAACACAAAACAAAATGTCCCTGTGCTGAGGAAGCAAAGAGTATACAAACATTACAGTACGGGGATCGCAGCTGCTGCTTTCTGTGAGGTAAACCCTGTTTTAAAAACAAGCAGCAAATGTTTTACCTCACAGAAAGAATCAGCTGTGATCCCCTGTTGTAATGTCTGTATCCTTTTTTTTCCAGTAACATTTTTTTAACACATCAAATTGTGGAGCTTATTATTATTCCAAGATCCATTAATTTAAGTGTATTGTTCATGGGAAAACCCCTTTAATGCCCTGCTACACTTCACCTGCATTATAGATGGGATATTTTTTTTTTTCCTTTTTATTTTTTAGTCTGCCCATTGTTTTTTTTTCTTGTGGAGAGGGGCAAGTGTACATCAGGTCATATTTAATTCTACGTGTAGAAAATATTTATCGGAAAATGGTCAGAACCAGTAAAAAATATGCAGCATTTCCTCTTTTTTTCATGTTCCTGCATGTTTAATCATTTTACCTGAAATAAAAGGATTACTCTTAATTCTCCCATCAATACTGATACCAAACATGTGTCCATTGTGTGTACTGTCTGCCTGTCCCTGTGTTCTTCCATTTCCTTACTATGTTCCTCACAGTGGAAACTGACAGGTTAAATCTCTGAGACAGCTTTTTGTATCCTTCCCCTGAACAACTATGTTGAATAATCTTTGTTTTCAGATCATTTGACAGTTGTTTTGAGGAGCCCATGATGCCACTCTTCAGAGGAGATTCAAATAGGAGAACAACTTTTCTCATGATTGCATACACCTGGCTATGAAGCTCAAAGCTCAATGAGGTTACAAAACCAAAAAAAGTGCTTTAGTAAGTCAGTAAAAAGTAGGTAGGAGTATTTAAAACAAGAAAATAAGGGTGCCCATACTTATGCACCTGTCAAATTTTGTTTGGATGCAGATTGCACATTTTCTGTTAGTACAATAAACCTCATTTCAAGGCAGAAACTTTACTGTGTCCAATAGTTATTAGATATATCAAACTGAAATAGCTGTTGCAAAAACACCATTTTTTATAAAACATTAAGCTTAAGATTAATAGGGGTGCCCAAACTTTTTCATATAACTGTATAGTCTTCCAAGTCTCTGGGGCGTATGTAAAATGCGTTCATTTTGCAGAATGTTTAATATTGGTGTGAAATATTTAGACTTGAGAGTCCTCAGTGGTTGATACCTTTTAATGGCTAACTGAAAAGATGGTAACAAATTGCAAGCTTTCGAGACTACGCAGGTCTCTTCATCAGGCAAAGACTAAAACAAAAACTGAAGAATCACATATTTATACACAAGAGGACACAGGAATAATGCAATAGGTAAGACAGGTGACGTGAAGCAGAACTGTCATTATGGCAGAAGGATGAACATAAATATGACTAGTTCATAGATATAGGAAAGATGTGTATCTTCGTACCGTGTTAGCCAGTAGATGGAAAAATATTTAGACTTGAGAGTCCTCAGTGGTTGATACCTTTTAATGGCTAACTGAAACCTAGTTCATAGTTCATAATCTAGTTCATAGATAAGGAGTGAAAGTTTTATTACCCTCTGATTGGGGTCTGGTATTGTGTTGTGATGACCCTAAAAGGTCAGGGAAGCAGATTCCTTAATTGTTGTAGAAAGACATAAAACTCTGGGATATATTCATCCCAGCACTAAGAGTGTCAAAGGTCATCATAAGTTTATATTCCCAGACTTTTCTATCCTTCTCAGATTTGAAGTTAGATTTTAATACAAGTAATTTGTCCTCATGCCCCATCAGGCCTCGGGCCTACTACCGCTACATTGATGACATTTTAATCATCTGGACGGAGTCTGAACAACAGCTAAAGACGTTCCATGAACAGTTCAATCAATTTCATCCCACCATCAACTTAACACTTAACTACTCCAGCACTGAAATTAACTTTTTAGACACCACCATTAAGCTAAAGAACAATGAAATAGAGACATCCCTGTATCAGAAGCCAATCGACCGTCCAACATATCTTAAATGGGACAGTTTCCATCCAAAACACATAAAAAACTCTATTGTCTACAGCCAAGCCATCAGATACAACCGTATATGTTCCAACCCCATGGATAGAGATGAACACCTTGGTCGCCTCAGAAAGACTTTTTTGAACCAGGGCTACCATCCAAGAACAATTGAAAACCAAATTACAAGAGCCACCAGAATATCAAGGAATCACCTGCTACATTACAAAGCTAAAGAAGAAAATAACCGGGTGCCTCTAGTGGTCACCTACAATCCAAGTCTGGAGATGCTAAGGGGAGCTGCACGGAAACTACAACCTTTACTACAAAAAGATGCCCGATTACAATCCATATTTCCAGACCCCCCACTACTATGTTTTAGGCAGCCCCCAAATCTAAGAAGCATCATTGTCAGAAGCTCCCTGTCCTCCCCAACAGCTGCAGGTACCTTTCCTTGCAAACAAAAGAAATGCAAAACCTGTACATCTATAATGACCACGGACAAGATAAAGATCCCCAACTCCCATCAGGACTACAAGATACCAGGTACTTTCAGCTGCATCACATCTAATGTGGTGTACCTCATTATATGTACTAAATGTCCAACTGGGGGTCTGTATGTGGGGGAGACCGGGCAAAAACTGAGAACAAGGATGAATTCTCATCGCCACACAATAAGAGAAAGGAGAATGGATTTACCTGTGGCAAAACACTTTTGTATGCCCGGTCATAGCATGACGGATATGGAATTACTTGTATTAAAATCTAACTTCAAATCTGAGAAGGATAGAAAAGTCTGGGAATATAAACTTATGATGACCTTTGACACTCTTAGTGCTGGGATGAATATATCCCAGAGTTTTATGTCTTTCTACAACAATTAAGGAATCTGCTTCCCTGACCTTTTAGGGTCATCACAACACAATACCAGACCCCAATCAGAGGGTAATAAAACTTTCACTCCTTATCTATGAACTAGTCATATTTATGTTCATCCTTCTGCCATAATGACAGTTCTGCTTCACGTCACCTGTCTTACCTATTGCATTATTCCTGTGTCCTCTTGTGTATAAATATGTGATTCTTCAGTTTTTGTTTTAGTCTTTGCCTGATGAAGAGACCTGCGTAGTCTCGAAAGCTTGCAATTTGTTACCATCTTTTCATCTAGCCATTAAAAGGTATCAACCACTGAGGACTCTCAAGTCTAAATATTTTTCTATGTACTGGCTAACACGGTACGAAGATACACATCTTTCCTATATTAATATTGGTGTGTGAGAGGTGTAAATTTCATAAGTGTTTTTTTTTTTTTTTTTTTGGTCTACTACTTTATGGATGTGTATTGGGAATTTCACAAGGCATCTACTTCTGTACATGCACATGTACACATGTCCTTGGTGAAACCCACTGACAGCACACACTTGGGAGGTTAATGTCAGTATAGCCCTGTCTCAACGGTAATTAATAACTGTCTGCTTCATTTTTTTAATACAATTCTTAAAAAAGTGTCTTTAACAAGTGATATCTACCAGAGACTCTTTAGCTGTCAAATATGGTACATCTATGGCCAAACTCTGCACATAGCTCAACTGTTGTGTTGTTGAGCAAAGGTGTGTGGGGAAAATGTGTGGTCAGAGTTGGCTTGGCCATTCATTCTACCAAGGTTGGTCCTACATAAGCTCCTGTGACACTAAAAGTGCATCATACAATGCTTGTGACACTTCTTGTTGTTGAACAATTCTGTATAATTGATATATAAAAACCGTTTCATTCTTAAGCATTTTATTTACTGAAATCTTTCTTTTTTTGTGATATATATATATATATGTATTTATTATATGAATTTTGACTCTTAACTTTCCTTTTGAGCTTTTCATAAGCTGTCCATTTTTACATTTTCAGATACAGACGTTTCATGTAGATGCACCATGTAAAACTGTAGAAGACCTTACCAGTGGGGTTGCAATGGCTATGGTCCTTCAGAAAATGTAAGTTGACACATTTGTATATTATCCGAATCTATGACTAGTTTACACCTGTATTCCCTGACTGTTGATCTTTCTTTCCCCCCAACATCATCTGTCAAGTGAACCCCTTACATATAAAGCAGTTGGTGGGTTTGGAAGACTCTGCTGTAATGTGTATGCGTACATTTATGGGTGAGTGCACAGGTTGCAGATTCACTTGCGGATTTTTCCGCGTGGATTTTGCTAAATCCGCAGGTAAAATGACCTGCATTTTACCTGCGGATTTTGTGGGGATTTACTGCGTATTTTCTGCGTTATTTTGTGTGGATTTCCCCTGTTGTTTTACACCTGCGAATTTCTATAATGGAGCAGGTCTAAAACCGCTGCGTATTCCGCACAAAGAATTGACATGCTGCGGAAAAATCCGCAGCATGTGCACAGCGTTTTTTTTTATATTGATTACACATTTTTTACATTGATTATAATGGTACTGTACAACGCAGCAGAATCCGCAATGTGGCACGCACCCTAAAGGTAAAGATTTGGAATGTTTCGGGAGACATTTTCATAGATTTAATGCGTTGGTTTTGCTTACTACTAGAGATGAGCGAACCTCAACATTAAAGTTTGGGGTTCGTATTGGACCGAACTCCGAACACAGGCGTCTCCTGAAAGTCTGTTTCATTGTTTAGAGTTTCGGGAGGGAGAGAGATATTTCCAGCTCCACATATCAGGTCCCTATTGATTTCAATGGGTTTCAAGTTCAGGTACAATTCTGGTACCCAAACTGTGGATTAAAGTTCGGTAGGGCAGAAGAACCCTAATTTCCACAGGTCCACTCATCCCTACTTACTACAAGTACATTCATGGTAAGGAAGCCAGTAGGAGTACTCCCCATGTTGCATGCCAAGAAAATTAAACAAAATCATGCATGTTTCTTAAAACCTGCAGAGGTAAAAACAAGATTTCCTTAAAACTTCATTTCTGTAGGTATTAAAGGGAAAAGGTCAGTAGGTATTTTCTTACTCCGACAATGATAATCTCCTGATGATAAAACAATGATTGTATTGAAACTTTAACAATCAGCACAGTAAGTGACACATTGCTGGAATCAGACTCTGCTCCCTCCCACATCATACTCTCAGATTACATAGAAAAAAAACTGCTGACAGATTCCTTTTAATGGAGGCCTCAGATTCGTATACATAAAATAATGTAGGAATCCTGAAATCTCCTGCTGTTATCTACTAGGTGACAACTGAAGCCTGAGCTCACTGTGATAATGGGGGGGCCACTAATGTCCACTATCAACTGCATCACAATTTGCAGTAGAACTTTAGAAACAGGAAGCCAATGACATCTGTGGAGGAGACATGAAAATGTAGCCCGGGAACTTGATTTTGAGATCTGAGTGATCAACAAAAGATATTTAAGCTATCTATACAGATTTGGTGTAGATCTACCAAACCAGATAATTTAAGTAGGATCAAGCTACCATCTAATTTGTATGGTGGGTTTTTTTTTCTCTGTCAGATGTTTCAGGAAGATGAGGATCAGGCAGTTGTCCTCTTCTCCTTCCCCCCCCCCCCCCCCCAGAGTTAAGCTGCCGCCAGGGACACTTGGCAGCCGCTTACTTCCCTCTTTGTACTCAGAACACATGCACGCACAGCCGAACCAACCAAACGTGTGTATGTTTGGGATAGATATATTGGCTTAATAAGTGTGTAACTGACAAATAATGTTTGGCCCGCCTTAGATTACAGAAAATTATTTTTGCCATGGGATTTATTTAGGTTGCCTGTAGGTATCTTTGACTTTGATGCCAACATTGTATACAGTATGTTATTTTATTTTTGGGCCATTATTCATTTATAACCATTGCTGTATGGTAAGAATATGAAATACTGTAGTGCAACCTATGCCTGGACTCAGGGCCGGCTCCTGGCTTTCTTGGGCCCTGGGCAAAAGAGTCTCAGTGGGCCCCTTTAACATATTTGACGATTCATGATGCACAGATATGTAATGTAAGAAGTGAAATCTTTGGCTTTGTGCTATACCTACGTTTCTTGAGTGATATCTATAGTAAATTCTACAATAGCCCAGAAACCGGTGAATCCATGCAACGTACAGTGCATGCCCTCGGGGATTCAAAAGTTTTCACTTTAGACCAGACAGTATAGTCCTCCATACAGTATTATGGGCACCACATAGTCCTCCATACAGTATAATAAGCCCCATCTATTTCTCCATACAGAATAATTTGTCCAATATATTGCTCCATGCAGAATAATTGGCCCCATGATATTGCTCCATACAGTATAATGGGCCCCATATATTGCTACATACAGTATGAGCCCCATATAATGCTCCATACAGTATATGATGAGCCCCAGGTATTGCTCTGTGGGGTCATTCCATGGTAGCTTACGTTGTAACTTGCGTTACAAACACTGTTTTTCCTATTATGGTAACTCATTGTAAAGTACCATATATACTCATGTATAAGCCGACCCGTGTATAAGCCGACCCCCCTAATTTTGCCACAAAAAACTGGGAAAACTTATTGACTCGCGTATAAGCCCGGTGTATAAACCGCCGTCCTGCTCTGTGCTGCCCCCGTCCTGCTCCTTGCTCCCCCATCCAGCTCTGTGCTCCCCCTTCTCCTCTGTGCTTCCCCCCCGTCCTGCTCCGTGCTCCTCTGTGCTCTCCATCCTCCCCCCGTCCTGCTCCATGCTCCTCTGTGCTCTCCATCCTCCCCCCGTCCTGCTCCGTGCTCCTCTGTGCTCTCCATCCTCCCCCCGTCCTGCTCCGTGCTCCTCTGTGCCCTCCATCCTCCCCCCGTCCTGCTCCGTGCTCCTCCGTGCCCTCCATCCTCCCCCTCGTCCTGCTCCTCTGTGCCCTCCATCCTCCCCCGTCCTGCTCCGTGCTCCTCTGTGCTCTCCATCCTCCCCCCGTCCTGCTCCGTGCTCCTCTGTGCTCTCCATCCTCCCCCTCGTCCTGCTCCTCTGTGCTCTCCATCCTCCCCCTCGTCCTGCTCCTCTGTGCCCCCCATTCTCCCCCCCGTCCTGCTCCGTGCTCCTCTGTGCTCTCCGTCCTCCCCCCCCCGTTCTGCTCTGTGCTCATTGTCCTCCTCCATGCTTCCCCCGTCCTCCGTTCTCCCCCGTCATACTCACCCTCCCCGTGCCATCGCTGAACGTCCTGGCAATCCTCCGTTGTACCCGGCTTCCTGCAGCTCTCCTGTGCTGAGCGGTGACGTAATACCGCTCATTAAGGCCATGAATATGGATGCCACGCCTATGGGAGTGGCGTCGCTTCCATATTACATGACCTTAATGAGCGGTATTAAGTCACCGCTCAGCACAGGAGAGCTGCAGGAAGCCGGGTACAACGGAGGATTGCCGGGACGTTCAGCGATGGCACGGGGAGGGTGAGTATGATGTCCCAGCCACCGGCTCCTGCCGCGGCACCCCCTCCCCCGCTGGTTTCTGCCCAATGACTCGTGTATAAGCCGAGGGGGCATTTTCAGCACAAAAAAAGGTGCTGAAAATCTTGGCTTGTACACGAGTATATACGGTAAGTTACTATATTATGTTGTAACGTAAGTTATCAACATTTCTTGTTATAAAAACTGTTGCATTTAACTTGAGAGGTTAAAATAAATTTGTTAAAGTTGTTTGGACTATGTTGTTTTAATACAATAAAATAGTGCTTCTCCCCTATTTACCAGAACAGATAATTTGGCAGTCTCATGATGGACAATTGCCTTTCCTTTTTTTGTAACTTAAGTTGCCAAGTAATAACACTGTATTTTGTATTTAATTTTATTGTTGAAAAACTGTGTTGAAATCTATTGAGAATAGTTTAATGTACAATATACATTCACTCATTTTTGTGACTGCCTTCAAAGAACAGTCTGTAGCCAGTTTTTGGCTTGTGACTGTAACGTAAGTTACCATGGAATGACCCTATGCGGAATAATGGGCCCCATTATATTGTTCCATACAGAATAATGGGTCCCATATAATGCTCTATTCAGAATAATGGGCCCCACATAATGCTCTGTACAGAATGAGCCACACATAATGCTCCGTACAGAATAATGGGCTCCATACATAAAAAATAAATACTCAAATTCTTACCTCTCCTTGTTTCCCGCTGGCTGCAGGTCCGGTCTCCTCAGCTATGGTGTCTTCAGCCTATTCTGACACTCTGCACCACTTAGGACAGAGGGTGCGCTGTAGTGATAACAACGCATCGTCTGCCCTGAGACGTCAGCAAGTCAGAAGACATGGAAGAGACTGGACCTGTGGCAAGTGGGGAACAAGGAGAGGTGAGTATTTCAAACAGTTTAAAGCATGGGAAGTTGGAAGGGGCCACAGAGCGTGTCTGTGTCTCCGACGGTGAGTGGGCCCCCCTCTTTCGCTTAGGTCCCCGACCCTTGCCCCGGTGCATCTGGTGGTGACGCTGGCCCTGCTTGGACTGCATCATTTATCACACACAACTTTATTTCTGATAAATACGGTAATTCGTGAGTACTATAATTTAATCTGCGGGATTAAAAAAATTGTTTTTTATAATAATCTGTCGCTATAAAGATGCCACTTTTTTGTTCCCATCCTTTAGTAAAACATTTTGTGGTATGCAATTTGTTTTGTCTTTTACAGCGAGCCTACATACTTCGATGAGAACTGGTTAAACAGGATAAAAACTGATGTGGGAGACAATTGGAGGCTGAAGGTACAGTTCTTGGGAGAATGTGTCCACTATTTGTATGTGTGTGTGCTACCTCTTCCCCACATTACACTGATGTCCACTGTGAATACCATGACAAACATCTTGAAAAGTAATCTTATTGTCACCGTTTGTCTGTTGCCAGGCTGTGCTATCCTAAATTATACAATAACTACGTGCCAATATTTTAGAGGACTTTACAAAAAGTAGATTTCTTTTGGCCTAAAATTGAGAAATAACAGACTTTTCAATATGTGTGATGACTTTTTTTCATGAATCCGTAGCGAACTTCAAGGGATAATGAAAAATATGTGTGTTTGTGTATATAATATATATATAGAATATAAATATAATTTATTATATACCCATGCACACACATTATAAATGCATGCAAGGCACTTGTGCATGGTTAGGTGGGTTTCACCGTAGGTGCGTTTAGATGGGCTAATCTGGGCTCACTAGCGACACTGTCCCACTAGTTACAAGTAATTTGGCGCTCGTTTACCGGCTTGTTTACCCAGGCCAAGTACTGATGTGCACAGAATGGCCATTAGTATGATCAATCTGTTCCCATACAGCATCTTGTTGTCTATAGCACATCCCCTGTTTTACATGGTGAGCTGCAATGACCCATTGGGCGATTACCGGTATCAAATTTTTAAATTGGCCAATAATTGTGAACAAGCTAATACTAATTTTGATGAGAATTATCCTACGTCGACCCAAACAGAGGACAAATGCTAGACTATCAGGTGAGTTGTTTTTTTTAATGATATTCTTGCATGGGACTATTTTTGGCCCAGGCTCAATTATCTGATTTCTGCGCCACTAGATGGAATTTTACAGTGTATATATATATGTCCTGTAGTGTATGTAGTGGCTGGATGTTCCATAAAGGCCAGCTAGTCTGACCTACTGCGTGACTATCATTTTGGCTTAGCAGAAGCTTTACTTTGAATTCACAACAGGTGTTGTGCTTTTACGTCCTTTAGTGTTTTAGTTGGACATTGTGACGGGACAGAGATTAGCAGAGTCACTAGGGCATTGTTCTCATCTGTGTCGCAGAGAACTTAATGCAGTGATGGATCAATTGTCTCATGAACCTCTGCAGTGATCTACACAATCCATTAGTTTATCATTTTGAGTCTACAAGATAGGATCTGAGCTGCACAGATTTTTCTATGCTATCCAGTTGTAAAATGTACTACTCCTTTTTCTATAGTTATTTTGCACGTCTACAAGTGACTGATTAACCTCTTCCTAACATGGAATGTAAATTATAGCTCCAATCTGCCTAGGTGTTACCATAAATGAACAGGTCAGTATATCCTGATGATCGAGCAGACACAGGAGCTGTGACCATCAAGATCCCTGCCAGCACTGTCCCTGGCTGTTTAACTGTCTACAAGCTGAGGTTATTAGCGGCTTGTTGGGCCTTCCCAAAAGCACAAACCTCCTGTATATGCAACACAACAATTGTAAAAATATAAAAAAAAAAACCTCAAAATAACGTAAAAAATGTTTAGTCAATGAAAATACATTTTCATGTAAAAATGTATGGGTATCTGGTATTGCCACATCCATCTAAAAGTGACTGGACCATTGTTCATGCGACATCCGCCACAAAAAGTTGTAGAAAAGAATAATAATAATAATAAAAAGCTTCAAGAGAAACACTAGTACGTTGGCATCTAAAAGACATCGTATGCACAAGCACACATTATCTCCTGATGGAGCCATTCACTATATTGAGGCAGACAGAGCCACTTTAGATTCCATCTTGTCTCCTTCCTGGCGGTGTACCATCTTTTTTAGCCTCAACAAAAGCGCAGTCGACCATGCTTTTGTGCACCTCTGAAACGATGGACACTGTTGAAAAAGAGTTTGTACACAATTCAGAGTGACTCCATCTGGCTCATTATAGTGAAGGTTCTGTCTGAGTTATGTATTTCAGAGCTTTACACGGAATCTTCAATGTATGGTAAGTAGCATAAATGTGAACAGACTCTTAAAAATCATCAAAAATGTTTTGTATCCCAAAATGGTATTAGTAAAAAATACAACTCAGTGTGAAGAACCAGCACACATTCAGGTTGGTCATCTGTCAATGACGTTACTGGTAGCACAAAGGCTTTGGAAAAGCGAGATGGCTTCTCACCCCCCAAAAGAAATTCAGCAAATTCTGCACTCCCACGTCCAAATGCCCCACTCCCTTTTGAGCCCCAGTGTGCCTAAGCCACATTTAGTGCCCACATGTTTGGAATTTCTGTAGTGATGATAGCCCACCTAATTTCCGTGTCTCTGATCCTCCTGAGTCTTGCTGTATGGCTAAGCAGTACTGTACAGCCACATATGGGAAAATTTCTACATTCAGTAGAAATTGTGGGACAAATTTTGGTGCCGTTACCCACTTCCCCGTGTGAAAATGTAAAATCTGAGGCTAAAAAAAAATGTTGCTGGTAAAAATGTAATTATGCCCAATGGTATAAAATTCCAAGAGACACATGTGATATCAATATGATCATTGCACACCTAGATGAATCCATTGGGGGTGTAGTTTGTAAAATGAGGTCACAGATGGGGGTTTCCGCAGTTTTGGAACCCCAGGGCTTTACCAATGTGGCATGGCCCCCTCAAACCGTTCCAGCAAAATCTGATCACCAATATGGTGCTACTTCCCTTTTAAGCTTTGCACTGTGCCTGAGGAGTAGTTTTTGACCACATATAGGGTATTTGTGTAATCAGGAGATATTGCACAATCAATTTAGGGGTCCATTTTCTCCTGCTATTCTTGTGAAAATGAAAAAAATTGGAGCTAAAACAAAATTTTTGTGAGAAAAATATAATTATCAACGTTGTAAAATTCTCTGAAGTACCTGGGGGGGTGTTCAAGGTTCCCAACACACATCTAGATAAATTCCTTGAGTGGTCTGGTTTCCAAAATGGGGTCACTTGTGGGGGAGTTCCGCTGTTTAGGTACATCAAGGACCCTCCAAACGCTGCATGACGTCCGCTAATGATTCCAGCCAATTTTGCTTTCAAAAAGTCATACAGTGCCCTTTCCCTTCTAATCTCTGCCGTGCGCCCAAACACTGGTTTTCCCCGACATATTAGTTATCTGCGTATTCAGGAGAAATTGTACAACAAATTTTGGAGTCCATTTTTCTCCTGTTACTCTAGTGAAAACAAAGAAATTTGGGTCTAAAGTAAAATTTTTGTGAACAAAGGTTAAATGTTAATTTTTTTCCCTTACACATTGCAAAAATTCCTGTGAAGCACTTGAAGGGTTATTAAACTTCTTGAATGTGGGTTTGAGTAGTTGAGTGAATTTTTCAAAATTCGGTTCTTATTACGATCGGTGGTGAATATTGTTTTTACAATATTCGCCGAACACAGACAAACGTCAGTGGAGTCAATGGAAATAGAAATGAGCAAATATGTTCGGAACTGATCATCAAACATAAATTCTGCATATTCTGCAATAGGGTACAAATAGGGCAAATTCAGATTCAGTGCGACCGATTCCGAACATAATTGCTCAACTCCAGTTTTGAGTACTTTAAGAGGTGCAGTTTTTAGAATGGTGTCATTTTTGGGTATTTTCTGTCATATAGGCCCCTCAGTCACATCAAATGTGAGGTGGTCCCTTAAAAAAAAAGAAAAAAAAAAGTTTTTCTCATTTTTACAACAAAATTTAGAAATTGCTGGTCAACTCTTAACCCTTATAGCATCCTTACCAAAAAAATGTTTAAAAAATTGTGCTGATGTAACGTAGACATGTAGGAAATGTTGTTTATTAACTATTTTGCGTGACCTAACTCTTGTGATTTACAAGCATAATAATTTGAAAATTGCTAAATTTTCAAAAATTTTCGCATTTATTTGTGGAAAAAAAAATTAAGTCATATCAAACAAATTTTACCACTATGATGAAGTATGATATGTCACAAAAAAAAAAATCTCAATCTGTGGGAACCATTGAAGCATTCGCGTTATTACCTCATAAAGTGACTCTGGTCAGAATTGTAAACATGGTCGTGCAAATGTAAACAGACTTGGAGGTATTTTTTAAGGCTATGTGCACACGTTGCGGATTCTGCTGTGGAATTTTCCGCACAGATTTTGCTAAATCCGCAGGTAAAATGACCTGCGTTTTACCTGCGGATTTAGTGCAGATTTGCTGCAGTTTTTGTGCGGATTTCCCCTGCGTTTTGAGACCTGCGAATTCCTATAATGGAGCAGGTCTCAAAACACTGCGGATCTGCGCAAAAGAAGTGACATGCTGCAGTTTTAAATCCGCAGCAAATCTGCGCGGAAAAATCCGCAGCATGTGCACTGCGTTTTTTGATTTCCATTGACTAGAATGGTACTGTACATCACTTGCAGTTCTGCTGCAGATCTGCAAGGCAAAATCCGCTGCGGAGCCGCAGCAAAATCCACAACGTGTGCACATACCCTAAATATAATTTTTTTTAATTAAGTAAAATATGATAAAAATAACTTTAAAATATTTGCTATTTCCACTTTTAACCGTTTAACAACCACTGATAGGCCTTTTAATGGCGCTGAGGAATAAAGGTATAGCAACCCCCAGAGTCGGAATTTCTCCGGGGTCTTGGCTACCGGGGGTTGTGGAGACCCCAGAGAACATGATTCGGGTCGTTTTTTACCGACACCAGTGTTGTGATTGCCATTATTAATGGAATAACGGCGACCGCAAAAAAAAAAATAAAAGGTCCGATTTCCCATTTAATTTTTCTCTCCTCTGATGTGATCGCACATCAGAGGAGAGAGAAATGGGGTCCCCCGAATCCCGCGCGGTACCTCCCTGGTGTCCTTGCATTCCCCCTCATGAAGTCCCCCTATCGCCGACGTCTTCTTCCGGGAAGAAAATGGTGGGCGCATGCGCAGTGCACCCACCGAGATCTGCCAACCGGCAACAGTAGGAAATTCTTCCTATTGGTTTATTTTGATCACTGTGATAGGGTCTATCACAGTGATCAAAATATAAAAAGTAGTAAATCAAATCCCCCTTTTATCACGCCCTTAGTTAGGGAAAAATAATAAAATAAAAAAAGTGTTTATTTCCATTTTTCCATTAGGGATAGGGTTGGGCTAAAGTTAGGGTTCGGGTTGGAGTTAGAATCTAGGGGTTTCCAAACGTGAAATGGCGCCACCATTGATTCCAGCCAATTTTATGTTAAAAAATTCAAATGGTGCTCCCTCCCTTCTGAGCCCTGCCATGCGCCCAAACAGTGGCTTTCCCCCACATTCGGGGTATTGGCGTACTCAGGAGAAATTCCACAACAAATTTTGTGGTCCATTTTCTCCTGATACCCTTGTGAAAATAAAACATAATTGGTTCCAAAGTAAATTTTTGTGAAAAAAGTAAAATGTTCATTTTTTCCTTCCACGTTGCTTTAGTTCCTGTGAAGCACCTGAAAGGTTAATAAACTTCTTGAATGTGGTTTTGCGCACCTTGAGGGGTGCAGATTTTAGAATGGTGTCACTTTTGGGTATTTTCTGTTATATTGACCCCCCAAACTCACTTCAAATGTGAAGGTGGTCCTTAAAAAAAAAAAATGGTTTTGTTGGAAAAATGAGAATCGATGGTCAACTTTTAACCCTTATAACGTCCTAACAAAGAAAAAAAATTGTTTCCAAAATTGCGCTGATGTAAAGTAGACATGTGGGAAATGTTATTTAATTATTTTGTGTGACACCACTCTCTGATTTAAGGCTACAAAAATTAAGTTTGAAATTGCAAAATTTTTTACATTTTTGCCAATTTTATTTATTTTTTTTAATAAATACAAGTTATAGGGAAGAAATTTTACCACTAACATGAAGTACAATATGTCACGAAAAACATTCTCAGAATCCCTGGGATACCTTGAAGCATTCCAGAGCTATAACCTCATAATGTAAGTGGCCAGAATTGTAAAAATTGGCTTGGTCATTAAGTACCAAATTGGCTCTGTCACTAAGGGGTTAAACACTAGGGGGAGCAGCTGCTGACATTTGCCATGATAATGTAGTGTACAACTAGCTCACATTAACATTGCAGTACATGTGGGCGGGGTCTGCTCACATGTGTCTGACGGCTCCTCCCCTTCTGGGTGTTTGCAACAGGATAATAAAGGATGAAGTTTAGGATTACAGCGTGGAGCCATTTTGTTGGTGACTGCAAAGTGATATTGACAAGTAGACATTGTCACCTAGGATGGACGGCAGCCACGATTTTGTTAATTTCCCATATAGTGCTCCACAGTATAATGTGCTCCAAACAGTATAATGTCCCCATATAGGGCTCAATAAAGAATAAAGACTAGAATCACATTGCAGCACCATTTTGTTGGTGACTGCACTGATCTACACGTGCTCTATTAAACCGAAGGAGCAGCGACAGTGACTTCATCCATTGGAAAGTATCAGGGCTGTGGCGGTGAAGGGCCAGGCACAGTTTATTTTGTGTAGAGTCAAAAATGTGAGGGGAGGAGACATGGAATATGATGTCTCTTCCCCATCATATTCCATGCCTCTTTCCCCTCATATTTCATGTCTCTCCCTCAACCCCCTCAGATTCCGTGTCTCAACCATCCCCTTCATATTCCATTCACCGCCGCAGCCCTAATACTCCTGAAATGCTGCTACATCCTGCTGTTATTGCTCCTGTTACTCGCCGCTCCACGCTGCTTCCGGTACTCGCCGCTTCTCTGATGTATGCTCTTCTGTTTACATTGTTTGGCCTCCGCTGCCCCTCTGGTCTGCTCCAGCTTGTCCTCCTCACAACACAGGACCTGTTATGCCGGCAGTGTATGGTCACAGGTCCTGTGATAGAGGATATTTGAGCTCATCGGATAGCACTGGGCGATAATAAAATGGCGCTCGGCCACAGCTATAGCTGTGAATTGTGCAGTCCACAGAGGTGGGCCCAGTTCACAGCTGATGCAGCTACAGTGTTGGAGATGGGGCCGACATCTGACCGCTGTCTCCTTTGCCAGGGGCTGCCATATTTGCAGCTTGTAAGTGTCGTACAGTGACTCTTACACACCTGCAAAATAACGTGGCAGCCCACAGTGGCTGCATTAAAAAATTATAAAAGAAAAACCCAAGAAATTTAATTCAGTGCAATATTGGTTAAAACTACATATTTTGTAACATTTTTATTTTTTAAATATAAAAACATGGCATTTTCCCCTTACGCTCTTTTCACATTTGTCCACTGGCTAGCTGACAGTTTTTGTAGGTTGTATATCCTTTTTAAAAAAAAAAAAAGACAGCTACATATTAGACAGCTGTAGTTCCTAAACCCTCACTCCAATTACGATGTGAACACCCTCAAATTAAAGCGGATTCTGCACATGAGCCCATATCTACTATATAATCGTCTAATTCTGTCTGTCTGTAACGGAAATCCTGCGTCGCTGATTGATCGCGCCTGGCTGGACACGACCAATCAGTGACAGGCGCAGTCCAGCTGCGAATTGGCGCAGGATTTGAACCACGCATGCCACTGCTATCGTCGGGAGATCAGCAGCGCTAGCCACGGGTCATCTCCTGCCGCATGGAGGTCAGCGGCGACGCAGCCGGGAGATGACCGGCGCCAGCCAGTCATCTCCCGGCTGCTCGCAGCGGAAGTACCCCGACCGGCGGCCTCCATGTAAACCCCAGCAGCAGCCTCCACGTACACCCCACCAGCAGCCTCTATATACATCCCAGCGGCAGCTTCTATATACATCCCAGCAGCCTCCACGTAAACCCCATCAGCAGCCTCCACGTACACCCCACCAGCAGCAGCCTCTATATACCCCAGCAGCCTCTATATACATCCCAGCGGCAGCTTCTATATACATCCCAGCAGCTTCCACGTAAACCCCAGCAGCAGCCTCCACGTACACCCCACCAGCAGCAGCCTCTATATACCCCAGCAGCAGCAGCCTCCACGTAAACCCCACCAGCAGCAGCCTCTATATACCCCAGCAGCAGCAGCCTCCACGTAAACCCCAGCAGCAGCAGCCTCCACGTAAACCCCAGCAGCAGCAGCCTCCACGTAAACCCAGCAGCAGCAGCCTCCACGTAAACCCCAGCAGCAGCAGCCTCCACGTATACCCCAGCAGCAGCAGCCTCCACGTATACCCCAGCAGCAGCAGCCTCCACGTATACCCCAGCAGCAGCAGCCTCTATATACACCCCAGCAGCCTCTATATACACCCCAGTTGTATTATGTTCTATGAGCAATAACATTTAATGATAGTGTATATATTTTACCCGGAAAATCCTGTGTATTCATTGCATTATTCTTAAATCTTCATAAATAAACTACATACATATTCTAGAATACCCGATGCGCTAGAATCGGGCCACCATCTAGTTGATTATATACCGTAACTGTATCCTCAATATGTTTTGGTAAAAATGCCAAATCTTGTCACTGTCAAAATATTTCTGGACCTCACTATATTTCTGATCTCATTTTCTCCTTTTAGATCAGTAATCTGAAGAAGATTTTGAAAGGTATTTTGGACTACAATCATGAGGTAACTACATTGGAATGCTGAAGATAATGACATTGCTTGGGTTTATAATGAATAACCTCTATTTTGCACAAAATGCATTTTTGTCATGTATTTTCACAATTTTTATATTGTACTTTTTCCCTTTGGAGTCTATTAGACGTTGAGGCTGGTTTTCGGGTCCCAGATGTGGAATAGCTACGCCACAAGGATGTTGGGGGGGCAATAAGTTTCCCTTTCCTTGCCTTGGATGTGCGTTCAAAATTGTTGGACAAATGTTGGTGTATTAGTCAAAGTACCACCAGTTCACTACTGCAGTTTCAGGTGCAATCCTCTAGGTTTCATCCTCGAGGACCCCCTAATATATACAGTCGGTCCAGGCAGAGAAGCGACACTCCAGCAGGATTATGTACTGTTAAAATTGCCTTTTTCCTCTGTGTAAGCAAAAACTGCGGTTTATATTTGCCCAAAAGGTCCATCTTCCGCTAAATAATCCTGTGGGGAGTGCGGCCTCTTTTTGGAGAGAGATGCACAATAATGTAATATTAGACTTTCTATCACTACATACTTGTTTGCTTTGCGATTACATAGAAACTCCCCACAGCTTGAGTTTTATTGTTGCTGAATCATGTGCATGCTTTAGCTCTTCATATTCTCTTTTAATATTTTTATCTCCATTGCTTTCAGATTTTGGGACATCAGATAAATGATTTTGCGCTTCCAGATGTGAGTTTGGTTGGAGAGCACTCGGACGCATCTGAACTAGGACGAATGCTGCAGCTTATTTTAGGCTGTGCTGTAAAATGTGAACAAAAGCAAGGTAATCCATGTTTGTCTTTATTGTCCTTTGATCTTGTCATAAGTTTAAAGATCATATTTATCTCCTCCACTTGATCGCAGGTGAACAAACCCTAGTTTTAGCTACTTGTTTCAAATGCATACTTTTTAGATAACCCATTTTTCCAACAAATGTTAACAATTAGATAATGTAGAATTCACCGTCTCAGAATCTCATTGGATCAGAAGTTTAAACACAACCAAGTTGACTGTTCCTTTATGTATCTTGGAAAATTCCTGAAAATTATGTCATGGCTCTAGAAGCTTCTGATAGGCCTATTGACATAATTTGAGTTGAAGTTGTACATGTGGCAGTATATTTCACTGAATCCTGTTTTTGTGTTCAATTTTATATTTATTTATTATATATATATATATATATATATATATATATATATATATATATATATATGTTTATATATGTATGTGTATCTATTATTTGGCAGTTTTTTTTTCTTAAGTATTACTATCGGTATTAAAAAATGAAAAAAAAAAAAAATGAAATCTTGAAGTCTTCTAACTGGGCCCATAAGTTTCTTTTGTTTGTTTTTTTTTTAGACTCTATTGTTTCTGAAAATTCACATGTACATTAGGCACAATGGATAGACAGTCCTTATCTTTTGTATTGAAGCATCTAATGATAATGCAATGGTCACTGTGAAAGTCTAAAGCGGCAGACGCAGAAGGCACCAATGTAATTCTCTAAATGAAAGTGTATGTGCCCATGGAATAAATAACCGAGGTTCAGTATAATAAGAAATATAATCCAACCTGGAAAAAAAATTAGACAATTAAACCATTATAATATATAAAAAGTATAAGTTTATGAAATATACAAAACAAACAAACATGTTGCTAAAAAAGGTGATTCTTAAAAATGGGAAAACCAGCAGGTGGCGCCACAATTCAGTTTGCATTGCAGGAGGAAAATGTATGTAGTCATAGTTTAAATTCCCACAAGAATGAACAATAGCGAAGTCCATTCTTAAGTACATATATAGATACTTTCAATAAATTGCGACAGTCATAATAGAACAAATAGTATAAAGGTGTTTTAGGTGTAATAATAGCAATGATTACTAGTAGGTAGATTGCCATAAAATGGCTGCCGTGGGACATAAGTCATAAAATAGAATAAGGAAATGGGTAAAAGAGGGAAAAAACATATTGTAATTAACTCCATTAGAGTGTGGTGCCAAGTCCCAACGTACTGGTTTCAGCGTTTAAGCCTCATCTTGGTGTCATTATGAAAAGAGGGTGAGAAGGGTCTGCTGTAACATTGGTTTGGATCCTGGGTTATCAACTGTGCAGGTGTTGTCTGTCATTTTAAGGCTACGCTCACACGTTCAGTATTTGTTCCACTCCTGGTTTTGGCTTACAAGCAGAGGAAAATTATAATAGAAACATGTCACCACTTCTTCCTTTCTCACCCACTCCTGGTTCGGTTTTACAAATACTGATGGAAAATATTGAACGTGTGAACATGGCCTAATACTACACCTGCTTATGATAAGAAGTCTAAAAAAAAGCCCCAGTGGCCAGTGTAAAAATTACATTACTAATTTTAATTGTTTCATGATAAGAAAAAAAAAATGGCCCACATTTTAGAAAATACATGCAACACAAAAAACAGATTTTAAACAATAGGTAATTTTCTTATTGTAGCTTCCATTTTAAGACTAGTCTTCAAGGCCCATTTGCCTCTTTGGCGTCATTGGAAAATCAAAAATTGGTCAACATGTTAGAAAAAGAATTGAGGACCTCCACAAGTTAGGTACATCCTTGTGATTACAGAAGGTAACCCTACATGTACCAATTAAATGAACAATTTTATTTCAATATTAAAACCCTCAAATATATACTGAACAAAATAATTTTTTGACATTTATATGGAGGACAAATCAATTAACTTAAACACCCAGTAATTGGATATATTCCTCAAGGGAGTCAATCTAGTGTGACAGTCACTGGCTTTGTAGAGGAAGGGAGGTATGTGTCACTGCGCATGCAGCGGTCAGTGATGTGAAACCGCAATGTTTTTCTATTTCCAGTACACTAGGTGCTCAGAGGTTAGTACCGAGTTTAATGGGCCTGTTTTATGTGAGCTTCCGCAGTGCGAGTGGGAGGTTGCTCGCCGTACCCCTTTCCCTGCAGGACCTGCAGGTGTTTGAGGTCCTGCAGTGATGTCCTGATCACGTGACCAGCACATGTGATGTTATACCTGGACCTGTGGTTCAGTCTGTGTGGTGCTGTGGGGAGAAGCTGTACTTCCCACAGAAGTGAGGACTGAGAGTTGTTTCCCGAACAGTGTGCGGGAGGACCCCGCACCAAGGAGGACTGAACTGTATGCTATCATTTTTTTTTTTGTTTTGTTTTTTCTGTCGTGCCCGGGGTGCTGTGGTTTGTTTTCAACACCGTGGCTTATGCTGCATATAATAAACACTCAGGTGTTTTTAAGTGCACGTGCTCCTGAGTCTACCTGAAGGCTTCTACAAGGCGTGACAACCCCTCACACTAGTGATTTTTTAGAGATCTGATAAATCTAATAGGTTCCCTTGCCCTGTGCTCAGTGCCTAATTGGACCGATGTATTGACCTGACCTGAAAGGCTGCTCAGCAAGGAAGATGCCAGGTTACAGTTTGCAAATGCACATGGGGATGAAGATCCTTCTTTTAGAGAAACGTCCTCCAATCTTATGAAAACTGTCCATGACGACCATCATGATGCGTGAAGGAAAAAGGAGGGAATTTTGCAAGCAAAAGAACATCATCCCAAGAGGAAGGGACTGGTGCGCTCCACAAAATAGATGACATTATGAGGATGAGATAATTTTGTGGAGTTATTGATTCATCTCAAGTCATTAGTCAAGAAGTTAAAGAAAATGGGTCTTCCAAATGAACAATGACCACAAGCATACTTCCATTTTTTTTTCTATTTATTTTACTCATGTTTATATAGCGCCATTAATTTCACAGTGCTTTACTGACATTATCGACACTGACCCCTATTAGGGAATCTAGATTATGATCCCCATGAATATGTCTTTTGGAGTGTGGGAGGAAACCTACGCAAACATGGGGATAGGATACAAACTCCTTGCAGATGTCCTTTGTGGGTTTTGAACCCAGGACCCCAGTGTTGCAAGGCTGCAGTGCTAACCACTGCGGTTGTTTCAAAATGACCCTAAGATCAACAAGGTAATGGAGTGGCCATCAGGAAGCCCTGATATCAATGCCATTGAAAATGTATGGGCAGAACTAAAAAGCATGTGTGAGCAATCCAAATAATGCAATAGATGAGACAAGTGACGTCGCTGTCCACTTGTGCACGTTTCTTCAGAAGTGTCTTTAGTTCCATAAAGATGCGGTCCATTCTGGTATCTTCCGTTTTGATACAGGAAAGACATCCCTCTCCCATAATGATAGTTCTGCTTTATGTCACTTGTCTTATCTATTGCATTATTCCTGTGTCCTGTTGTGTATATAAATATGTGATTCTTCAGATGTTGTATTAGTCTTTGCCTGATGAAGAGACCTGAGTAGTCTCGAAAGCTTGCAATTTGTTACCATTTTTTCAGTTAGCCATTAAAAGGTATCAACCACTGAGGACTCTCAAGTCTAAATGTGTTTTTTCTTTGGCATTGCAAGCAGATTCACATTTAGCATTCCTATCTATTCCTCTTCTATTAAGCCCATCACTTATTGCCTGCTGTTTGATCTCACTAGTACCAGAAACATTTTTTTTTATCACACTCTTTTAAAGACTTGTAGTTTGTGCAACTTCCTGAATGGTAACCCAAAGGCCAGAGACTTTTATTATGACATTTAGGTTTGGATGCCCTGTTGTTTATCGGGGCTCATGTCATCAGAAAACAGCAAGTAGTGACTGCCTTTTTTTTCCATGTTAGAATTTTATATAGTGTGATTGGGATTATTGTATGTCAGTGTATTTACATATGTCCCCTATTGTAAATATATTATTGTATGTGACCTTTCGTTGCAGAGTACATCCAAACCATTATGATGATGGAGGAGTCCGTACAGCATGTGGTGATGACTGCCATCCAGGAGGTATGAGATCTTTGGTTATACTTTTCTTCCCTGTTTGCTCCTAATAAAGAATGCTGGTTAGTTTGCCAGTTCCTAACCATGTACTGCACTCGCCTATTGGCTTTTACCTCTATGCTATCGTTATACCGATGCCTCTACCGTGTGCCAGTCATTACACTGGTTACCCATCCGCTGCAGATTCCAGTATAAACTTATTACCCCCACCCACAAAGTACTTCATGGCTCAGCACCACCCTACATCTCCTCCCTTGTCTCAGCCTACCATCCTACCCGTGCCCTCCGTTCTGCTAATGACCTGAGGTTAGCGTCCTCAATAATCAGAACCTCCCACTCCCATCTGCAAGACTTTTCACGTGCTGCGCCAATTCTTTGGAATGCACTACCCGAGTTAATATGATTAATCCCTGATTGCCACAGTTTTAAGCGTGCCCTAAAAACGCATTTGTTCAGACTGGCATACCGCCTCAACGCATTAACCTAACTATACCTGTGTGGCCCATTCAAAGATTTTTTACCATAACCAGGTTCCTCGTATCATATTTACACCTGCTTTATGCATTTAATAGCCCTCTGTGTCTGTACTGAGAGAGAGAGAGACCTTGATTCTTGATCAGCAAAACACTGGTCCGGCGCCATAGATTTACATTGTTTCCGGCCGCCTGAAGTGCCGATTCAGGCACTGTCAAGCGGCTCCGGAAAAAAAAAAAAAAACGTTGCAGCAAGCGTCTTGTCCGGCCGCCGGAATGTACAATTCCGACGGATCCGGCCAAAAACGGATGCAACGCAGTGACATCAGGCGCGATCCAGCGATAATGTAAGTCAATGCTAAAAAAACGCATCCGGTACCGGATCCGTTTTTTTAAAAACACTCCGGATCGCGCCTGATTCAAAAAGCCTGAAGTGTGAAAGTAGCCTAAGGCTGGTCCAAACAATAATAAGCAATTGTTACCATCCACCTTTCATGTCTCCCCTTTTTCCTCATAGATTGTAAGCTTGTGAGCAGGGCCCTCATTCCCTTGGTATCTGTTTTGATTTATGTGTTTATTGTTATGCTGTAATGTCTATTGTCTGTACAAGTCCCCTCTATAATGTAAAGTGCTGCAGAATATGTTGGTGTCATAGAAATAAAATTATTATTATTATTATTATTAGGATTATTATGCTATAGAGGACTTAGAGGATTTTACCATGAACAAAAATGCATTTTAATCAGTACATCTTGGAATAATAATAATTTCCATAATTGGATGTGAATAAATAAAATGTTCCTGTGCTGACATAATCTTATACATGTGCCTGCTGTGTACTGTGTAATGGCTGTAGGCTGCAGGGATGTATTCTGTTCATACTACAGCTCCGGGGCATGGGAGGAAAAGAGTACACAGATATTACAGCAGGGGATTGATTCTTTCTTTGAAGTAAAACATTGTTATAAACAGGCAGGGAAATGTTTTATCTCACAGAAAGTATCAGGTGTGATCCCATGCCGTAATGTTTGTATACTCTTTTACTTCTCCCCTCCTGATCAGACTATGTCCCTGCACGATCAGACACGGCCATTACACAGTACACAGCAGAGGCACATTTATAAGATTATCTCAGCACCGGAACCGTTCATTTATACACATCCAATTGTGGAACTTATTATTCCAAGTTCTATAGATTAAAAGGAAAAATTTTGTTTGTGGGAAAAGCCTTTCAAAGTGATGTTCCCACTTGCAAAAATGTAGCTTTTTTTTATTTCCCAGGTGTTGGCTCCAGAAAACAAAATGGCAATCTGCTCTGATTGCATTTTTGCTGCATTTTGTATTTATGCATTTACCCTTTTTATTTTTTGTGCAGATTTGAAGCGCCGTTTTTAATGTATTTTAGTGTAGAAATGCTGGAATTCTGCCCTTAAACACAACTGCATTTTTTATATGTACTTTTTCAGAATCCTATAGGGAGAAACCAAAGTTTCAGTGTTTTTATATTGGGGCATGTGTATTCATAACATTGCATCCACTCTGACTTGAACTATTAAATGCAGGAGATTTTCTGCACAAAAACACACATTGTTTACACTACGCAAGAACTTTGTCCTTCTAAAAGCATTTCCAGCTTTCCCGATGCCACCTGGCATTGCATGTTTGCCATATTGCTCAGTGCTATCCATCGCCTATATCATGCATGAATAAAGTACAGAAATTGCTTCCATTTTGAAAGGTAACTTCCATCTCCTAGAGTGATGGCGTTTCTCTAATTTTTGAGCTGTGTTCCTGAGAATGATGAACCTGCAGCGGTGGTGTGTGGTGTTTTTCCCTGCACAAACGCTGCGTAGATATCTGCAACGATGTATACAACTTAGCGGGTTGTGCGGGAAATACTAAGAGAGGACTACCAGGGATCTTATAAGGACTTCCTGTCCTACAGTATGTCCCACTTTATAAGATGGGGAAAACCATTTTATCACTGATTGCTCCACTTAAAAAAATTTGGTTAAAATTAAAAAACATTTCTTCACAACTAGGCAGTGTGGTCTTACAACTGGGCATTGCCCTGATTGCCATGAGCTCCTAATACTGCCCTGGCTGCTGGAATAGATGGCAGTCATCTGGCTCCATTAGGGAAGCCAAGCCTTTCACCTGTAGCAGCCGATAGGCTTAATGTGTGATGGTGTCAGGGCCAGCAGAACAGGATCTATGGCTACTAGAGGTTGCACTGAGCATGGAAACCCTCTCGAAGTGGCCTGCATCCCTGCTTAGATCTTATGGACATAGGTATTTATATTTGCACATTTCCTTTAAAATGAGGACAGTTGGCTACTACCGCATTTACCGTACATTTTAATTTTTTTTTCTAGCCAATGGGTTTACCTGATACTAGGTTAAACTAGTTGCACTTTTTTTTTTTGAATGCTTATTTCATGTGTCACTGACTCCATCATATTCTCAGGGCGTTTTTGTAATGCAAACGTTGTCTACTCTTTTTACTATTTAGTGTAGTAAAGTGGAAGTAAAACGTGGTCAGAGAAGTAACATTCCCTTTATTTTTCCAGACTCTATCAGCACCTATTCTAATAGATCTTTGACATACTCTGTGATTGGTTTTCTATAATTCATTGCTTTGCACAGTTTATTCATAGAGCCATTTCTTCTAAATGAAGCATTGAATATTCTCCGACATGTCTCTTATAACATTGTGGTCTCTTTTCAGCTAATGAGTAAGGAAACCCCAGTGTCTATTGGAACAGATGCCTATGCCGAACTTGACAAACAGGTAACACTTGGGGTTGGGGAGGGGATTTAAACAACTCTTGAATGCCGGGATTCTGATACAAAAATGTGCTAAATATTTCTGCATTGGTTGAACAGTTTTCTTAAAAAGTGGGCAGAACTTAGCAGTATCGGGCGTAGTCAAATGCGCGTCACTAAATTTACATACTGGCGTAAATTCCAACGGAAATTTCAATTTGTGGGGCATTGGTAGCCCAAAATGCCTCGGCTATCTTTAGAGATAAGTGCCTTTCTTAATAAATTTGAGCCACTTGTGCCATTTGAGGTGTTTTTTTTGTTTTTGTTTTTAAGACTGAAGTATCATATGACGGTCTTGATAAAATCACTGAATTTGCTCCAGTTTCCCTATAAGACATGGCTTCTCATACATTAAATAAAAATCCCCACTTGAACCAGAACATGTGCCATAAGAAAATAAGTGAAATAAAATAAAAAGCTACTGGAAGCATTCATTTTCTATCTTCTGGGAGAATTCCACAGAGCAGCAGCAGACATACTGTCTCAAGTGCAATAATTGAGGTTTTGTGTTTTGCAGAGGATCTACACAATTCTCCTGCTGATGCAGCATTGCATCCCGTGCTTTATTTGGGGCTGGGTTGTAGTTTGTGCCACCTTGTAAGGAACTACTCTGAGCAGGAAAAATGCCAGTGGTTTCTCATGCCTTCATTCTCGGGTTAGGTGGGGTCCTTGGGATTAGGCCTCCGAATTATGGCATTTTTTATTATTATGCCATTCCAGCAATTTCTATTTATTGTGGTTGAAAAAATTGTTTTGGGATAGTTTTACAGCTAAACTGGACTTATTAGCCAAAACTAATCTTTTTTTTTTTTTTAAATCTCTCAATAGCTAAAGAAATCAACAGAAGAACTGAATGAAGCACTGGCAGCAAAAGAAGAAATTGCTCAGAGGTGTCATGAACTCGACATGCAGGTTAGTATCTGTGTGTCATCCCAAGTAGCCTGGTGTACACTTTTGGGATGAAATAATATCATCGAACATACTGATATGACTTCCCTAAAGTGTACCTCTCAGATATATTTGACTCACTGTATATATGTCAGGTTCTCACTCCTCTTCGCTCTAAATTAGATTAACCCTTTATGCATTGTTTTCATTGTTACCTTGTGGCTAAGGGCCCCGTCTCACATAGCGAGATCGCTGCTGAGTCACAAGTTTTGTGACGCAACATCGATCTCAGCAGCGATCTTGCTATGTCTGACACGTACCAGCGATCAGGCCCCTGCTGTGAATCGCTGGTCTTTTTTTTTGATCGCTGGTCTCCCGCTGGCCAGCACGCATCGCGCTGCTGCAGGGAGCTGGTAACCAAGGAAACCCGATGTGTACGTTGGATACCAGCGCGCTGCTGCAGGGGAGCTGGTCGGCGCTCATAGCAGTGCAGTAAATCAGCTACATATGGTGATCTGCTCATCGCCTATATGTAGCAGAGCCAACCGAGTTGTGCGTGCTTCTAGATTGCCATGGAGGCTATTGAAGCATGACAAAAGTAAAAAAAAAAAAAAAAATCCCAGTTTTTTTTAACTGAGCATGCTCCTGACAGGTTAAAACACAAACAAAAGATATATATATATCAGTTCATAAGGTACTGTCACACTAAGCGAGATCGCTAACGAGATCGCTAAAGAGTCACCGATTTTATGACGCAGTAGCGATCTCGTTAGCGACGCAGCTGTGTGTGACATGTAGCAGCGATGTGGCCCCTGCTGCGATGTCGCTGATCGCTTATGAACGTTCTGAGACGTTTTTTGGTCGTTGGTGTCCCGCTGGTGAGCCTGAATCGCTGAGTGTGACACCCTTTATGAATGACTTTACCAGCGTCGCAGGTGGGACTAGGTTTTCAAAACGACCGCAGAGGTCGTTATACAGATCGCTGATCTCTGATGAGATCTTTGTGTTTGGAATCTAACTAGCGACCACATGGCGATCGCACTAGCGATCTCGCCA
>JARQOD010000001.1:564223302-564303451 GCA_033576555.1 Oophaga sylvatica | reverse complement strand
GAAAAGACAGAAGCACCCGACATGAAATGACACTTGGTGTACATAGGGTTAACCATGTCTTTTCATGTCCTTTGCTATCTAATTTGCACAAACAATTAAATCAGTCTATGTGTGCAAAATTTCACACCTGTAGGGGTTAATTAAAGGTGTAAATTCGTTGTAAAAAAAAACGGACTTTTTTGCTACGAATTTACACCTTTAATTAACCCCTACAGGTGTGAAATTTTGCACACATAGACTGATTTAATTGTTTGTGCAAATTAGATAGCAAAGGACATGAAAAGACATGGTTAACCCTATGTACACCAAGTGTCATTTCATGTCGGGTTCTGCATTTTCACAAAAGCCGGCAATTGAATTAGCGGCTATTATACTATGTAGAAGTGTATGAACTACAAATATAAATATATATATATGTGTCACAAATTCAATGACATGTATATATATATATGAGGTGTAAAATTGCTGAAAAAAAATGCGTGGGCTCCCGCCCTATTTTTGCAACCAGACAGACAAAGCCAGTGAGTGGGGGCAGATAATAATAGCCCAGAGAGGGAACATTATTTTTGCCCCCCCCCCGGCTACTAATATCTGCCCCCAGACACCCCAGGAAAGACAAATCTATAATTAGATTCGCCCTTTCTGGCACTTTGCCCGTCTATTCCCATTGCCCTGTAGTGGTGGCGAATGGGTTAATATGGGGTTAAAGCCACCTTGCTATTGAAAGGTGACCTTAAGCCAGGTTAATAATTGAGAGCTGTCAATTAGACAACTATAAATTATTAATCCTATTGCATGAAATAAAAATAAAACACACACACTTTAATTAAAAATCATTTTAATGAAATAAAGACACATGTTTTTGACCATATTTTATTTTACTGCAAAAACCATTTCCTGTAATAAAAATAAAATAAAAAAGCAAAATTATTCTTACCTATCCCATGCACAGTCAGGTCCCACGGTGTAATCCTTCAGAAAGGGTTAATGTTTACTGCAGGGACCGCAGCTAATGCTGCAGCCTCACAGTAAACCCCAAATGAATGAGTTCCTCTCCTGCCTGACAGGAGAGTAAAGGCTGGGTGTCACATAACGATACACCAGCGATCCCGACAACGATATGCACTTGTCAGGATCGCTGGTGTATCGCTACATGATCGCTGCTGAGCTGCCAAACAGGCAGCTCAGGCAGCGATCTGGGACAGCGACACTGCGGGTAACATCGCTTAAGGGCCCGTCTCACATAGCGATATCGCTACCGAGATCGCTGCTGAGTCACAAGTTTTGTGACGCAGCAGCGAGCTCACCAGCGATATCGCTGTGTGTGACATTCAGCGACGATCAGCCCCCCTGCCGGGTATCGCTGATCGTCGCAGAAATGTCAGGATCTTTTTTTGATCACTGGTTTCCCTCTGACAGGCACGCATCGCTGCGTGTGACAGGTGGGAGACCAGCGATCCGCTGGTAACCAAGGTACACAGCGGGTTTCCAGGCACCGCGCAGCGCTTGGAAACCCGCTGTGTACCTTGGATACCAGCTCCCTGCATCAGGGCGCTGGTATCCAAGGTACACAGCGGGTTTCTAGGCACAGCCCCGCGCCTGGAAACCCGCTGTGTACCTTGGTTACCAGCGGATCGCTGGTCTCCCGCCTGTCACACGCAGCGATGCGTGCCTGTCAGCGGGAAACCAGCGATCAAAAAAAGGTCCTGACATTTCAGCGACGATCAGCGATACCCGGCAGGGGGGCTGATCGTCGCTGAATGTCACACACAGCGATATCGCTGGTGAGCTCGCTGCTGCGTCACAAAACTAGTGACTCAGCAGCGATCTCGGTAGCGATATCGCTATGTGAGACGGGCCCTTAAGTGGAAAGCTTAATTGATTGCTTTCCACTTTCACTTCAGGTCAGCCAGGGACACAATCAGTGACGTCAGAGGGAACTGATTAACAAAAATAGGGGTTCCCTTCGAAAAAAAAATGGCGTGGGGTCCCCCCTATTTTTGTTAACCAGCCAGATGAAGCAGACCGCTGAGGCCTGGATTTTCAGGCTGTTAAGGAGCCAAGATCCATGGACCTTGCCAGCCTGATAATACTAGGCCACAGCAGTCTGCATATCTTGGCTGATTAACAAAAATAGGGGATCCCCTCGAAAAAAATTGGCGTGGGGTCCCCCCTATTTTTGTTAACCAGCCAGATGAAGCAGACCGCTGAGGCCTGGATTTTCAGGCTGTTAAGGAGCCAAGATCCATGGACCTTGCCAGCCTGATAATACCAGGCCACAGCAGTCTGCATATCTTGGCTGATTAACAAAAATAGGGGATCCCCTCGAAAAAAATTGGCGTGGGGTCCCCCCTATTTTTGTTAACCAGCCAGATGAAGCAGACCGCTGAGGCCTGGATTTTCAGGCTGTTAAGGAGCCAAGATCCATGGACCTTGCCAGCCTGATAATACCAGGCCACAGCAGTCTGCATATCTTGGCTGATTAACAAAAATAGGGGATCCCCTCGAAAAAAATTGGCATGGGGTCCCCCCTATTTTTGTTAACCAGCCAGATGAAGCAGACCGCTGAGGCCTGGATTTTCAGGCTGTTAAGGAGCCAAGATCCATGGACCTTGCAAGCCTGATAATACCAGGCCACAGCAGTCTGCTTAGCTTGGCTGGTTAACAAAAATAGGGGATCCCCTCGAAAAAAAAACGGCGTGGGGATCCCCCCTATTTTTGTTAACCAGCCAAGTAAAATGCAGACTGCTGCGGCCTGGTATTAAAGGACTGTCAAGGCCCATGGATTTTGGCCCTCAACAGCCTGATAATACCAGGCTACAGCAGCCCCACATTTGGCGCATCAAAAGATGTGCCAATTGTGGCACTTTACCCGGCTCTTCCCACTTGCCCTGTAGCGGTGGCAAGCGGGGTAATAAGGGGTTAATGTCACCGTTGATTGCACGGTGACAATAAGCCCGGTTAATAATGGAGAGGTGTCAATAAGACACCGATCCATTATTAATCCCAAAGTTATTAAATGCATAAAAAAAAGACAAAGCAAGAAAAAAGTATTTTAATGAAATAAAAGAGACAACACAGTTTTCATTAATTTTATTGTACTCTCATTCCTGCGACGCCATCGATCTCCTGTAAAAAAAGAAAAAAAAACAAACCAACAGTATACCACCTGTCCGACGCAGTCCATAACGACAGTCCCACGACGATCCAACTCTGCTACATCGCAATGACAGGCAGAGCCTGTCATCGCGACGCAGCACAGCTGATTACCTGCTTCCCCGGCGGTGACGTCATCGGACTGCTTTACGGCCGCGATTACCCAGCATTCACTGCAGTTATCGCGAGAAACTGCATGTGACCGCCAGGGAGAAGAGGATGGCGGCCATGAAGCAGTCCAGGCCGTGACCGCCGGAGATCTTCTGCCAGGTAAGTGCCGCTGACTCCTGACAGACCCGACCGACGGACACTGACAGTGACAATCCCGATTCCGGTATCCGATAAGACGAAAATATCGGAACTCGGAATCGGAATTCCGATACAGCCAATATCGGCCGATACCCGATATTTGCAGTATCGGAATGCTCAACCCTAGCAATCAGGCAGATGGTACCTGCGTATTCCTAGTGACAATCGTCTCTCTGACACAGTGTGTGGCATCTAAGCAGGAGAGCCTCCTATATATGGTTGTTGTCCTTCCTGATTTCTTAGAGAATATTTGCAGGCCCAAGACTTGATGCAGATATTTTTATAGCTCTGCCATTTATCTTTATGGGGCTTGCAGAAATCCATTTGCTTTTTGCCAAAATAATCCTGTCTTACAGGTATGCAACTGATATCAGTTGCAATCTGCTGTATATGAATATGTCCTTAAGGGGGTACTCCCATGTCATACATTTATGGTATAACCACGGGATACACTTTATCTGTATAGTAAAGGAGGTTTCACCAAACGGACCTACATCTATTTAGAGAACAAGGTTCTGTTGTCCACTGCTGTCCTGTTTATATACAAATGCAGTGAACTTCAGGGCCCTCTTTTTGAGATCCCATTGGTGGAATCCAAATGTACTATAACAGTAATGGCATATCCTGCAGATATGCCATAAAAGTCTGAATGAGGAATACCCTTTAGAAGGAATATGTCAGCAGGTTTTTGCTATGTAATTGGATCGCCCGCCAGGGCAGTGGGATACTCGGCACCGGGCCGCTTCTTAAAGGGGCAGAGTCACAGCGGCAGTGACCCGGTCCGTGGCCCTGGGCGTCCAATAAAAGGGGTATATTTACAAGGGATAATAGAGTTTGTAATAAAGTGTTCATGACGCTACCTGTGGAACTCGGCAATAAAGATGTTAGCCGACGCTGCAGATGCAGTCCTCTGGGACAGTTGGTGATGCAGCAGAGTTGGTAAAGCTCCCCGCAGGTGGAGCTAAGTCCCAGGGCAGATGTAATATAAGATGGATGGTAAAGATGTAGTATTTGCCAAGGGATGTAGCAGTGTTGACACAGTCAGATGCAGTTTCCAAAGCTTTACTCGCATCCAGGGCACTGATTACAGATGGTTCAGGAGTCGGTCAGCCTGAAAGCAATTTGGGAGTCTCCTTATTCAGGTGGGTTGTGAGGCCTCCTTTCTAGCGCTATTCTCTGAGGTACTTGCTGCTCTAAACTCTGTTCAAGTTCCTCTCTCTGTCTGCTACATAAGTAGAACTCCACTTGCACGTCAGGCAGCTGTAGCCTGCTTCAGGGATTGCTCCTCTCTGGCGTCTCCGGCTCACACGTGCTGCTGTGTCGTCGAGTATCAATGCAGTCTTCTGCCCTCCGGATTCTGCTGCTGGGGCTTTAGCACCCACTCAGCCTCGGACTCCGGGGTTCGGCCTCTGGAGCTCAGGACTAGGGTTGAGCTCAGCTATAGCTCTAGTCCCCCAGCTCCTAGCCACACGTCCTTCCTCAACATTGCTCAGACACTAACTCTAACTCCTCCACCAGCCAGAATGTTGCAAGGAAGCTCCCCTGAAATCAGGTGTTGGAGCTCCCCCTTCTGGTCTGGAGTAGGAAAAGTGTCTGTTAAGGGGATCCTTCCTTGCTTCAAGACATGACATCACTCTCCCCTGGAGGGAGGCAAAGTCACTGTGGCAACCGAGCTCCTGGGATGCCACATAACCTATTAGCAGCATTATGTAGAGGCAAAGACCCTGATTACGGCAAAGTATCACTTAATAGGCTTTGCATTGTTGTTTCAATAAAATCAGTGATCTATGACCAGGAGATTTTCACAACAGGACTTGTTGACTCACGCTTTCTAGTAAAATGCTTTGTATAACCACGATTCAACCACTGATAAGCAGCTGTCACTATATAGATGTACACAGAAAGCTGCCAATAAGTGGCGTTAGCGGGGTTATACAGAACTCAGCATTCAGAGAACCAGTAGATCTCTAGCAGTGAAAACATAAATTGTATCAAAATGACAGAATGGAGTCACAGTCCAGCAAATGACACATTGCTGGTGTCACGTGTTTTACCGCGATAGAGAGGAGCCAGAAGACCACAGCATCTGATTTCTCCTGTTCCTACACTGATTAGAAGTACTTCACCTTCATATTAAACATTGCATGTTTCTTTTAGCAGTGCAGAGGTTAATCTGCTCAGTTGAGAACTCCTGGGAGCTTTCCTGCATTAAGGCTTTCAGCTGAGCACTGTTAGTCACTCCCATCTCCTATATAATCTGCGCCCTGGCTAGTAATCATTGTCAGAGCTAGCTTTTGCTTCATGGCTGGAGGTTGTTGGTGCTTGTTATTTGGGAAGGCGTTTGGTGGATTTATCTGTGACTGTTGCTTGGTTTTGAGTGTGTGATAATTCCCTTTCTTCTCCTACTTTGGTTTAACCCCATCATCCACTCCCCATTGCATTATTCTGTTGTTTGTGTGAGTATATTTTTATGAATTTGTATTTTTCGTTTTCCTTGTTCGTATTACCTTGTTAGTCTGTTTGGTGTATTATACTACTACTCCGCTCTTCCCTGGGTGGGGTAAGGGAACAGACTAAGGGCGGATTCAGAAGCTAAGGCAAGGTACATGGTGCCGGTGTCTTCACTATCAAAAGTAATCTGGGGAACAGGGCTAGCATTAGGGACAGAGAGGGAGCCCCTGGTCCCGGGACACCCGACAACAGAGTAGTGACAGCTGGAATCAAGATTTCTGCTTCCACATCATGCTGTCGCAGATTACATAACAAAAACCTGGTGACAGATTCCCTAATTTCCCTGCCCCCTGTCTGATACTTACCCGCCGCCTTCATTGTTTTCCAACATCGCTCCCGTTGGTCTCTGGCGAAAAGTGACCTGCCAGCAGCTCCGCTGTTTCATGGAGCTATGCGGAAGTCACTTTTTCATACAAGTCTATGAGAGGCTCGTTGTAGCTCTCACACTTGTATTGAGATTGTGTGACACAGCTTCTGACTTCTGGCCAGTCAGATGCTGGGCTCACAAGAGGGCGCAGCGGGAGTGTAAAAAAAATGGTGGAGATGCAGGACGGTGAATATATGACCGGGGGCAGGGAGCTTACATTGAAATCGCCACACCAGTGCTGAAAAAACCCAAAATGCTGGAGTGGTGCTTTAACTTTTTTATATCATTTATTTTGGACAAGGTTAAGCAGGACATTTTCTGTTAGCTTTTGTTTTCCAAAAAACCTAGAAAAATCACACCTAGAATCTTCCCCGGTTATATACATGAAACAAGTCGTGTGACCTTCTGAAATTCACACAAGCATATGAAAAACCGTCCATTCTTCTTTATGAAAAACAGATGATTTTTCATCTGTATAGGGACCCAGACTGGAAAAAATTACTCCCATATATCAACTTTTGTCATACGCATTGAGATCCATTTATATTTCCACAAATAAAAAAAGATATAATAACGAAGCAGATCCATGAAAAACACGTGCCTTGCAGAAGGTGTCTGTATGGTTTCCAACTCATTGACTTAAATGAGCGAATCATTGCAGCAAGTCAAACATATGTAATGGCATGTTTCCTTTTATAAAAAGCAGAGCAAACTGTGTGTCCACGTGGAAAAATATCTGCGAGTATTGACTAATTGACCACTGTGGGTTGGTGTCCACAGCACAAGGTGAATATACAAAAAGTGAATTTAATTTTTTTACCTGTCTTGAATTCGAACCCAGAGGTCACTAAAATGACGATGTTTGTCTTTCTTTGGCTTCTTCTTTTTATGATTCCTGTCATTCTTGTCATTCATGAGCATGTTTGATACATCTTTTTCTTTGCGAGGGTTCTTTTTATGCCTTATTTTGGAAGTAAAATTATACATAGCTGATGACATTGAGGCTGGTGAAGGTGAAAATTTTTTAGTTTTGCCACTTTCAAAAAGAAACAAAGAGAGGTTCCATCATTAGAAACATTTTGTGAGTGAAATCCTATTATTTAAGCTGGTCAAACCACCGGGAGCATGAATCAGAGCCTGGCTGTATGATTGTATGCACATGGGCAAGACCTGTCAATCACCTGGAGGGCGGTGGGGAGAAGCTGTATCAGACACATCTTGTCTCTCCAAGACACACATGACTGCAATCGTGGCACCGAGCTCTGAATCATGATGCCCATGGTTTGGGTAGCATCAGTCAACTAACAGGTTCCTTTAAAATAGGTCTACAAATTGTAAAAAAAATTTACTACATGTCAAAGACAAAGTATTAATGATTAAAGAGTAACCATTGTTTTAATTTTTATTTCATAAATCAATAGTACACATGAAAATAAGCAACTTTTGTAATATATCTTGTCAGAGAAATCTGCTTCTTTCCCTGCCAGAATCGATCAGTCATTCTCAAAACTCTAAATTCTGAGGTAAAATCTGTATTCAGTGAAGACAGACTTTCCCATTACTGAGATATGAGATAGGAAAATGTGTATTTTTTAATAGTTTTATTTTTAATGGGGCAAAAGGAGGGTGATTTAAACTTTTTTTTATTTTTTTTTTTACTATTTACTGTAGTCGTATGTGCTATACATGTATATCATAGCTGGCGTTGACAGGAGGATCATGATGTCAGGTACGGGGGACTTCAGCAGACCCTCGGCTGTCATGGCAACCCATCGGCGCCCCACGGTCACGTAATGGGCACTCTGATGGGCGGGATCAATGACTCGTTTCCTGTCTGCACGTGTTAAATGGCACTGTCAGTGACTGACAGCAGCATTTCACTAGTTAACAGCGCCGGTGGATCTCGGATCCAATCGCGGCTGTTAGAGGCTCTTGGTGGTGCAGGGAAATATGTGGGCTCAGCATTTGAGCCCGCATCAAAGGCAGGGACACAGTCGATGATGTAAATATACATAATCGGTTGTGAAGGGGTTAATGGGTGCAGAAAATCTGCAACATAAAAAATTCACCAAAAGCTCATTGTGGGAACGTAGCCTTAAAGGGATATTCCCATCTCCAAGACCCTATCCCAATATGTAGTAGGTGTAATAATAATAATAGTAGCAATTACCTCCAATTAGAAATGTAGTATAGTTCTTCTGATTCACAGAACCGTTAGTATCCATGGTTACCACCACTGATATAGTGACAGCCTTAGTTAGCTAGTTGCTAGTGGTTGTAAAGATGGATACATAAGGTCCTGCAATGCCTGCACATGAGGAAAGAGACCTAGCAAATCAGAAAAACTATACTACATTTCTAATTGGAGGTAATTGCTACTATTATTACACCTACTACATATTGGGATAGGATATTGGAGATGGGAATATCCCTTTAAAGAAAAGTTTTCAGAAAATGATCTGTTGTGTAAATCAGTTTTGTTTAGTTACATGTAATTTTTAAACATTTTTGGCAATGTATTTTTTTCATGTCACAATCTTTATTAAAAAAAATGCAACTTTCACACTGGTTACTTGGCTATTTTAAATTCTAATTTCCTTTCATTGCAGGTAGAATTTTCAGCAGACAAATGAAAAAAACAAAACATTGCCAAAAAAATAGATAGAAAAACACATTTAATTTAAAAACTTTAAACAATAGGTCATTTTCTGATGATAGCTTCCTTTAATGCATATAGTGGTGTGCTGACTTTCCGCTGAGAGCAGATTTTTGGAAAACATACATATTGGATTACAGCATTCCTGAGTGTCTTTGGGGAAAAATGGGCTCAGGCACGTTGGAGTTCAACATCCATAGGTTCTTTTTGGGCAATGTGGGGTCATGTATGCTAGATTTCAGCATCCATAAAGTGAACCTGCGCTGATGCCCTGAGAATTCAGTTTTTTTGTTTGTTTTTTTAAATCCACCATACGGTTTGTGAGATATTGGCCTTTTTCTTCCATGCTACTTTTTATAGTCTTTTACAAGAAGGTGTGGCTCACGGGACTCTCTGAGGGTGTGTTTTTAGGCTGCTCTGCATAAACACTCTGTGAGCACCGTCCACTTTGTAATGATCATGATAATTAACACTAAATAAAAAGGTCCATATCTCTCCAACTTGAAAGCAGAAAAAAGGGTTGTCTCCAGCACAGAAATTCTTATAAATAAAACTTCACTTTTATTTAGAACATTCTTAAAAACATGGTCTCAGGCTTGAACATCTTGTGGGGTCCCCAATAATCTACCGACAAATTTCGACCTGTTAGGCTTATCTCTCCAACATTTTATCAAATTTTGAAAAAAAAAAGACAGAATACTCAGGGGAGCAGCAAGAATAGAATACAAGCAAAATCTGCTCACTTTTGACTTGGTAACAAGTCCTCTTTAAGTTCTAAACGGATAGGAACAAGCAAGATGGCTGGAGTGGGAATAAGCATTTGGCTAACAGCTATCTAAAGTATATAGCCAACTTTACACTGCTTCCAAAGAAAAAAGAAAATAGGAACCCTCACTTAGGAAAGACAGGAACAGATTTCATTAAGGTCTTGAGCACACGACTGATTTTCTCATCCAAGAGCTATTCGGGGTTTTCGTACCTATAAAATTCTATGGGGCTATGCACATGTCTGATTTTTCCTCTTACCAAGTGGTCTGTGGAAAAAAATCAGAGACACGCAATGTCTATGGGTCTGTGAAAACATTTTTCACGGACTGACAGAATGGAGAAACTTTTTAATCTCTCCACGTCCGAGAAAAACTGATGCTACTTTGATCAAATTCTGAACAAACTCTGATCAAAGACTGATCAGAATTAATCGCACTGTTTTTCTCGGATGTGGCAAATCAATCGTGTGAACCTACCTGAAAGGATCTGCCACACAAAATACGTAGTTGTCTCATATGATAATTCCAATTACTGATATCTGCACACAATGGTGTTCACTTTACATAACGTACAAGCACAATACCGCCTTACCTCATGATCGACTTTCCGGCAGGGGTGTGGTACACGTCATAGCCATACCGTTTTAAAATATTAATGACAGTGTTATTTCCCAGGAAATGACCTGCACATAGATTAAAACAACAGCGTGAATGATTACTACATAAAAAAGGATTCTTTTTATTCTCCTTCACTAAGGTGAAGCAATAACTGTAGGAGGCCGTTGTGCACTTTTTTCAGCTAAACAATGACTTTCTCTGTGCCTTTATGACCTTATACACATTAACCCATTGCAATTTTCCGTTATTGCATTTTCATGATTTGCTCCCCTTTGTTCCAAAGCCATGCCTTTTCTATTTTTCCATCAATATGGCCATGTGGGGGGTTGATTTTTGTGGCACGAGTTTTACTTTTGAACGACACCATTGATTTTACTATATTGTGTACTGGAAAAGGGGAAAAAATCCAAGTGAAGTGAAATAGCAAAAAAATTGCAATTCCACAACTGTTTTTTGGGTTTTTCATTTACCATGTTCACTAAATGCTGAAACTGACCTGTCATTATGATTCTCCAGGTCATTATGAGTAAGCTGATACCAAACATATATAGGTTCCTTTTTATTTAAGTGGTGAAAAGAAAATCCAAAGTTTGTAAGAAAAAAAAATTACGCCTTTTTCTGAGAACTCTAGCGTCTTCATTTTTTGGGATCTGAGACTGGGTGAGGGCTAATTTCATTTTATATTTTGATCGGGCGTTTCTGAATGCAGTGATACCAAATATGTGTATTTTTTATTGTTTTATTTTGAATGGGGCAAAAGTGGAGTGATTTGAACATTTATATTTTTTCAATTTTTTAAATATTTTTTAAAACTTTTTTCTACTTTTTACTTGTTTCAATAGTCCACTTAGGAGACTTGAAGCTGCGATCTTCTGACCACTTGTCATCATCTCCTATGAACGCCAAGTCATGGCCAGCGTTAATAGAAGATGATGATTTCTGCTACACATAGCAGGACTGAAGCCCTGCTATGTGTAGCACAAGCGGTCAGAAGATCGCAGCTTCAAGTCTCCTAAGGGGACTACAGTCTTCAGTCCTGCTATGTGTAGCAGAAATCATCATCTTCTGTGAATGCTATCTACGGCTTGGCATTCATAGGAGATTTGCAATGACAAGCACAGTGGTCTTCTGCAGACCCCTGGCTATCATGACAACTCATCGGCACCCTGTGATCACGTGACAGGGCACCAGGCATGAGTTAAATGCCGCTGTCAAAGATTGACAGTGGCATTTAACATGTTAACAGCCGAGGGTGGATCACGATTACACCCATGGCTGTTAGGGCCACATGACAGCTGATCATATCAGCTGTCATGTTCCGGGAAAGTTGTGGGCTCAGCGCCAGAGCCCGCAAATACAGGGACACGACCTATGACGTACCTTTACATCATAGGTCGTGAAGCGGTTAAAGTCGGGCGACAATCTAATGCTTATGGGGTCTCTTGAGATGGGGCAGATATATGAAAATGCATCTCACAGACATTACTCGTATAAATATTTAACATATGTTTCCCAATAATTTAAAGGGGTTGTCCACTATCTGGATAACCCCTTTATAAATTAAGTAGTCCTTCCTATAAAATAAAGACATCATATACTCACCTCTCACACCGGCGCCATTATGGCAATTTCGGCACTGGGTCTCCCATGACATTTTTATATCATGTGAGCCCTGCAGCCAAACAAAGGCAGCTATTGGTCTCACTTCTTACGCATGTTCAACATTTGTCAGAGGGAAAGTGAAACAAAGCAGCCCAGTAGTGGCAACACAATATCACACGAACACCGGCAGACATGGAGCCGACATCTCTGGAACACCACCGCTGCGGGAGATGAATATTTTTATTTTACAATCGGGACTATTCCATTTAACCCCTTTGAGACAAAGTCTGTTTTCACCTTAATGTCCAGGCCAATTTTAACAATTCTGACCACTGTCAATTTATGAGGTTATAACTCTGGAACACTTCAACGGATCCCGGTTATTCTAAGATTGTTTTCTCATGACATAATGTAGTTTATAATAGCAGTAAAATTTCTTCGATATGACTTGCGTTTATTTGTGAAAAAATGGAAGTTTGGTGAAAATTTTGAAAATTTCAAAATTGTAATTTTTATGCCCTTAAATCAGAGAGTCATATTGCACAAAATAGTTAATAAATAACATTCCCACATGCCTATTTTACATCAGCCCAATTTTGTAACCAAAATTTTTTTTTGTTAGGAAGTTATAAGGGTTAAAATTTGACCACCAAGTTCTCATTTGTACAACAAAATTTACAAAACCATTTTTTTAGGGACCACCTCACATTTGAAGTCATTTCGAGGGATCTATTTGAAAGAAAATACCAAAATGTGACACCATTCTAAAAACTGCACCCCTCAAGGGACTCAAAACCACATTCAAGGAGTTTTTAACCCTTCAGGTGCTTCATAGGAATTTTTGGAATGTGGAAGGAAAAAATAAACATTTACTTTTCTTTCACAAAAAATTTCCTTTAGACCTAATTTTTTTTTACTTTCGCAACTGTAACAGGAGAAATTGCTCCATACAATTTGGTGCAATTTCTCCTGAGTACGCCGATACCCCATATGTGGGGGAATACTAGCGTTTTGGGCGCATGCCAGGACTTGTAAGGGAAGGCGCACCATTTGACTTTTTGAATGCAAAATTTGATGGAATATTTAGCCGACGCCATGTCGCGTTTGATGAGTCCCTGATGAGCCTAAACAGTGGAAACCACCAACAAGTGACACCATTTTGGAAAGTAGACCCCTTTGGGACCTTATCTAGATGTGTATTGAGCACCTTGAACCCCAAGTGCTTCACAGAGGTTTATAACGTTAAGCCATAAAAATAAAATCACTTTTTTCCCACAAAAAAAAAATCTTTTTAGCTATAAATTTTGTATTTTCACAAGGGCAAAAGGAGAAAATGGACCCCAAAGATTGTTGTGAAATTTCTCCTGAGTTCACCGATGCCCCATATGTGGTCAAAAACTACTGCACTTATTTGAGGGTGCCATGTTACATTGACAGAGCGCCTGAGGTGCCAGAAGAACAGAACCCCCCATAAATGACCCCATTTTACCAATTAAACCTCTCAATGAATTCATCTAGGAGCGCAGTGATTATATTGACACCACAGGTGTGTCACAAACTTTTATACCATTGGGCAGTGAAGAAAAAATAATTTTCATTTTTACCACCAAGATTGTGTATTAGCCCCAAGTTTTACATTTTCACACTGGGAAATGGGTAAAAATGGCACCAGAATTTTTACCACAATTTCTGCTGAATGTAGAAATACCCCATATGTGGCTGTACAGTACTTTGCCATATGGAGTGACTCGGGAGGGACAAAGCACTATTTGCCTCCTGGAGCGCAGATTTTCCTAGACTAGTTTGTGGATTCCATAAAAAGAGCCCCTAAGTGCTAGAAAAGCAGAATTCACCCTCAAGTGACCCATTTTGGAAATTATAACCCTTTGGGAATTTATCTACAGATGTAGTGACGATTTTGACTCCATGGGTGTTTTCCATAAACAGGCAGCAGTGGTTGTTGCTGAGTGAAAATTGCAAACTGCCATTATAGTGACCAGTATGCTGTAGGGACCAGTATGTTGCAGTCACCAGTACATTATGCCCAGCTCATGCTTCTGGAGACATGCACCTATAAATTAGGCGGGCTCTCATCACTACCGAAATGTCAAACATGTGGGCGCTTTATGTGGTTTAAGCACACTGGGGCTCAGAAGGGAGGGGGGCATTTGGATTTGGGAGCGGAAAAGTTACTGAATTTCTTTTGTTGGTTGAAGAGCCATTTCGCTTTTCCGGAGCCTTTGTGCTACAAGTAACGTGGAAGCCCCCTATATTTCCGTTAACAGATGACAGATCTGAGTGGGGACTTGCTTTTTTTGTGGATTGAGTGGAAGCTTTTATTGAGAACATTTTACATAATATTTGGGATCATATTTATCCGGTGCTCTACGCTGAACACTTACTTTGGGGTTTCCATCTAAATCTCTGAGTGACATCATTCAGATGAAACCCCTGATGGATCCATTCACTATAGTGAGGCAGCAGAGTTACTCTGGACTCTCACTCCATCTGGCCTCTGTTCTGCGGTGTCCTTCTTTTCAGAAGTGCACAAAACTGTGGTCGACGGCACTTTAATGAAAACCTAAAAAGATGGACACCGCCGAATCACAGGTCAGACGGCGTCCACAGTGCATCCATCTTCTTCATTATAAGGAATCTTCAACAAGAGGTTTTGTCTGAATCACGTATTTCAGAGATTTACATGGAAACGCCAGTGTAAGCGCTCAGCATAGAGGGCAGGATAAATGTGCGCCGAGCCTAAATGCGATCTTTGGGAGACCAATTGCCAAGGGCAACAAAAAAGATGTACCAGTCCAAAATTATCAAAAATTACAACACAATTAAAACAATCATTATAATACCTTATTAAGAAGCAGAGTGCCCAGCTCGAGAAAGTGGTCCGGAGAGGTGTGTGTGCCCACCCCAACGTGCGTTTCAGTCCTGCCTTCGTCAGGGAGCACACACACGCTCTCTCCGTGCAGGCTTTATAGTAATTTCTGTTCAATGGAGCCGAATGGTGAGCGGTGTCTCGCATGCCAGAGATGACACTCCCACTGGAAGTAACGAGTGCATTACCATGCCAACCATGATGCCGAGACGGCGTCACACGGTGGAGGGCATAACCACAACCTCTGTGTTGCAGCCTATGTTCACATTATTGTAGCATGCATTTACCCTTGATAACGGCCATAGTATACATTGCTAAAACTTTACACATATGATTAATAATTATGTCTATATTATATACTGATTGTGGATTGATTTTCAGCTCCACGTAGTGAATCCATATGGGTGTAGTTTGCTTTTGTTTACAGCAACATCTTGCATATCGCTCCTTCCCCCTACTCCTTCATCTGTGTCTTTTCTGACATATCTTTTTGTCACAAATTTTAGTTAATAAAGCTTGTAATTTTTGATAATTTTGGACTGGTACATCTTTTTTGTTGCCCTCTGCAATTGGTCTCGTTCAGGTTTTTTGATGTGTCCAATATGATGATCCATCACACTGATTACACAATCCCATAATTTTAAGATAGATATTCTGTGTGCTAAATCATATGCCGCCGTATTAGTACTGTTCTGGGCAAAATGCACCTCCAGCAAAGCAGTACTAGTATGGCGAAGGTCGCGAATGGGCTAAAAAGGGGTTGAGGAAGTAGTGGACAACCCCTTTAAGATTTAGCGTTGCTGCAGGGGCAGACATACCATTGGTACAACCTGTGCAGCCGCACATGGGCCCAAGAGGTAAGACAGCCCACTTCTACATCTTAAGCAGGTGAAATTGGATGTTGAAGGGCCCATGTATTGTTCTTGCACAGGGTTCCGATTTTGCCTGTTTCTGTGCCTATATTGCTATGTAGATTAGCTATACAGCCACTATGGAAGTGGAGGTGACAAAAACTTTTGTTCTGATATGTTCAGTGTTTTACTAACCCTAGTGTTCACCATAGTTCCTTCAGTTTTGTGTCTATCTTGAATACAGAGCCACCATTGTCACATTGGAACTACGAGTTGTCATTATACTTTTGAATAGAATGAGGTAATTCAGAGGTTGAGCTGCATTTATACACTTGTTGTACTGTCATTAATGAATGCTGGTCAGGCTCATGTTATTGGAGCTATCTGTAAGGTTCTTTGTCTTTTTTGACATGTTTCTTGAAACTCAGTTTTTCCGTCGGCCATTTTGCTTTCTGTCTTGCTGCAGCTATCTTGCCCTCAGTCAATATGGAGTTTCCAGCTTTCATGTTTCCGCCCTGATTCTCTCCCTCTTGCCTCTTAAGCAGCCTCAGCTGAGCAATCAGTGCTTCAGAATCAAGCCTGCAGTCAGCCTGTGACCTGACTCCTGGAAACCTTGGACTTTGTACTCCAGCCATTTCCTACTGAGGAACTTTTGAACACTTGTGGACTCTGGAGACCTGCTGTTTGTTAAATCCACGTTTGCAAGGGAATTACGGTAACAGAGAAGAGATCCTGAACTGTTGTGGAGAGTTATTGCTGAGCTTAAAGTTACTCTGGCCTGCTGTGTCTCCTGCCTCTGTACCTGCAAACTGTGTGACCCTTTTGCCTACTTGTATGAAGTAATACAAGTCCTTCCATATCAAACCTGTGTCTCATGTGTTTTCCTCGCACCCAAGCACAAGACGCTATATGAACTGTATACCATACATCACAAGATTCTGAAGCCAACGTTAGTGTCTGCTGGGTCTGGGAAGGCCATGTCTGCTGTGACTGTGGATATCAGATGTCCGTTTATACCTTCTGTGATGACAGTGGTTGTGACTTCTCACAACCATTCCAGGTGAGCGCATTCCCTTAATTTTACTCTGGAGTGTTACCACAGGTAAACACTATTGTGTTTTTTTTTTTCCTTTCCTCTTCTCCTTCCAGTACTTCTGCCTTAAAAGATCTGGAAGATGGAGACTCGCATAAAGGAGCTTTGCGGAGTGACTGATACAATCCTTTCAGATGTACAGACTTTAAAGACCCGTTTTGCAAGCCTACAGGACCTCACTAATCACAATTTGCAAGTGTTTGGACAAACTACCCAGGATTTAGAGCCAGGATCGAGGCTCTAGAGGAACGAGTCCAGGCTCCTGCCATAACCCCGAGTTCTGGGATCCCCAAGTTACCCCCTTTTCATTTTGGCGGTGAACATGAGAAATTCAGGGGATTTATTAACCAAAGCAATCTATTTTTCTCTTCACATGCTTCACAATTTCCCACTGAACGATCTAAAGTGCTTACTATAATCATGTTGCTTACCAACAAGGCTTTGATGTGGGCAAACCCTCTGATTGAGACTGGGGATGAATGTTTGAATCATCTTGATGCTTTCATTTCAGCCATGGGGCAGGTGTTTGATGACCCCAATCGAGGTGCAACAGCTGAAGCAGCCATGTTAACTTTGCGCCAAGGTAAGCGCTCAGTAGCCGAATATGCCTTGGATTTCAGGATGATGGGCTCTCGATACCACTTGGGACAGTTCCACCAAAAAATCTATTTTTCGGAAAGGGTTGTCTCCACTGATTAAGGATGAACTTGCTCGTGCCGACCCTCCCACTGCGTTAGGTGACTTTATTAACTACTGCACCCGTATTGATGCTCGTCTGACAGAACGCAGACAAGAGAGATGGTTCGAAAGTAATCGCACTAATCTTTTCCTACCTTCCTCCCCAGCTAAGGAACCTTTGAGTAGGATCACAAGGGAACCAGAACCTGAACCCATGCAGGTGGACTCTTTACAAAGACGGGTTAGTGATGCACGCAAAGAACATCGTTTAAAGGAAAATCTATGTTTCTACTGTGGTAAGTCAGGGCACTTCATTATAAACTGCCCCAGCCGTTCTCGTAAGACTACTGCAGCAGTCATTCACTGTGAGTGTTGCGAGAGGAGATCTGTCAGGTCCGAGCCTCAGGCTCCAGAGAGATCTGCAGCAACAGATATTGATTTCTCGGACTTAAACTCCGTTACTTCTGAGGACGATGACTGTGTAAACGCTGCAATTTTTCAAGTTTCCTCAGCGGTGTCCCAGCTGAGTTGTAAGAAAAACAATTCTCATTGCTTCCTTTCCATCAAACTCTGGGTTGACTCAGTTTGGGTGTCTAGCTCTGCTAAAATCGACTCAGGAGCAAGTGGAAATGTTATGGATATCTCCTTTGCTCTGAAACAGGGGATACGTTCAGTGAAGAAGGCTACTCCAGTACAGATAGAGACTGTGGATGGCTCCCTGCTGACCTCTGGACCAGTGGATCAGGAAACGGAGCCTTTGAGGGTCCTTATGGGTAAAGATCATCTAGAGAAACTGTCCTTTATGCTTATCTCTTCTCCCCACTTTCCCATTATTCTAGGGCTACCATGGCTGCAGGCTCAGAACCCTACGATTAACTGGGAGACCAAGGAATTACACTTTCCGGAGAAACAGATGAGTCCAGAAGTTTCAGCTTGCTCTGTTCCTAAAGGAACCATGTCAGCCCCTGAACTACCAGCTGTATACCAGGACTATGTGGATTTATGTGACAAGAAGAATGCTGACCAGCTTCCCCCTCACCGTCCATATGATTGTCCAATTGAATTATTGCCTGGAGCAGAGATACCTTTTGGTAAGATCTATCCCCTGGCGGGGCCTGAGCTAAAGGCTTTGAAGGACTACATAGATGAAAATCTAGCCAAGGGCTTCATACGGCCCTCTTCATCTCCTGCAGGTGCACCCATCTTCTTTGTGAAGAAGAAAGATGGATCTCTGAGACCCTGCATAGACTATAGGGAACTCAATAAGGTTACTATTAGAAACCGTTATCCATTGCCTTTAATCCCTGAGTTATTGGAGAGAGTGCGGCATGCCAACATTTTCTCTAAACTGGATCTCCGTGGGGCCTATAACTTGGTCCGTATTAGACCTGGGGATGAATGGAAGACTGCATTCAGGTCACGCTATGGACACTTTGAATATCTAGTCATGCCTTTTGGGTCTGTGTACCGCCCCAGCCACTTTCCAACACTTGGTGAATGATATCTTCAGGGATCTCCTAGATACATTTGTGGTGATTTATCTGGATGATATCTTAATTTTTTCTAACTCCACAGAGGAACATCATGGACATGTGAGAATGGTCTTAGAATGCCTAAGACAGAACCATCTTTACATCAAACTTGAAAAGTGTGAATTCCATAGGACCGAGATTCAATTTCTGGGGTATGTACAAGGGATTAGTATGGATGGAAGCAAGACCCAAGCCATCAAGGATTGGCCAATTCCTAGGAATGTGAAGGAGGTGCAGCGCTTCATCGGGTTTGCCAACTTCTATAGACGTTTCATTAGGAATTTCTCTGAGGTAGTGTCACCCAACTTACCCGGAAAGAGTCTAGGTTCTCCTGGACCCCGCAAGCCCAGGAAGCATTTTCCCGTCTAAAGGATAAATTTACCACCGCACCTATCTTAGTACATCCCAACCCCGAACTTGCCTTCATAATAGAGGTGGATGCTTCAGACTGTGCCGTTGGAGCTATACTCTCTCAGAGAACAGGTGAGAAGAATGTCTTGCATCCCTGTGCTTTCTTTTCCCAGCGGTTGTCTTCGGCTGAGAGGAACTACGATGTGGGCAATAGAGAATTGTTGGCCATTATTGCCGCCTTCAAGGAATGGAGACACCTTCTTCAGGGAGCTGCACAGCAAATAGTCGTCCTGACAGACCATCGTAACCTTGAATTTATCAGGTCGGCTAAGTGCCTGACTCCTCGCCAGGCTCGCTGGAATCTTTTCCTAAACCAATTTAATTTTGTAATTTCTTATAGGCCAGGATCGCACAATGGAAAGGCTGATGCACTCTCTAGGATTCATTCAGCAGAGACCCGTCCACTTACTCCTCCTAAGACTATTCTTCCTGACTCTAGATTCCTGGGAGTGATTCATAATCAAGACCTACTTAAAGACATCAAGGAAGCATACCATGCGGATTCTTTGTTGGCACAACCCCCAAGGGACGTAAGTCTTGTCTTTAAGAATGGTGTGTGGATTCAGGGACAACGTCTGTATATACCTGAAACAGTCAGATTGAGAGTATTGCAACTCATCCACGATTCCAAAATAGCTGGGCATAGAGGAATTCTAAAGACACAAGAATTTCTTTCTCGTTTCTTTTGGTGGCCCACTTACAGGAAAGACGTTTTAAACTATGTCACTTCATGTGAAGTCTGTGCAAGATGCAAAACACCTCGCTCCTCACCAACTGGTCTGTTGCAACCCCTTCCCACCCCGTCCCGCCCGTGGGTATCCATTTCTATGGACTTCATTGTGGAGTTACCAACCTCTCAAGGGAAGAACACCATTCAAAGGCAGCTCATTTTAACCCCTGTGTCGGCTTACCCACTGCAAAACAGACATCAGATTTGATGATTAAGAATGTGTTTCGCTTGCATGGAGTACCGGATGAGGTCATTTCGGATCGAGGGGTGCAATTCACTTCAAGGTTTTGGCAAAATTTCTGTGCCGCATTGGACATTAAAGTAAACCTTTCTTCTGCTTTTCATCCCCAGACTAATGGACAGACAGAACGAACCAATCAGACCCTGGAGCAGTATCTCCGCTGCTTTATCTGCCACCTACAGGATGATTGGGTGGATCTACTCCCACTGGCTGAGTTCTCTTATAACAACTCTCAGAGCGCCTCCACTAAGCAGTCTCCTTTTTACTCCAATTTAGGTTATCATCCTAACATTCTTCCTCGATTTCCCATAGAAACGCCCTTGCCGGCAGTGGCTGAAAGAATCAGTCTTTACAAAAGAATATGGATCTTCTAAAGGAAAATCTGGAATTGGCTCAGGAAAGGTACAAAAAGCAGCAGATAAATTTCGTAAACCTGCACCAGCTTTCAAGGTAGGAGACTTGGTCTGGCTGTCAACCAGAAATCTTAAGTTAAAGATTCCATCGTCTAAATTGGGACATAAGTACATTGGACCCTATAAAATCAGTAAAATTATAAGTGCCGTTGCTTGTCGTCTTCAACTGCCCAGAACTATGAGAATCCACCCTGTTTTTCATGTATCTCTACTAAAGGCTGCAACACCCAATACGTTTCCTGGACGTTCTTCTCCTTGCCCTGACCCAGTGCTGGTCGATGGTCAGGAAGAATTTGTGGTGGAAAGGATTCTAGATTCCAGGTTGTACAGAATTCAGTTACAATATTTGATTAAATGGCAGGGCTACCCAGTGGAGGACAACTCATGGGAACCAGCCAATAACATTAATGCTCCTCGCTTGCTCCGCCAGTTTCATCAGAGGTACCCAGACAAGCCTGGTCTGAGGTCATCTGGAGGTTGTCCCTAAGGGGGGAGTAATGTAAGGTTCTTTGTCTCTTTTGACATGTTTCTTGAAACTCAGTTTTTCCGTCGGCCATTTTGCTTTCTGTCTTGCTGCAGCTATCTTGCCCTCAGTCAATATGGAGTTTCCAGCTTTCATGTTTCCGCCCTGATTCTCTCCCTCTTGCCTCTTAAGCAGCCTCAGGTGAGCAATCAGTGCTTCAGAATCAAGCCTGCAGTCAGCCTGTGACCTGACTCCTGGAAACCTTGGACTTTGTACTCCAGTCATTTCCTACTGAGGAACTTTTGAACACTTGTGGACTCTGGAGACCTGCTGTTTGTTAAATCCACGCTTGCAAGGGAATTACGGTAACAGAGAAGAGATCCTGAACCTGTTGTGGAGAGTTATTGCTGAGCTTAAAGTTACTCTGGCCTGCTGTGTCTCCTGCCTCTGTACCTGCAAACTGTGTGACCCTTTTGCCTACTTGTTATGAAGTAATACAAGTCCTTCCATATCAAACCTGTGTCTCATGTGTTTTCCTCACACCCAAGCACAAGACGCTATATGAACTGTATACCATACATCACACTATCTTTTAAGTATTATTTCCTTTGGCTTTCAAATTTAAAAGGGTTGTTTTGCTCAATGACTCCTATTGTAAAGCATGGTACCTTTATATCAGGGACTTTGGAAGTAACTGTAGAATCAATCCTTCTATATACAGCTCTGGCAAGAATTAAGAGACCACTTTCAAATGTTCAGTTTGTCTGATTTTTCTCTTTATAGGTATATTTTTGAGTAAAATGTAAACTGTTCTTTTAGTCTATAAACTTCTGACAACATGTCACCGAATTTCCAAGCAATAAATTTTGTATTTTTTTTTCTGACATAGAAAAATGGTCAAAATTTTAAAAAAAAAACAGTGCTTTCAGACCTCAAATAATGCAAAGAAAACAAGTTCATAATCATTTAGAAACAACAATACTAACTTTTAACTCAGGAAGAGTTCTGAAATCAATATTTTGTGGAATAACCATGATTTTTAAAAACAGCTTTCATGCATCTAGGCATGCTTGCCACCAGTCTTTCACACTGATTCTGGCGCAAAAATTTAAGCAATTCTTCTTTGTTTGATGGCTTGTAACTATCCATCATCTTCTTGATCACATTTCAGAGGTTTTCAATGGGGTTCAGGTCTGTAGAATGGGCTGCCCATGAAAGGGTTTTGATGTGGTGGTCTCTTAATTTTTGCCAAAGCTGTATGTCTTGTTAGGACATAAGGATGTCATTGAAGGGTGCCCCACATTCAAGATCCCTATCTGTGATCCTAAATGAAAATTCACAACCAGGAACCACCCCACAATCTTCTAGATGTGGTTCCTGAATGTGGGATGATGTGGAGGACTTAGTACATTGCTAAAAAATTATTTGAATGGCTTCTATGTCAACCTATAGAAATGTTCGACCATGACGACGAAAAGTCTCCATGACAATAACTACAGGAAGTGGACTACTCTCAATCAGCTGACCATCATATAGGAAAGGTTGATTTGTTGATTTCACAGGATAACTTATTTAAGATTGCCCAATCACAAAATTTAGGAATGCTTCTGTTTCGCATTGTTTTTTTAAACCATAGTATGTACATTTTTTGACATATTGTTCCCATTAACTAATATGTGAAAATAAAATGTACATTTTACCTGAGGTACCACATATGTAGTTTCATTTGAGAAAGCTCTTGGAACATTTCCTTTAAAACGCATAAAGTCTGTTTTTTTATTGTCGTCCACCTGTCACTTGAATGACTGAGCAGCTGCTAAAAACCTGCTAGGATGCTATATAGAGCATCAAAGGTGGTGTCGTTCTAACTTCTCAGTGACGGGAAAGAAACACTCTCAGTTCTGGCTATTGTACATGGTTTGCTTATCTATCTATCTATATCTATCTATCTATCTATCTATCTATCTATCTAATATCTATCTATCTATCTATCTATCTATCTATCTATCTATCTAATACCTATCTATCTATCTATCTATCTATCTATCTATCTATCTATTATCTATCTATCTATCTATCTATCTATCTATCTATCTATCTATCTATATATCCATCTATCTATCTATATCTATCTATCTATCTATCTATCTAATACCTATCTATCTATCTATCTATCTATCTATCTATCTATCTATCTATCTATCTATTTCATTATCTATCTATCTATCTTTCTATCTATCTATCTATCTATCTATCTATCTATCTATCTATCTAATACCTATCTATCTATCTGTTATATATCTCTGGCACCTCAGGAGTCCAGTTGCCACAGTGACACAGGAGGTGATGTCATACCTGAAAGCAAGAAGGGATCCCCTGGCCAGGTAATACCAACATGCAACATTTTTCCTAACTCCAGACTAGAAGGGGGAGCTCTAAACCTGGGTTCAGGGGAGCTTCCCTATTAATTCTGGTCTGGAGGCAGGGTTAGTCAGTCTGTGACAGTCTGTGTAGGGAACTGGAGCAGAGAGGAGCTCATCCCAACACTAGAGAGAGAAAGAGTGAGAGAAGATTCAGAGGAGGAGTGAAGTTTAGTAGAAACTGTGAAGTGGAGCTGTAATCAAGCTCATCCCAGAGCTCAGCGCTAGAAATGGACACCGGAGTCTGCACGGATACAACTGTCCTGGCAGCTAAATCCGGAGGGCAGGGGACTGCAGGTCTCCTGACCCCATCATACACCTGAAGACACAGCAGCATACCAGAGCCAGGAGTTGCCACGAAGGAGCGACACCATTTAATAGGCTCAAGCTGCCTGCCATACGGGCAAGTACTGAGGAACAATAAGGAACAGAGGACTGAGCTTAGCTTTAGGCAGCAAGGACCTCAGAGAGAGCAGCGCAGAAAGGAGGCCTCCAACCCACCTGGCTTAGGCTACTTTCACACATCAGTTTTTTTGAATCAGGCATAATCCGTCCTATGCCTGATAGGACGGACCCGGCGCTGATTTTAAAAAACTGATGAAACTGATCAGGTTTTTTGCCTGATCCGTCCTGACCTTTCAACCCGGAAATATAAAATTTCCATGTTGAAAATGCAGGCTTGAATGTCCGGACCAAGGAGAGAGAGGAGAGCGAGGGAGAGGGAGAGAGAGAGAGAGAGAGGGAGAGACCTTGGACTCCGGATCAGTTTTCTGACGGATTTGTCAAAATACTGGTCCGGCTCCATAGGTTTGCATTGTTTCCGGCCGCCTGAAGTGCCGATTCAGGCACTGTCAGGCGGCTCCGGAAAAAAAAACAAACGTTGCAGCAAGCGTCTTGTCCGGCCGCCGGAATGTACATTTCCTACGGATCCGGCCAAAAACGTATGCAACGCAGTGACATCAGGCGCGATCCGGCGCTAATGTAAGTCTATGCTAAAAAAATGCATCCGGTACCGGATCCGTTTTTTTTAAAAACACCCGGATCGCGCCTGATTCAAAAAGCCTGAAGTGTGAAAGTAGCCTTAGTGGATCCTAAGTTGCTTCAGGCTGCCCGGACCTCCATTGTCATCTGTAACCAGTGCCCGGTCTGCACCTAAATACATCCAGTAAAGGTAAAGGAAACTACAACCCCGCTGTGACCTCAGATTTATTTACTGCATCATTTGCCCTGTACTACAACCACCATCATCATCGTCATTATGATTTAAAAAGAGAAAACACATTAGTTTGACAATAAATGGCTTCACCCAACCACTAACCATGAGTGGAGAAAAAGTTTTGGTGTTATCATTCATATTTTCAGAAAAAAGGCCAAGAAAGCAAAATTTCTGCCAGGGTATGTAAACTTTTGAGCACAACTGTTTCTATCTATCTATCTATCTATCTATCTATCTACTATCTATCTATCTATCTATCTATCTATCTATCTAATACTATCTATCTGTTATCTAGCTATCTAATATCTATCTATTATCTATCTATCTATTTATCTATCTAATATCTATTATCTATCTATTATCTATTTATTATCAATCTATCTATTTGTAATCTATCTATTATCTATCTATCTATCTATCTGTAATCTATCTATTATCTATCTATTATCTATCTATCGATCTATCTATCTATCTATCTATTATCTATCTATCGATCTATCTATCTATCTATCTATCTATCGATCGATCGATCTATCTATCTATCTATCTATCTATCTATCTATTTGTAATCTATCTATTTATCTATCTATCTATCTATCTATCTATCTATCTATCTATCTATCTGTAATCTATCTATTATCTATCTATCTATCGATCTATCTATCTATCTATCTATCTATCTATCTATCTATCTATCTATCTATCTATCTATCTACAGTAAGCATGTGTGGCATAAGTAACACCTAACAATGTAAAATATAATGTGTATGAAATATTATCAATCACAAAACACATAAAGCGCTACGTGACATTCATATCTTTCTAACTGCAATAAAAACCTTTATGCATAACGGCATTGTTAGCCAGCAGGCTTTGTGTGGGTATACAACGAGGTAATAGGATTATCCTTTCCAGATGGTTTTACATGAGCTTGAGTGCAACCTTATACAAATTCCCTGATATTAGGCTCACTCAGTCAAACTCTCATGTATATTTAGATGTGCGAACATTACAAGCTAATATCTAGGAAGCAATGCAAGAACCAAAGGGGTTGTTTGGGACTTTAACAATGAAAGCTTATACTTAGGATAGATGATCAATGCTTGATCGGTGGGGATGTGACACCCGACATGCCGCCTATCAGCAGTTCCCGGTGTCGGCAGCTGGAACTACTCAGTTGTGGAGCTGCACAGCTCCGTCAACTGTATAGTGATCGCTGCCGTGTATCACACATCCGCCACCTATTCAAATCAGACATTAATGATCTATCTTAAGGATAGGTCATCAATGTTAATGTCCCGGACAACCCCTTTAGTTGGATGGATTAAAGAACTGACGGACACATAAATTGACAGACATTATTGAGATGTCCTGGACACAGGAAAAGCTCACAGCTCCATGGCTAGGGGATGTGTCCTAGAGAGAGTGTTTGGCCAATATCTGGACAAGTGACGGAACATATGGTAAGATTAGAAGATGTAGATGACATTCAGAAATGTTTAGAGATTTGAATAATTAGAATCAGAATGTGCCTTCTTTTTATAGGAATATGATTTCTTACATGTATTATTACAACACTATATAACTACATTGATATGGATTTCGCTTTGTGCACTTTATAGTTATATATTGCACTGTCACTTTCATATTTATTATTCCATTTTAATTTATGTAAATTGATGTATTAAGTGTTCACCCTTTATACATCACTACATTGCATAGTTTGTCATGCTTGAGAAAGGTTCATTTCTGTTGTTTTTGAAGCTAAAACATTGCATTTGAGATGGTCTATAAAAGTACCTCCAGTTATTTGTACACTTTATTTGGAGAGCTGCCTGTCTTTATATTTTAAACTCTGTCTACACCATATCTTCGAATGAATTGTAACTATTACCCATGGCTGGGTTTCCTACTAGACAAAAGAGGTCCTAGCCAAGGGCAGATATGAAGGAAAGGTCACCTTGTTCCTCAGGAATGGAATATAGCTCATGTAGTAGGAGAGGTATGTGAAAAGGGAAAAAATTCCAGCTTCTTGTTATTAAAAGTAATCCAAATTTATTCAAGCAATTAAAATGTCCATGCAAGTGCAAACGGGGGACGGGGAAACAATATGGTGATGTGTTTCGAACGCAAACAGCATTCTTCCTCTGAATACTATGAAAATGACATGTGAAAGCAATGATATAAAATGCAGAAAACACAAGATTTGTGTAAAAGGAGATAAAATGAAAATATATAATACACAAAAAAAGCCTTAACATGGACACATAATATCTGTGCACAGATCTAAACCTTCTGGAAATCTAGTTCCCAGATTAAAACTCCAGAATGCTTTTCGAGTCAGTAGGATTCTTCTTAAATCTCCACCACGGAGATTGGAATATGTTTGATGCAACAACTCCATTCCTGTATGAGTGTTTAGTTGCTAGATTTATATGCTGTTTATGAAGTTTAAAAAAAAACTCCCAGAGGAGCATACACAGGAAGAGCATGTGACTGTATTTCCTGTTGTTTTCCTGTGTCTGTGTATGAAAGAAGCAGCCTGCTGTAGATGCTACACCGATATAGACACACAAATTATTTATTACTGATCTATTAAGCTTATCAGCTTATCATATATTGTTCCTGATTGTTCCTGAATAAAGAAGCTCTGTTGTCACACACTTGTAGAATATCCTGAATAATCCGCTGCCAACAGATTATGGGCCCAGAGTGACACAGAACTCCAGAGTAACACAGCAACAGAAGCCCAGAGCAAAAGCAGCACAGAGCAACAGAGAAGATGCCCACTAGCAGCAATCATGTCAAGTTCTCAGTGCCAAGCCACACTAACCAGAACTACCAGTCCTGGAAATTCAAGGTGAAGATGCTGCTCACAAGAGAAGGTATGTGGAAATATACTCAGGAACAAGTGCCTCATCCATTACCAGATGATTGGCTAGAGAAGGATCAGAAAGCACAAAGCATGATCTCCCTCAGTGTAGATGATAATCAGATTGTGCATATATGCAAGTGTGCAACTGCAAAGGAGATGTAGGATGAGTTACAGAAAGTGCATGCATGAAAGATCAAATCTCAGCAATAAGCTCTATCTCATGAGAAAGCTGTATCAGTCTAAGCTAAGTGATGGACAAAATATGCAGGACTATATAAGAAACACCCTAGAGATTGTGGAGCGTATCAGAGATATTGGAGAAGAAATTAAAGATTTTCATGTTGCTGCACTTCTATTAAGTGGTCTTCCACAGAGTTATGACACACTCGTGACTGCACTAGATGCACGGCCAGATGATGAGCTGACACTAGAGTATGTTAAAAGCAAACTTGTAGATGAATTCAAGAGAAAAATGCAGCATGTAAGCAGCAGTAATGAATCCAGAGCGGAAACAGCATTAAAGACACAGGATATCCCTAAATATAAGAGCAATCTAAGAGAAACTCTTGAATGTTTTTTCTGTAAAAAGCCCGGCCACTCTTAAGCAGACTGCAGAATTTGGAAAGCAAGAATGAGTCAGCTTAAAAACAGAACAGTCATCAAAGGGTTAAAAAAGCTGTAAAGGAAGATTCTGCATGTGTTGAAGCTGCATTTAGTGCCAGTACAAGCCCATCTGCACAGCATATATGGTGTATAGATTCTGGTGCAAGCAGCCATATGACAAATAACAAGGATTTCTTCACTGACGTTAATGAAAGCAAGTCAGAAAAAGTCATCTTAGCTAATGGTCACTGTATGACTTCAGAAGGAGTAGGAGATGGCTACGTCCACTATCCAGTTTCCTCAACACAAAGAAGAAAGATCCCAATAAAGGATGTTCTCTATGTTCCCAGCCTTGAAAGCAATCTTCTGTCAGTAAAGAAGCTCATGCAAAAGGGGAATGTAGTTACTTTTAGAGATAACAGCTGCATCATCTCAAAGAAGGGTTACACTCTTGCAGAAGGAAAAATCCAAGATGAACTTTATCAGCTAAAATGCAAAGAAAGAGTGTACAGTGTTAGACAAGTTCTGCATAAGAACTGTATCCATGTATGACACAGATGTCTTGGGCACAGAGACCCAGAAGAAGTAAGGAAGCTAGCTGAACTTGCAAATGGTATTGAAATCAACTAGTGTAGTCAAATGATGAAGTGCACTTGCTGTCTTAAAGTGAAAATGGCCAGAAAATCCTTTCCTAAAATAAACACCACTAGATCTGCACGGCCTTTGGATCTGATACATACAGATGTATGTGGTCCAATGAGTGTTCAAACTCCTAGCAAGAAGAGATATTGTCTCACATTTATTGATGACTACTCCAGACAGTCGCCTACCTGCTTCACAGTAAGGATGAAGTTCCACAGAAACTTTAAGAATATCTTGCTGTAGTGTTTAACAAATTTGGAAGAACGCCAAAAGTCCTGCGTGCAGATAATGGAACCGAATATACAAGTGGTAAGGTGCAAACCATTTTGAAAAAGAATGGAATCGTGTTCCAGACTACCATTCCATACAACCCAGAACAAAATGACATTGCAGAGAGAAACAACCGTACTCTCTGTGAAAGTGGAAGAAGTATGTTGTTTGATGAGAATCTACCTACAACGTATTGGGGAGAAGCCATTATGACAGCTTGCTATCTTCAAAACAGAGTGCCAGGTAATGCCACAAATAAAACTCCATATGAGCTATGGAACTGCAAGAAGCCTAATCTGAAGCACCTCAGGATATTTGAAAGCAAAACATTTATGTATGTTCCCAAAGAAAAACTTTCCAAGTGGGAATAACACGCAAAGAAAGGAGTCCTGGTGGGCTACAGCGAAACTCAAAAGGGATACAGAATCCTGCACCCAGAGACCAACACAGTAACAATCAGCAGAGATGTAGTGATTGATAAACTCTATAACACTAAAAATCCATGAAGTTACACCAGTTATTCAACCTAAGAAGCAAGAACAAGAATCTCAATCACCAAGTCCAGATGCCGAAAAGGAAAACACTGAAGTGTGGATAAGCTCTGAAGCCACCAAGGAAGACACAGAAGAACCAAGTCAACCTCCAGTCAGGAGATCAGAAAGGCCAAACAAAGGTATCCCAGCTAGACGCCTTTCTTATATGGTCAGAACACTTCCTGAACCAGAGCCACAGTCATGGCAAGAGATGCAAAAACTGTCTGTCCACGAGAAGCTGAAGTGGATAAATGCTGCTAATGCAGAGATGGAGTCCTGTCACCAACTCCAGACATGGGAGCTTACTGAGCTGCCACGATGAAAAAAACACATTGCAAAGATAGGTGAAATTCTCAACCAGCACTTTGAGACTAAGGGCCTTGGAAATGTGACATATTATTTGGGAATTCAAATCCAAAGAGTGGAAGATGGGAGTTTTCTTCTCAACCAAAGTTCTAAAATTTCCTCAATACTAAACCAGTTTGGAATGTCAGAAGCCAAAGGTGCGTTAAAACCAATGGACCCATCCTACTTAAAGTTGGAAGGAGAAGATCTGCTACCAAGCAATGAGAGTTACAGACATGCAGTGGGGGCGCTTCTGTACATAGCAACCACAACTCGTCCGGATATCACAGCCACAGTCGGAATTCTCTGCCGACGTGTAAACAAGCCATGCCAAAGAGACTGGAATGCAATTAAGAGAATTCTTCAATATCTTAAAGAAACTCAAAGGGTAAATCTTAAGATATCTGCATTTGGAGATCTCACTCTCAGAGGTTATATGACTGCAGATTGGGCTGGAGATTCAAGTGATCAGAAATCAACAAGTGGTTACTTGTTCAAGTTAGGAGAAAATTCAATTTTTTGGTCCAGCAGAAAACAGTGTCAGTCACATTATCTTCTACAGAAGCAGAATAAATGTCTGCTGCTTATGCAAGTCAAGAAGTAATTGGTTGAAACAACTTTTGGAAGATTTTGTCAAGCCATTAGCTCAACCAACAGTTATCTATGAGGACAACCAAGGATGCATTAAACTTGCAAGCAGTGAGAAGATTAGTGCAAGGACTAAGCACACTGATGTAAAACATCACCACTTACATGACTTAGTAATCCATAGTAAGCTATTATCAAGAGCCAAGTTTGTGGACTTCAGAACCACAATGGAACTAGCAGGATAAGTAGTTGTTGAGTGGGGGTGTTGGAATATGTTTGATGCAACAACTCCATTCCTGTCTATGAGTTTTTAATTTCTAGATTTGTATGCTGTTTATAAAGTTAAAAAAAAATCCCAGAGGCTCACACAGGGAAAGCATGTGACTGTATTTCTTGTTTTTTTCCTGTGTCTGTTTATGAGAGAAGCATCCTGCTGTAGATGCTGCACAGATAGAGACACACAAATGATTTATTCCTGATCTATTATGCTTGTCATATATTGTTCCTGTTTCTTCTTGAATAAAGAAGCTCTGTCACACGCTTGGGGAGTATTCTGAATAATCCGCTGCCAACACACTCTTTCAATGTCATCAACTTCAATCGAAGGTGATTGTCTCTGGTGGCAAGTGATAAAGTGTTTGGCCGCAAAGGAAATATTCCTATTAGAAAAATTGCTAACATTAGAATTATCATATAAATGTTCATTAATGCGGAATTTCAACTTGTGGCTGGAGCACCCTATCTATAGCAAATGACAATTAGTACATCGGATGTTTTTAGAATTACAGTTGATATACTGTTTTGTTTGAAAGTTTTGAGCATTATTAAAATTAACAAATGTGGTACTGAGACATGCAAATTCTCACATTTGGCAATGTGTAGCATTGCATTTGTAGAAACTCTTAAAATTAAGCCAAGTGGCATTAAATTTCTTATAGCTAAAATAGCTAGGAGAAAATTACCAAAAAAGGAGCTTTAAAGATTTGCAACAATATTGCAACCAGACTTCAGAATGTGGGAAAGTATTCTATCCTCATATAACACAGGAAGAAATTTGGTAATAATCTGTTTTATGGCATTAAATTGTGGAGTAAACTGAGTGGATAGAACAGTTTTTTTAGATTTAGTGTTGGTTTTCAAGGATTAATTGCCATCACAATATTTGACTAAACTAGCCCTGCTTTTGAAATGGCAATATTACGGGCTACATTGAGTGTCCATATGGGGTAACTCCTGTCAATCAGTCTAGATTCAGCATTATCTATTTCCTGTTCCCGATTATATTTATCAGTACAATTGCAGGAAACACTAATGTATTAACCCCCTGTTATGGACTTAATAGTATGCTTGGGGTGCCTGCTGGTTGCATAAAGATAGTGTTTTCCGCCGTTGGTTTTCGATACGTAGATGTAATTATATTTTGATTTGGGGAGCTACTAAGCTGTAGATCTAGAAAGGAAATGGTTGTAGGATGAAAAATAGACATGAATCTAAGATTGTAGTTGTTGACATTGAGATATTCAACAAAAGAAGATATATCAGAAATATCACAGCAGCAGATAAATAGGAGATCGTTGATGAAATGACCATATCAATAAATTTGTTTGAAAAATGGGTTTTGTTCAGTAAATAAATATTGTTCATCTCAAAAAGACGTCTATATGTCCATTCCCCAATCAGTTTCTCTACAAGCACTTGAATTCCCTTTAGGCAAGTACAGACAGTATACTGCAGATCTACTAGGGTATATTTTGCATACCACTAGATTTCTAATGGAACATAGTATTTATGGTCAAAAACAAAAAAATTATTTCCAACATTGAGGTGTTTCTATGGGTGCCAAATTTTCTCCTTCTTTAGCGAATCTCGTTATGACTTTCTGGGACAAAGTATATTTATATACTGAACAAAACCCATTTTTCAAGCTAATATATTGGTATGGTCGTTTCATCGAAGATCTCCTATTTATCTTTTGCGGTGATATTTCTGATACAGTACAGACCAAAAGTTTGGACACACCTTCTCATTTAAAGATTTTTCTGTTTTTTCATGACTATGAAAATTCTACATTCACACTGAAGGCATCAAAACTATGAATTAACAAACGTGGAATTATATACTTAACAAAAAAGTGGAAAACAACTGAAAATATGTCTTTATTCTAGGTTCTTCAAAGTAGCCACCTTTGGCTTTGATGACTGCTTTGCACACTCTTGGCATTCTCTTGATGAGCTTCAAGAGGTATTCACCAGAAATGGTCTCCCAACAATCTTGAAGGAGTTCCCAGAGATGCTTAGCACTTCTTGGTCCTTTTGCCTTCACGCTGCGGTCCAGCTCACCCCAAACTATCTCGATTGGGTGCAGGTCTGGTGACTGTGGAGGCCAGGTCATCTGGCGTTGCACCCCATCACTCTCATTCTTTGTCAAATAGCCCTTACACAGCCTGGAGGTGTGTTTGGGGTCATTGACCTGTTGAAAATAAATGATGGTCCAACTAAACGCAAACCGGATGACATAGCATGCCACTGCAAGATGCTGTGGTAGCCATGCTGGTTCAGTATGCCTTCAATTTTGAATAAATCCCCAACAGTGTCACCAGCAAATCACCCCCACACTATCACACCACCTCCTCCATGCTTCACGGTGGGATCCAGGCATGTAGAGTCCATCCCTTCGCCTTTTCTGTGTTGCACAAAGACACAGTGGTTGGAACCAAAGATCTCAAATTTGGACTCATCAGACCAAAGCACAGATTTCCACTGGTCTAATGTCCATTCCTTGTGTTCTTTAGCCCAAACAAGTCTCTTCTGCTTGTTGCCTGTCCTTAGCAGAGGTTTCCTAGCAGCTATTTTACCATGAAGGCCTGCTGCACAAAGTCTCCTCTTAACAGTTGTTGTAGAGATGTGTCTGCTGCTAGAACTTGTGTGGCATTGACCTGGTCTCTAATCTGAGCTGCTGTAAGCATGCGATTTCTGAGGCTGGTGACTCAGATAAACTTATCCTCAGAAGCAGAGGTGACTCTTGGTCTTCCTTTCCTGGGGCAGTCCTCATGTGAGTCAGTTTCTTTGTAGCACTTGATGGTTTTTGCAACTGCACTTGGGGACACTTTCAAAGTTTTCCCAATTTTTCAGACTGACTGACCTTCATTTCTTAAAGTAATGAAGGCCACTCGTTTTTCTTTACTTAGCTGCTTTTTTCTTCCCATGATACAAATTCTAACAGTCTATTCAGTAGGACCATCATCTGTGTATCCACCAGACTTGTGCACAACACAACTGATGGTCCCAACCCCATTTATAAGGCCAGAAATCCCACTTATTAAACCTGATAGGGCACACCAGTGAAGTGAAAACCATTTCCGGTGACTACCTATTGAAGCTCATCAAGAGAATGCCAAGAGTGTGCAAAGCAGTCATAAAAGCAAAAGGTGGCTACTTTGAAGAACCTAGAATGTAAGACATAATTTCAGTTGATTTCACACTTTTTTGTCAAGTATATAATTCCACATGTGTTAATTCATAGTTTTGATGCCTTCAGTGTGAATTTACAATTTTCATAGTCATGAAAATACAGAAAAATCTTTAAATGAGAGGGTGTGTCCAAACTTTTGGTCTGTACTGTATATCTTCTTTTGTTGAATATCTCAGTGTCAACAACTTCAATCTTAGATTCACGTCTATTTTAATCCTACAACCATTACCTTTCTAGATCTGCAGCTTAGTGGCACCCCAAATCAGAATTTGATTACATCTATGTATCGAAAACCAACTGCGGAGAACACTATCCTTCATGCAACCAGCAATCACCCCAAACATACTATTAAGTCCATACCAGTGGGTGAATACATTAGAGTTTCCCGCAATTGTAATTCTAAATATAATCGGGAACAGGAAATAGATAATGCTGAATCTAGACTGATTGACATGAGTTACCCCAGGTGGACACTCACTCTAGCCCGTAATATTTCCAATTCAAAAACTGAGCTAATTTAGTCAAATATGATAGCAATAATTCCTTAAAAACCAACATTACCTCTGAAAAACATGTTCTTTCCATTCAGTTTAGTACACAATTCAATGTAATAAGACAGATTACTATCAAATTTCTTCCTGTGTTATATGAGGTTTCCAACATTCTGAAGTCTGGTTGCAATATTGTTGCTAAGGCTAGGTTCATATTAGCGTTCCTGAGAGCTGCGGAGGGCTGCGGACTTCCTCTGTGAAGCACCGCCCACTGCCGCACCTCCTCTGGTCAGCTCCGCCTATGTCTGCATGCGGCCTGCGTACCTATCTTTAACATTAGGTACGCAGGCCGTGCGGACATATGTTAATGCCTCTGCATGCGTCGTTTTGACGATGAAGCGAACAAAAGAAATTCCAACACGGGGCGTTCGATGAGGGTAGCCGCATCGTCAAAATGACGCATGCAGAGGCATTCACATATGTCCGCACGGCCTGCGTACCTAATGTTAAAAATAGGTACGCAGGCCGCATGCAGGCGGCATGCAGACATAGGCGGAGCAGACCGGAGGAAGTGCAGCAGTGGGCGGAGCTTCACGGAGGAAGTCCGCAGCCTCCGCAGCTCTGAGGAACGCTAATGTGAAGTCGGCCTTAGAAAGCTTCTTCTTTTAGTAATGTTCTATTTCCCAGTTATTTTAGTTAGAGGAAATTTGTTGCCACTTGGCTTAATTTTAAGTGCGATGCCACATGTTGCCAAATACGCAAATTTGCATGTCTCAGTACCACATTTGTTAATTTTGATAATGTTCAAAACTTTCAAATTAAAAAGTATATCAACTGTAATTCTAAAAATATTGTTTACTATATCCGATGTACTGCCCCAGCCGCAAGTTGAAAGTCCGCATTAATGACCATTTATTTGATAATTCTAATGTTAGCAAGTTTTCTAATAAGAATATTTCCTCTGCGGCCACTTTATCGCTTGCCACCAGAGACAATCATCTTCGTTTGAAGTTCATGACATTGAAAGAGTGAAAGCAACTCCCTGTTGGAGATTTAAGAAGAATCCTACTTACCGGAGATGCATTCTGGATCTTCAATCTGGGAACTAGATTTCTGGAAGGTTTAACCCCTTTACCCCCGAGGGTGGTTTGGTTAATGACAGGGCCAATTTTTACAGTTCTGACCACTGTCCCTTTATGAGGTTATAACTCTGGAACGCTTCCATGGATCCAGGTGATTCTGACATTGTTTTCTCGGTTCACGTTCTAGCGGGATCTCACCGAAGTCACTGCAGTTCAGCCTGGCTGGGAACGGAGCCTCAGTGACTGGATGTATCCTCTATGATGTCACCCCCGGTTACTGACACTGCGTTCCCAGCAGCTCATTCACCAGTGGTTCTCAGCCTGGACGGTCGCATCTTGACACCATCCAGGTTGAAAACTAATTATCCCCCAGACATGGATTACGGCGTGGGGCAGAATGACAGAAGGTATGGTATATTACGGCAGAGCAGTATATACGGCAGAGCAGGGGAGAATGATGAAAACCGTGTTCAGCACCCGGCGCCGGGGAACAGCGCTTACTGTAACGCTTCTTCCCTGGTGCCCATCCGTGTGGTGCTGATGTGGCACACGATTGCAACACATGTTCCACACGTATTACAGACACAGACACTGTTTCACTACATTTTGATAGCTGTAATTTTTCAATATTTTGGCCCACAGAGTCATGTGAGGTCTATTTTTTTGCGGGACGAATTGATGTTTTAATTGGTACAATTTTCAGGCACATGACATTTTTTGATTGCTTTTATTCTGATTTTTGGGAGACAGAATGAGCAAAAACCAGCATTTCATAAATTTCTTTAGGAGGGTTTTATACCCTTCCGTGTGTGGTAAAATTGATAAGGCAGTTTTATTCTTTGGGTTAGTACTAGGGTTGAGCATTCCGATACTGCAAATATCGGGTATCGGCCGATATTGGCTGTATCGGAATTCGATTCCGAGTACCGATATTTTCGTCATATCGGATACCAGAATCGGGATGTCACTGTCACTGTCAGTGTCCGTCTGTCGGGTCTGTCAGGAGTCAGCGGCACTTGCCCGGCAGAAGATCTCCGGCGGTCACATCCCGGACTGCTTAATGGCCGCCATCCTCTTCTCCCCGGCGGTCACATGCAGTTTCTCGCGATAACTGCAGTGACTGCTGGGTAATCGCGGCCGTAAAGCAGTCCGATGACTCACCGCCGGGGAAGCTGGTAAGCAGCTGTGTTGCGCCGGGATGTCAGGCTCTGCCTGTCATTCCGATGTAGCAGAGCTGGATCGTCGTGGGACTGTCGTTACTATGGACTGCGTCGGACAGGTGGTATACTGTTGGTTTGTTTTTTTTATTTTTTTACAGGAGATCGATGGCGTCGCAGGAATGAGAGAGTAATAAAAAAAATGAAAACTGTGTTGTCTCTTTTATTTCATTAAAAGACTTTTTTCTTGCTGTGTCTTTTTTTTACACATTTAAAAACTTTGGGATTAATAATGGATCGGTGTCTTATTGACGCCTCTCCATTATTAACCGGGCTTATTGTCACCGTGCAATCAACGGTGACATTAACCCCTTATTACCCCCTTGCCACCGCTACAGGGCAAGTGGGAAGAGCCGGGTAAAGTGCCACAATTGGCACATCTTTTGATGCGCCAAATGTGGGGCTGCTGTAGCCTGGTATTATCAGGCTGTTGAGGGCCAAAATCCATGGGCCTTGACAGTCTTTTAATACCAGGCCGCAGCAGTCTGCATTTTACTTGGCTGGTTAACAAAAATAGGGGGATCCCTACGCCGTTTTTTTTTCGAGGGGATCCCCTATTTTTGTTAACCAGCCAAGCTAAGCAGACTGCTGTGGCCTGGTATTATCAGGCTTGCAAGGTCCATGGATATTGGATCCTTACCAGCCTGAAAAACCAGGCCTCAGCGGTCTGCTTCATCTGGCTGGTTAACAAAAATAGGGGGGACCCCACGCCAATTTTTTTCGAGGGGATCCCTATTTTTGTTAATCAGCCAAGATATGCAGACTGCTGTGGCCTGGTATTATCAGGCTGGCAAGGTCCATGGATCTTGGCTCCTTAACAGCCTGAAAATCCAGGCCTCAGCGGTCTGCTTCATCTGGCTGGTTAACAAAAATAGGGGGGACCCCACGCCATTTTTTTTTCGAAGGGAACCCCTATTTTTGTTAATCAGTTCCCTCTGACGTCACTGATGGTGTCCCTGGCTGACCTGAAGTGAAAGTGGAAAGCAATCAATTAAGCTTTCCACTTCCTCTCCTGTCAGCCAGGAGAGGAGCTCATTCATTTGGGGGTTTACTGTGAGGCTGCAGCATTAGCTGCGGTCCCTGCAGTAAACATTAACCCTTTCTGAAGGATTACACCGTGGGACCTGACTGTGGATCGGATTGGTAAGAATAATTTTGCTTTATTATTTTATTTTTATTACAGGAAATGGTTTTAGCAGGTAAATAAATATGGTCAAAAACTGTGTGATTATTTAATTAAACTTCTTTTTTATTAAAGTGTGTGTGTTTGATTTTTCTTTCATACAATAGGATTAATAATTGATAGTTATCTAATTGACAGCTCTCAATTATTAACCTGGCTTAAAGTGACCTTTCAATTGCAAGGTCATTTTAACCCCTTATTAACCCATTCGCCACCGCTACAGGGCAATGGGAATAGACGGGCAAAGTGCCAGAAAGGGCAAATCTAATTAGAGATTTGCCCTTTCTGGGGTGTCTGGGGGCAGATGTTAGTAGCCGGGGGGGGCCAAAAATAATGGTCCCTCTCTGGGCTATTATTATCTGCCCCCACTCACTGGCTTTGTCTGTCTGGTTGCGAAAATAGGGCGGGAGCCCACGCATTTTTTTTCAGCAATTTTACACCTCATATATATATATACATGTCATTGAATTTGTGACACATATATAATATATATATATATATTTATATTTATATTATAGTTCATACACTTCTACATAGTATAATAGCCGCTAATTCAATTGCCGGCTTTTGTGAAAATGCAGAACCCGACATGAAATGACACTTGGTGTACATAGGGTTAACCATGTCTTTTCATGTAGTTTGATATCTGATTTGCACAAACAATTACATGAGTGTAAAGGGTATGCCACACTAAACAACATCGCTAACGGGATCGCTAAAAAACGTCACTATTTAGCGATCCCGTTAGCGATGTTGTTGTGTGCGGCATCTACCAGCGACGTGGCCCCTGTGACGCTGGACGCTCGCGTGACATCGTCGGACCTTTTCGCTAGAATGAACTCGGCCTCACTTAGTATGTGAGAATAGATTTATTCACAGTAGTAACACGAAACTTCGGTCTATATCATGCCTATCATCCAGATTATGGAGGGTTTGATCCACTAGGGAAGAAAGAGGGCGGATAAGCTGTTTGGGTGGTGAGCCCTCACTAGCGGTGGCACGCGTCCAGCAGAGACCTATCTCACTAGATCTCACACAGGTACTGTGAAAGAGCATTGTCTTCCATTCACCCAACACAGGCTAATCACCTTTCTTTTCCTATTGATCAACCCTTCCAGTTATCTTGATGATGAAGGTCATGATATAGGACGAAACGTTGGTTACTGTGATAAATCTTTATTCTCATTATAAGTGAGTCCGAGTTATTTTTTTAGATACGGTTGGACTACTTGCACTCTTGTGTGCCCCGTTATTTTTTCATTTGTCGGCGCCCGTGGTAAGTATATATCGTGAGTGTGGCACCTTCTAGCGATTTAGCGTACTTTTGTACGCTAAAGTCGTTAAGGAGATCGCTAACCGCGATAGCGTCCTTAACGATATCGCTAAGTTAAGCCGCTGTCAGCGATATAGAAACAATCCCGCTAGCGATCGCATTAGTATGCGTCGTTATCGTGATCGCTAGCGGGATTGTTTAGTGTGGCAGTACCTTAAGTGTGCAAAATTTCACACCTAAGGGGTTAATTAACGGTGTAAATTCGTAGCAAAAAGTCCGTTTTTTTTTACAACGAATTTACACCTTTAATTAACCCCTACAGGTGTGAAATTTTGCACACATAGACTGATGTAATTGTTTGTGCAAATCAGATAGCAAAGGACATGAAAAGACATGGTTAACCCTATGTACACCAAGTGTCATTTCATGTCGGGTGCTTCTGTCTTTTCACAGAAGCCGCCTTTACCCGGCAATTGAATCAGAGGATATTTTACTATGTAGAAGTGTATAAACTATACATATATGTATATATATATGTCACAATGACATGTATATATTATATATATATATATTATGTATTCTATGTGTGTATATTTAGTGTTTACAAGGAAAAAAGGTTTTTTTAGTTGCGATATTTTGTTCCCATAGACTTACATGGGACTTCCGGTATCGGTATCGGGTATCGCCGATATTTTAATGGTATCGGCGATACCATTCCGATTCCGATACTTTTGGATATCGGAAAGTATCGCTCAACTCTAGTTAGTACAATGACAACGATACCTCATTTATTTTTTTTATATTTTGGCGCTTTTATATAATAAAAACTATTGTATAGAAATAATAATTGTTTTTGCATGACTTTATTCTGACAGCTATAACTTTTTTATTTTCCGCTGATAGAGCTGTATGGCAGCTCATTTTTTGTGGGACAAGATGACATTTTCAACGGTACCATGTTTATTTATATCCATCTTTTTGATTGCGTGCTATTCCACTTTTTGTTCGGCGGTATGAAGATAAAGCATTGTTTTTTGCCTTGTCTTTTTTTTATGGTGTTCACTAAAGGGGTTAACTAGTGGGATAGTTTTATAGGTTGGGTCGTTGCGGATGCAGCGATACCAAATATGTGTACTTTTATTGTTTTTTTTTTTCATTCAAATATTTATTTAGAGATAGAATATATATTGATTTATTATTTTTGATTTTTTAAAAATATTTTTACAATTATTTAAAAAATTTTTTTTTACTTTTTCTTAAATTTTTTACTTTGTCCCAATATGGGACAATCATTTTTTGCAGGCTGATCGCTTCTATAGTATGCAGATGAAGCAGCATCTGCATGCCATAGAAGCTGTCAGCGGTGCACTGACAGAGAGACTTGCTGATCAAGCACTGCACATGATCGACAAGTTTCTTAGCTCTGGTGACCCGGATTGCATATGTCGTTTATGTCATTGTTTTCATAACATTCAGATGCTTGTTTTAAATGTCATGTGATTCCTTTTACCCAATTGGAACCATTCTCATCTGTATATAAGACTTATGGGTAAGTCACTCCCATTATGCTTTGAGGAAGAACGCTGTTTGCTTTCAAAATACGTCGCCATGTTGTTTACCTGTCCTCCGTTTGCACTTGCATGGACATTTTAATTGCTTGAATAAATTAGGATTAATTTTACGGAACTAGAAGCTGGAATCCCTTCCTTTTTCACTCTGCTCATCATGGTTGTCAGTGCATATTTCCCTGCTTCTTAGATCTACATATACGGTGGGCTGGCTTATCCTCTTTACATAGTAGGAGAGGTAGTCTTCATTCATTACTACATGCCATGTACTAAATTGTACTACACCTGACTACATGTATGTATGCACAGTATCTTATAAATCTTTCAAATTTCTTCAAAAGTGGCAGTGTTTCTTACAACAGAAAGGTTACTCTAAACCAGGACTGGAGTAACATTTCTGGTGATGTGCACAGAGGCGTACCCCACTGATAAAATGTGCTAAATTCATTAAGTGGTGTGCGCTTGTTAATGCATTCAGCACATCTTTTAGTACTGAATATCCAGTACGAAACGCCAGTCTTAATGAATCGGGGTCTTTGACTTCACAGGCCTCTGAGATGTAAATCTGATTCTACCTTTACCTGCACCAAAAGCGAAGAAAAAGCTCTTTTTCGGAAACTCTTCCAACAGATCCTTCACTCTCTTTCCCATTCGTTCATTTCTTTTGTAGATTAGCTCTTGGCGAAAATAATGATCAATCTCTTGTGCAGTTATTTGTTCATGTGGTGGCAAGGTAACATTTATAAAATTAGGCACCTAAAAGAAAAATCCAAACTGAATTGTAGGGATGTGTAGATAAAAGCACAGCTTAATTTAGCATTCTGTTGAATCAGCTACTAATAGGCTATTATTCTCAAACAGTATGTCCCTTATCTGTGTCCTCAGATAAAAATTCAACTAGATTCATAATAAGGAACTGTATGAAAAACATTGTCTAATTCCGGATCATTGGAGACAATCCCACAAAAATGTCTGGCCTCTAACAAAATACAAACTCCATGTTATTCCCATTGAAAATGGACAGATACTGACATTTCGTATCTAATGGAGATGTAAAGCATATATCTCGCAGTACCATGCTTACTAAAGACTGAAGCAGTCATTGATAGGAACATTTCTGCAGATGCTATATTGGCCACACACAGATGGATCTTTATATTCGGCCCACTTGAGAAGCCCAAAGAAATGACATCCAGTTGTTAAGCGTTCGACAGCTTGCATGTTCTGTCTAAATTATCTTACAATCAATTAATTATTATGTAATATGCAGGGTTACACTGGCGTCACATATGTTGTAACATTATACTTATAGTAACTGTGTGTCCCCAGTACCAAGTTCAGAATGCCACTTGGTCTATGTACAGTGTGTTCTTAAAATCTACATCTTCTTTGTTTCTCCTGGAGATAAGTTCCTTAAAGTATATATAACATCTTCTTAAAATAAAATGTGTTATATATGTGTATAATTAGGAGGTGAAAATATTGTACTACAAGCTCAACATTATATCAGTACACAGACAGCCTGGGAAATCACATATATGGAGCCAGAACATCAAAGAGTAGTTTTTTTCACAGCAAAACCTGGAGCTACCTTCCTTTCTCCTGATATAAACCTGAACAATACACGGCAATCTTTTTGAGAAAATGTACAATCATACTTGTGAAGAATCATGGTTGAATATAATGGAGTTCAGGTCTCCACAGTTGTAATGTTTGATGAGGTCTTCAGTTGTGTATGGAGCTTGGAGACTTCCAGCACGAAGCTCTCCTGCTGCAAGAGGGTTTGGTTCAACGCAAATACTACCTGGAAGAGAAATATAATGCGTGACATGGGTGTTTGTGAAGCCAAGACATGTCTAAGTTTTGATTTTGTTGCCAAACATGTCTGCTCACAAGAAGAATATAAACTTCGGGAGGTAAAACATTTGATCTACCCTTACCAATAGGAAATTAATGATCCCATTAGGTTTATGTAGGTCACATCTTCTTGTTTTTATGTACACAATTTCTCATAAATCAGTCCATTTTCATCTAAGGGACATAAGTTTTCTCTTCATGGCTTTAACTTGTAAACCCTTGAACTTGTAATGATTTGTGGTGGATTACGCTTGAATTTGTACCAATGATACTTATTTTTAGATTACTTACTGCTATTTCTCTAGGGTTTTATTATGAAAAAACACCCTTCAATAAAATAGATTGAACATGAAAATGGTAAAATATTTGAAATTATGAAATTCATATAGCGCAGAATTTTGGAAGTATAGAATTGCCTAAAGTCATAATATAACATTCTCTGTTCTTTAATAAAAATCAGTAAGGAGAGAGAATCTTCAAAGATTAGACAATGTTTTATTAGACTCCTCTTTTGTGAAGACTCCTTGTTTCAGAACTAAAGCTGGGAGCATGTTTTTCAGGAGCGTGATCTAATAAACTGATTGACTTGACAAGCAAAGTTGAGAATGGACAAACAGAGAAGATAGAGCAATTGATTGAACAGATGTGAGTGTTTTTGTTGTGAATTTCTCAAAGCTGGGGGAATGGGGTGGCGATTGGCTAATTTAAGTTGCATAATACTATAAGTCTTTCATATGCAGATTGTCTCCTCTTTGATCCCATGTGGATAAAAGTGCAAGGCAGGGGGTCTTTAGTGTTAAAAAAGAATCCACTGTCTGATCGACCCTTGTTCTTCTCCCACCCTCTTGGACTAATATAGGTTCACTAACTGTCACTGCAGAGGGAACATGACAGCTGCAGAAATACAACCAGAGTCCCATATTGTTTGCATTGAAGGTGTTTGTATGGTTTCATAAAGATCAAATGTTGTCATTCAGAAAACAATGACTCAGATCTTGCTTCTATAACAAACTACTAAGAAAGACAATCAGTTTTTAAAAGGAAGAAATCTCAATGATATCTTCTGTTCCAAAGTAAAAAAATACACTTGCTTGGATAGGAAAGCTTACTGAAGAGAGAGAAGTAGTGGCTGGACACCTTTCTACACTTATCTACCAGTTAAACAAAGTATCCACGTGTTTATATTTAAATCCGAAAGTCAGAATTTCCCACATTAGATCATCGTTGGATCTGCTATATGTCGGTGATGAGTAGCTTTTGATTTGGCTAACTTTCCAATTTTGATGGCTGATGGTACTTGGGGGAGGGGAAGTTGCTTAGTTGCCCCAAACACTTTACACAGTTGGCTGATCTGGCAAAAATTGGGCAATGTTTATCTGATGTGCACAACCTATAGGAGCTGTCCATTTTTATAGAAATTGGGGCCAAGACAGACATCGTTTGAATGGAGATTACCTTCAGAAAATAGACTATTGTGTAAATAAGGTTTTAGTGTTACATGTATTTTATTTTACAAAATAATGGAATTTAATTTTCTCCACATCATAATATTTATTATCAAACCTAAAATAGCAATCTTACAAATTTCACATCGGCCATTGGAGCTTTTTTAGACTCATATTTCCTGTCTGTTAAGGGCCCGTCTCACATAGCGATATCGCTACCGAGATCACTGCTGAGTCACTAGTTTTGTGACGCAGCAGCGAGCTCACCAGCGATATCGCTGTGTGTGACATTCAGCGACGATCAGCCCCCCTGCCGGGTATCGCTGATCGTCGCTGAAATGTCAGGACATTTTTTTGATCGCTGGTCTCCCGCTGACAGGCACGCATCGCTGCGTGTGACAGGCGGGAGACCAGCGATCCGCTGGTAACCAAGGTACACAGCGGGTTTCCAGGCACCGCGCAGCGCTTGGAAACCCGCTGTGTACCTTGGATACCAGCTCCCTGCATCAGCGCGCTGGTATCCAAGGTACACTGCGGGTAACTAAGCGATGTTACCCGCAGTGTCGCTGTCCCAGATCGCTGCCTGAGCTGCCTGTTTGGCAGCTCAGCAGCGATCATGTAGCGATACACCAGCGATCCTGACAAGTGCATATCGTTGTCGGGATCGCTGGTGTATCGTTATGTGAGACCCAGCCTTTAGCAACAGTTTACAGGAGTTTTCTTATCAGTAGATGCAGAATTACAATGACAGTTAACACCTTTAGACACAGCTGATAACAAAGAATTCATCAATTCACTATTCAGTGATGTCACAAATGTTCCTACTCTCCCTTCCTTCATAATGACCTTTGCATAGATAGGCTCATGTGATTCTTCAATAGGGTTTGATTTGACCATTGTGGCTATGTACATGTGTTGTTTCCTGAAACAATATAAATTTAGTCTAATAAAGACTCAGTGGCCAGTGTGAACAGTGCAAGATTTATATTCTTTATTTTTATTACATACTGTGATATGTAAAATAAATTGCCAACATTTTTCTTAGAAAATACATTTAACACAAAAGCCTGACTTAAATAGTAGGACATTTACTGATCATCAATTTCCTGAAATTCGCAGGTCCCTTTGAATTCGAACATATAGTGATTCAATTAGCGAAAATTGCAAAAACAAAAAGAAAAATGCTAGATATCATTTCACAAACTGCTGAAGATTGAATTAGTCTGAAAATGAGCTCATGGTATCAGACACAGTCACAGACTTTCCCATAATGCTTTGTAAATATCTAATAACATCATTTAGTGCAGCCAATCAAGAGGACTATCAGAAAGACAATAAAAGAAAGCACCAGCCATTTTTAGGATTTACAGCATAGGGATAGGAGGTTAAAACTTACAACTCTTCATTACAGATAAGTAATAAGCTGCAGATTAATATTCACCAGGCCAGTGCCCGCAATACTGTTTTCTGTTGCCACAATTTCCTTTATGTGAATGTATCTACCTAGCAACACAGGTTTTAAGGGTTACAGAATTTTTGTAACGAGATGGGGGGATTTAAACAATGTGTATGTGCGGATATTAGTGTTGAGCGATACTTCCCGATATCAAGACGTATCGGATGGGATTGGATCGGACCGATACCCAAAAAGTATCGGGTATCGCCGATTCCGATACCGGAAACCAATGCAAGCCAATGGGACAGAAATATCGTAATTAAAATAAACCCTTTCTTTCCTTGTAAACACTAGATATACACACATAGAATACATATATACAGTGCCTACAAGTAGTATTCAACCCCCTGCAGATTTAGCTGGTTGACACATGCGGAATTAACTTGGCATTGTGACATTTGTAATGTAGATCAGCCTGGAAGTGGGAAATGCACTGCAGCAAAAATTTTTGTTTTAATTTTTTTTTTTTTTAAAAAAACATTAAAAGTTAATTCAGAGTGTCATTTATTATTCAACCCCTCAAACCACAAGAATTCTGTTTGGTCCCCCTAAAGTATTAAGAAGTAGTTCAGGCGCCAAGAATAATGAGCTTCACATGTGTGGATTAATGATCTCTTTTGCCAGCCTTTTCTGACTATTTAAGACCCTCCCCAAACTTGTGAACACCACTCATACATGGTCAACATGGGAAAGACAAAGGAGCATTCCAAGGCCATCAGAGACAAGATCGTGGAGGGTCACAAGGCTGGCAAGGGGTACAAAACCCTTTCCAAGGAGTTGGCCCTACCTGTCTCCACTGTTGGGAGCATCATCCGTAAGTGGAAGGCTTATGGAACTACTGTTAGCCTTCCACGGCCTGGACAGCCTTTGAAAGTTTCCTCCCGTGCCGAGGCCAGGCTTGTCCGAAGAGTCAAGGCTAACCCAAGGACAACAAGGAAGGAGCTCCGGGAAGATCTCATGGCAGTGGGGACATTGGTTTCAGTCAATACCATAAGTAACGTACTCCACCGCAATGGTCTCCGTTCCAGACGAGCCCGTAAGGTACCTTTACTTTCAAAGCGTCATGTCAAGGCTCGTCTACAGTTTGCTCATGATCACTTGGAGGACTCTGAGACAGACTGGTTCAAGGTTCTATGGTCTGATGAGACCAAGATCGAGATCTTTGGTGCCAACCACACACGTGACGTTTGGAGACTGGATGGCACTGCATACGACCCCAAGAATACCATCCCTACAGTCAAGCATGGTGGTGGCAGCATCATGCTGTGGGGCTGTTTCTCAGCCAAGGGGCCTGGCCATCTGGTCCGCATCCATGGGAGGATGGATAGCACGGCCTACCTGGAGATTTTGGCCAAGAACCTCCGCTCCTCCATCAAGGATCTTAAGATGGGTCGTAATTTCATCTTCCAACAAGACAACGACCCAAAGCACACAGCCAAGAAAACCAAGGCCTGGTTCAAGAGGGAAAAAGTCAAGGTGTTGGAGTGGCCTAGTCAGTCTCCTGACCTTAACCCAATTGAAAACTTGTGGAAGGAGCTCAAGATTAAAGTCCACATGAGACACCCAAAGAACCTAGATAACTTGGAGAAGATCTGCATGGAGGAGTGGGCAAAGATAACTCCACAGACCTGTGCCGGCCTGATCAGGTCTTATAAAAGACGATTATTAGCTGTAATTGCAAACAAGGGTTATTCCACGAAATATTAAACATAGGGGTTGTATAATAATTGACCCACACTTTTATGTTTAAAATTTATTAAAATTCAACTGAGCAACATAACTTTTTGTTTTGTAAGATTTATGCTTCTGTTAATAAATCCTACTCTCGTTTGCAGTTTGAAGGCTCTAACTTATTTGCATCTTATCAAACCAGCTAAATCTGCAGGGGGTTGAATACTACTTGTAGGCACTGTATATATATATATACACATGTCATTGAGACATAATATATATATATATATATATATATATACATATATTTATAGTTCATACACTTCTACTTAGTAAAATAGCCGCTGATTCAATTGCCGGCTTTTGTGAAATTACAGAACCACCCGACATGAAATGACACATGGTTTACATACAGTTAACCATGTAATTTCATGTAGTTTGATATATAGTTTTCACTAACAATTACATGAGTGAATGTGTGCAAAATTTCATACATGTAGGGGTTAATTAAAGGTGTAAATTCGTTGAAAAAAAATGCGTGGGCTCCCGCGCTATTTTCTAAACCAGACAGACAAAGCCAGCGACATAAATACTTCATGGAAAAAACCCAATACAGATAACAACCAATAAAATATGTGTCAAATATTGGATAATATGGGCAAAGTAAGGGACATGTTAAAGGAAAAATCGCCAAAAATAGAAACATACAAGCGAAAAATTGCGATCATAAATTCCAAGAAGAGTTTGCCAATGGTACAAAAATATATATTTTATTACAATTATCAGGATACAAGGTAAAAGGAAGGGACAGGGGCAGATGCCAAACAATGCACAAGAAGATGAGGGCAACAAGGTGGAATGTGGAGCTTAAAGATGTAACAAAGTAATTTACATGTATGACAAAATTGATAAAATACATGTGTCAATACAGACAAGTATTTGTAAATAATATAACACAATATGTCATGACATGTCATTGAAATAACATTAATATGAATAGTCAGACATATCATGACACACAAGATTTCACTATAATTAGACTGTATATAATGACACACACAAATGCTCCCACAGGGTCCAATGTTATATCATAGTGATATCAAGGCTAAATGTAATGAGCAGAAGATATACCTGCAATAGCCTGGAATAAGGACCTCCACAGCGTGCCCTCCCCGACGCGCGTTTCGGCGATATGTGCCTTTTTCAAGGGGAAAAAGCCAGCGAGTAGAGGCAGATAATAATAGCCGAGGGAGGGTGCATTTATTTTGTGCCCCCCCGGCTACTAACATCTGCCCCCAGCCACCCCAGAAAAGGCAAATCTATAATTAGATTCGCCCTTCTGGCACTTTGCCGGTCTATTCCCATTGCCCTGCAGCGTTGGCTAAAGCCACCTTGCTATTGAAAGGTGACTTTAAGCCAGGTTAATAATTGAGAGTTGTCAATTTGACAACTCTCAATTATTAATCCTATTGAAGGAAATAAAAAAACCACACACACATGAAGAGTAAATAATTTTAATGAAATAAACACACATTTTTTTGACCATTGTTTATTTAACTGGTAATCCTTGCGAAGCCCTTGGTCTCCTGTAATAAAGAAAAAATAATAAAACAACATTATTCTTACCTATCCGCCGCTCTGTCAGGTCCCATGCTGTAATCCTTCACATAGGGTTAACTGCCTTACAGCCAAGCAGTGCAGATAATGCTGACTGCTCAGCTGTAAACCTCTGAATGAATGATTTCCTCTCCCAGCTGACAGGAGAGGAAGTGATTAGTGTGGAAAGCTTAATTGATTGCTTCCCACTTTCACTGGCAGCAATAGCTGCGGTCCCTGCAGTAAACAACCCTTTCAGAAGGATTACATCCGGGGATCTGACTGAACATCGGATAGGTAAGAATAATGTTGCTTTATTATTTTATTTTTATTACAGGTGAACAAGGGCTTTGAATGGATTAAATTGTGTGTGTTTTATTTTTATTTCATACAATAGGATTAATAATTGATAGTTGTCTAATTGACAGCTCTCAATTATTAACCTGGCTTAAAGTCATCTTTCAATAGCAAGGTAGCTTTAACCCATTATTAACCCATTCGCCACCGCTACAGGGCAATGGGAATAGATGGGCTAAGTGCCAGAAAGGGCGAATCTAATTATAGATTTGCCTTTTCTGGGGTGTCTGGGGGCAGATGTTAGTAGCCAGGGGGGGGCAAAAATAATGGTCCCTCTCTGGGCTATTATTATCTGCCCCCACTCGCTTGCTTTGATACATATCAATTATACATAAATATAGCAGCAAGGGCAATATCATTAGGGTTATGAGCATGAAAATATCCACAGTGCTAAGGAAATCACAATAAAATCCTAATACAACATGCATAATGTGAACTCAAGTATTCACTGTGCAGGAAAAAATCACTATGGTAACATAATACAATCTGTGCACAATATAGTGTGAAAATGGATATAATGGTGAAATTGCATAAAGGCACGTGACTCAGCGCTTCCTGGCAGGTCCTTGCTCACATTTCTCCCTGCAGCAAGGATTCTACAGCAGCTGCCAGCGTTACCTGGCCACGGAGGCCTGTGACTGTTGGCATTTATCAACGGACGTCTACAATACAAGCGGGCCATAGGAGGCTGAAATTGGATCATCTTCTCTATACCTGCGACTTATCTGGATTGCAAGCACGCCAAAGGAGGCTGTTATCGGCATTTTTGCACCGCAAGTGACCCATCGGGGTGGGCAGGTAAAAACCTGTGAAAACAGGTGTACTTTTTATTAACTGCATGAGCTGTCACCGGCCGGGACAGTCTCAATTATATACTTATATCCATTCTCTGAACTGCTTGTAGGATATTTTTCTGATTTTGCATACTAGGCCTCATATTAGTTCTTGTGCTCCATTGCAATCATAAGATTTTCTCCTCACTTAATTCATGTGTACAATCAAACATTTATTCCACAAGGCACTAGCACAGGTGTGCATCTAGTGTTATTTATTCATTTACTTGGTCTCTCTTGTTCTCTATTGAAATACACACATATATACATCCGTTTATACATCCCAGTGTGTTTTGTAGTTTTTATGTGCGCAAACTAGTTTTATCTATATATTTATCTACTTTTGGCAATTTGTAGTGGTATTGCCCTTGTTTGCAGCAATATTTTACTACCAAACCTTTAGCGCCGCTGATCTATATATATATATATATGAAATTGCATAAAGTGCTACTGTGTGCAAGGACACCACTAGGTGTCAGTATGACCAAAAACCACAAACAACGCAATATAAGTGTATGGATATTACCAGCTCAGCCCAAGATATACGCAGAACCGCACACAATAGTGAGAATGATCAATGATTCATTTGGGTTCCCAGGAGCAGTATTTTGCCGTAAGTGATTGCTATCATTCATTGATCATTCTCGTTGATCTATTTTCGGTCACTTTCCTTGCCCCGGAAGTCGTCCAAGGCAAGCAGTCATTTCCGGGGCAAGGAAAATAGTTGCGCATGCGCTGTAATGATTTTATGCTTTGCCCACTGTTGGGCAAAGCACACAGCGCAGGCACGGGGGGATTTTAAAACGCGCAATTGCGGGAACACTACGCAATAGAAACAGAGGAGCGGGGGAGGAAGCAAAAAACACCGCCCTCCGGACCGGACCGCCCAGATTAGCAAACAGAAAACCGAACTTTACAAAGGTATTTGGGCATGAAAACGGGGGTGTCAGGATATATGATAGATACCGATAGGTTACTTATGGGACGCACTATTCAGGCATATCTTTATCTGATATAGCCAAAATGGGGTGACAGATTCCCTTTAATAGAAGCCTGGGGTGAGAATCAGAGCACTGAGGGATTTACTCTAACTTCCATACCGGAGATCCCTTTAAGAGAGGCCTGGGGTCAGAACCAAAGTGCAGAGTGGATTTGCCCTCACTTCTGTACCGGGGATCCCTTTAAGAGGGCCTGGGGTCAGAACAAGAGCGCTTAGTGGAATTGCCCTAACTTCCACACCAATGATCCCTTTAAGAGGCCCTGGGGTCAGAACCACAACGCTGAGTGGAATGGTCCTAACTTCCATACTGGGGATCCCTTTAAGAGAGGACTGGGGTCAAAACCTAAGCACTGGATGGATTTGCCCTGAATTCCAAACCAATGATCCCTTTAATAGAGGCCTGGGGTTAGTACCAGAGCATTTGAAGGCAATTGCCCTGACTTCCATACCGGGGATCCCTTTAAGAGAGGCCTGGTGTCAGTACCAAAGGGCTGGATGGATTTGCCCTGACTTCCATACCAATATCCCTTTAAGAGAGCCTGGGGTCAGAATCAGAGCACTGAGTGGAATGGCCCTAACTTCCATACCGGGGATCCCTTTAAGAGAGGCCTGGCATCAGAACCAAAGCGCTGGATGGATTTGCCCTGACTTCCATACCAATGATCCCTTTAAGAGAGGCATGGGGTCAGTACCAAAGTGCAGAGTGGATTTGCCCTCACTTCATGACTATGAAAATTGTAGAATCACACTGAAGGCATCAAAACTATGAATTAACACATGTGGAATTATACAATACACTTTACAAAAAAGTGTGAAACAACTGAAAATATGTCTTATATTCTAGATTCTTCAAAGTAGCCACCTTTTGCTTTGATTACTGCTTTGCACGCAGAAAAGGTGAACGAATGGACTCGACATGCCTGGTTCACACCGTGAAGCATGGAGGAGGTGGTGTGATGGTGTGGGGGTGCTTTGCTGGTGACACTGTTGGGGATTTATTCAAAATTGAAGCGGTGAGCGGTCCAGCTCACCCCAAACCATCTCGACTGAGTTCAGGTCTGGTGACTGTGGAGGCCAGGTCATCTGACGTAGCACCCCATCACTCTCCTTCTTGGTCAAATAGCCCTTACACAGTCTGGAGGTGTGTTTGGGGTCATTGTCCTGTTGAAAAATAAATGATGGTCCAACTAAACGCAAACCGGATGGAATAGCATGCCGCTGCAAGATGCTGTGGTAGCCATGCTGGTTCAGTATGTCTTCAATTTTGAATAAATCCCCAACAGTCTCACCAGCAAAGCACCCCCACACCATCACATCACCTCCTCCATGCTTCACGCTGGGAACCAGGCATGTAGAGTCCATCCGTTCACTTTTTCTGCGTGCAAAGCAGTAATCAAAGCAAAAGGTGACTACTTTGAAGAACCTAGAATATAAGACATATTTTCAGTTGTTTCACACTTTTTTGTAAAGTGTAATGTATAATTCCACATGTGTTAATTCATAGTTTTGATGCCTTCAGTGTGATTCTACAATTTTCATAGCTATGAAAATACAGAAAAATCTTTGAATGAGAACGTGTGTCCAAACTTTTGGTCTGTACTGTATATAGATATATATTACAGTTGAAACCGGAAGTTTACATACACTATATAAAAAGACACATATGCATGTTTTTCTCAATATCTGACATGAAATCAGAATAAACCTTTCCCCTTTTAGGTAAATTAGGATTACCATAATTATTAATATTTGTCAAATGCCAGAATAATGAGAGAGAATGTTTTAGGGCATTTTTAGTACTTACTGCAAAGTCAAAAGCTTACATACACTAAGATTACTATGCCTTTAAAAATTCTGGACTGCTCATATGATGATATCATAAGTTTGGAAGCTTCTGACATGACTACTAATGCTAGGACTACATAAGTAAAGTATACTAAAGCATGACAATATGGAATACATGAAATTTAGAATAGCAATATGGCTTTGGAATATAAGGAAAAATTTGAGACGCTTAGTATAAACATTTGGCCAAACATTTTAAAGCCCACCAACCATCGTCAAGGTGGTCTCAATACTGGTGAGTCCCTGACCTAATGTGAACATACCTCTATTAGGCTGATATCTGAATTTCTGGGTGAATATGCACCTCTGTCAGCAATGCCTGCATTTATGGGTAAAGTAGGGACCTGGTGTAATTAAAATCACCACCTGGTGGGGGCGGAGTGCTCGGTCAGCAAGCTAACATTCAATAGACAAAAAAACCTGACTGGCACATCCAGACTAATGTGAACTAGGTGCAAACCAAGGGAAGCTACCCCCATGTAAAACATACAAAAAAAGGCTGCACTCAAGCATACTAAAGCATGACAATATGGAATACATGAAATTTAGAATAGCAATATGGTTTGGAATATAAGGAAAAATTTGAGACGCTTAGTATAAACATTTGGCCAAACATTTTAAAGCCCACCAACCATCGTCAAGGTGGTCTCAATACTGGTGAGTCCCTGACCTAATGTGAACATACCTCTATTAGGCTGATATCTGAATTTCTGGGTGAATATGCACCTCTGTCAGCAATGCCTGCATTTATGGGTAAAGTAGGGACCTGGTGTAATTAAAATCACCACCTGGTGGGGGCGGAGTGCTCGGTCAGCAAGCTAACATTCAATAGACAAAAAAACCTGACTGGCACATCCAGACTAATGTGAACTAGGTGCAAACCAAGGGAAGCTACCCCCATGTAAAACATACAAAAAAAGGCTGCACTCAAGCATACTAAAGCATGACAATATGGAATACATGAAATTTAGAATAGCAATATGGCTTTGGAATATAAGGAAAAATTTGAGACGCTTAGTATAAACATTTGGCCAAACATTTTAAAGCCCACCAACCATCGTCAAGGTGGTCTCAATACTGGTGAGTCCCTGACCTAATGTGAACATACCTCTATTAGGCTGATATCTGAATTTCTGGGTGAATATGCACCTCTGTCAGCAATGCCTGCATTTATGGGTAAAGTAGGGACCTGGTGTAATTAAAATCACCACCTGGTGGGGGCGGAGTGCTCGGTCAGCAAGCTAACATTCAATAGACAAAAAAACCTGACTGGCACATCCAGACTAATGTGAACTAGGTGCAAACCAAGGGAAGCTACCCCCATGTAAAACATACAAAAAAAGGCTGCACTCAAGCATACTAAAGCATGACAATATGGAATACATGAAATTTAGAATAGCAATATGGCTAATGTTTGGCCAAATGTTTATACTAAGCGTCTCAAATTTTTCCTTATATTCCAAAGCCATATTGCTATTCTAAATTTCATGTATTCCATATTGTCATGCTTTAGTATGCTTGAGTGCAGCCTTTTTTTGTATGTTTTACATGGGGGTAGCTTCCCTTGGTTTGCACCTAGTTCACATTAGTCTGGATGTGCCAGTCAGGTTTTTTTGTCTATTGAATGTTAGCTTGCTGACCGAGCACTCCGCCCCCACCAGGTGGTGATTTTAATTACACCAGGTCCCTACTTTACCCATAAATGCAGGCATTGCTGACAGAGGTGCATATTCACCCAGAAATTCAGATATCAGCCTAATAGAGGTATGTTCACATTAGGTCAGGACTCACCAGTATTGAGACCACCTTGACGATGGTTGGTGGGCTTTAAAATGTTTGGCCAAATGTTTATACTAAGCGTCTCAAATTTTTCCTTATATTCCAAAGCCATATTGCTATTCTAAATTTCATGTATTCCATATTGTCATGCTTTAGTATGCTTGAGTGCAGCCTTTTTTTGTATGTTTTACATGGGGGTAGCTTCCCTTGGTTTGCACCTAGTTCACATTAGTCTGGATGTGCCAGTCAGGTTTTTTTGTCTATTGAATGTTAGCTTGCTGACCGAGCACTCCGCCCCCACCAGGTGGTGATTTTAATTACACCAGGTCCCTACTTTACCCATAAATGCAGGCATTGCTGACAGAGGTGCATATTCACCCAGAAATTCAGATATCAGCCTAATAGAGGTATGTTCACATTAGGTCAGGGACTCACCAGTATTGAGACCACCTTGACGATGGTTGGTGGGCTTTAAAATGTTTGGCCAAATGTTTATACTAAGCGTCTCAAATTTTTCCTTATATTCCAAAGCCATATTGCTATTCTAAATTTCATGTATTCCATATTGTCATGCTTTAGTATGCTTGAGTGCAGCCTTTTTTTGTATGTTTTACATGGGGTAGCTTCCCTTGGTTTGCACCTAGTTCACATTAGTCTGGATGTGCCAGTCAGGTTTTTTTGTCTATTGAATGTTAGCTTGCTGACCGAGCACTCCGCCCCACCAGGTGGTGATTTTAATTACACCAGGTCCCTACTTTACCCATAAATGCAGGCATTGCTGACAGAGGTGCATATTCACCCAGAAATTCAGATATCAGCCTAATAGAGGTATGTTCACATTAGGTCAGGGACTCACCAGTATTGAGACCACCTTGACGATGGTTGGTGGGCTTTAAAATGTTTGGCCAAATGTTTATACTAAGCGTCTCAAATTTTTCCTTATATTCCAAAGCCATATTGCTATTCTAAATTTCATGTATTCCATATTGTCATGCTTTAGTATGCTTGAGTGCAGCCTTTTTTTGTATGTTTTACATGGGGGTAGCTTCCCTTGGTTTGCACCTAGTTCACATTAGTCTGGATGTGCCAGTCAGGTTTTTTTGTCTGTACATAAGTAAAGTGTCACAGTACAATAAAGTGAATGAAAAAGGACGAAACATCATGGATCTCACCCAACTGAAGTGCAGACTTGTCTCTGGGTCACGTACATACTGGTAGACGCATCCCTCACTCTGCCCTGTCATGCCCTCTACAGTTGCTCCTGCCCTAACAAGGGCATGGATCTTACCCAACTGAAGTGCAGACTTGTCTCTGGGTCACGTCCATATGGGTAGACGCATCCCTCACTCTGCCCTGTCATGCCCTCTACAGTTGCTCCTGCCCTAACAAGGGCAGTACCCAAGTGAAGCTATTATCCCAAAAAGAGGTTCCCTCCCGACGCATTTCTTTCTCCGTTAAGAGAAAACAACAGGATAGTGTACTTGCTATTGGGAGGCACCACCATGAAGGCACTGAAGTTGTTACAATGTAGAAGAATAAAGTGTCTCTGACCTTATAAAGTACTTTTGCTTGAAAATATCTAAGGAATGATACAGTGGTGGGTATTCCCTCAGGGCACAGAGTGCTGTTATCAGGGTAAGATCTAGCCTCACAGAAAAAATAGAAAACATCCTCCAGGAAATCAGCTCCTAACCACCAAATGTCAGGACTCCTCCATTCCCACATCTCATCTGGCTCACTCTCCATATTTTACCCCCCTCACAGAAGAAGTTTCCAGGCTCCTCTCTTCTTCTCATTCTACGACATGCACTACTGACCCCATTCCCTCACACCTACTTCAGTCTCTCTTTCCAGTCCTCACTACTCTCCTAACTAAAATCTTCAATCTCTCCCTCTCCTCTGGTATTTTCTCCTCCTACTTTAAACAATCTATCATTACTCCATTATTAAAAAAAATCTCTCTTGACCCATCCTGCACAATAACTACAGACCAGTCTTAAATCCCCCTTTTATTTCTAAACTCTTGGAGCGCCTGGTCTACTCCAGCCTTACCCGTCAACTCTCCACTCACTCTCTCCTAGACCCATCACAGTCTGGCTTCTGCTCCCTACATTCTACAGAAACTGCACTCATAAAAGTGACCAATGACCTTTTGACAGCAAAACTTAATAGTGATCACTCTCTGCTCATTCTTCTTGACCTGTTTGACACGTTGACCACAACCTCCTACTCTCTATGCTCCAATCAATAGGCATAAAGGACACTGCTCTTTCCTGGTTCTCTTCCTAACTTTCTGACCACTCCTTCAGTGTATCGTTCACTGGATCCAATTCTGCTCTTCCTCTCCCTATTGGGGTCCCTCAGGTTTCAGTCCTTGGCCCTCTTCTCTCTGTAGACAGCCCTAATTGGACAGACCATCAGCAAATTTGTCTTTCAGTACCATCTGTATGCTGATGACACACGACTATACACTTCATCCCCTGACCTTACCCCAGCTGTACAAAAGAACTCCAGTGACTGTCTGACCATAGTTTCCAACATCATGTCTGCTTTATATCTGAAACTCAATCTTTCCAAAACTGAACTTCTTCTACTCACCTCCCTAAGTCTGACATCTCCCTCTCTGCGTGTGGTACCATAATAACGCCTAGGCAGCAGGCTTGCTGTCTGGGTGTTATGTTTGATACCAATCTGTTCTTCACCTCCTATATACAATCCCTTGCCCAGTTTTGCCCCTTGCACCTAGAGAACATCTCTAGAATCTTCCCCTTTCTCATCATGTAAACAACAAAAACTCTCACTATTGCCCTGATCCACTCCCGCCTTGACTACTGTAATTCTGTACTATTTGGCCTCCCCCTACTCAAATTTCCCCTCTCCAGGCTAATCGTTACTTGGATGCGTCCGCTCTCTGCCAGTCATTGCCCATACAATATAGGATCCAATTTAAACCCCCTACATCTCCTCCTTCTGTTTATCAGCCTACCCGCTCGTTGCGTGATTTTCGACTTACATCCGCACTAATCCTTACCTACCACTCTCGGCTCCAAGACTTCTCCAGAGTTGCACCAATCCTCTGGAATGCGCTACCCCAAGAAACTCGGACTAACTACAACTTACAGTTTTAGGTGCTCCCTAAAAACACATCAGTTTAGTGCGGCCTACTACGTTCCCTAATCGAAATCCGTTCATATATAGTCTAGTTTCTACTTGTCTGAACATAATTCTCAATCAAACTCCATCGCACCAAAAAGAACTACAAATATTGGCTGGTGACTAGCTCATTCAGCCTTTATATAACCCCCATTCCCTCAAGGCGGCTGGACCATCATTGTAAATAAGCACCTGTGCTTTGCAATCCCCACCTCATTATAGATAGTTAGGTCTTATGAGTAGGGTCATCATTGTTTTTGCTTTAATTATTGCATTATCTTTAACATTGTTAATTATGTTGTTGTATATGAACTGCTGAATTGTAAAGTGCTGAGGAATATGTTGGCACAATATAAATAAAGATTATTATTATTATATTATTGGGGAGGAAGCAGAGGGCATAATGGAATGTAGGTATGTCACATCACTTGTCTCAGTCACATCAGGCTACGGCAGCCTCTGACAGCGACATCATCAGCTTGAGTTAGTGTTCTGCTCAGTCCAATTGTTTTGCTGCCATAACACTTGAAGTTGTGGATTTCAATTTTGTCAATAACACCTGTTTCTGTTCTTCCTCTTAGTCCCTTAGCCCAAAGCACTCCGGATGTTAAGAAAGATACTTCACCAGAACATCTTCTTCAAGTTGATGCATTGGAAGAGATGAACAGTCTTTGTACTTAGATGACATGGTGCCAGAGGAGTTGGAAGACATGATTATAATGTTCATTTGTATTGCTGGCTCTGCAAGCTGTGGTGATAGTGACCTATCTGTGAAAAAAGTACTATGAGCCAAGGCAATTCTCAATGTAAGAGTCAGGCATGTATGGCAAGGTAATACCATTAACCACACAGAGACTACTGTAAAAAAAATCAGGGATGAGAATGATGAGTATCCTGTGGTGCGTAATACCTGGGAACCAGACAGGTGTAGGGGAGGTGATGTCATTAGAGGAAGAGATTGTTGGCCATGGCTATACACAGTGCACCTAAAAGATCCTCTGGGGCACAATCTGCTTGTTCCTTGGTCACTTCTGCAGCAGGCGATGCTGCACATGCTACTGGTGGAGGTGGCTCAACAGTGCCTGTAAGTAATGGTTGCGGTAGTGGCAAGTCGTACATGTCGGCATCTCATGTGTGAGTGTTCATTTGCATGTCGCCACCATATGATTCTACAGCCGCCTGTAGGCTCTGCTAAAGATGTGGATGTCCAGACTTGTATAGGCTAGGAACTAAGGCTCTCTATCAGTACATCACCTGCTCATTTGAGAAGCAAGGAGGCCAGCAATTAGAGCAAGCCTCAAGCTGTGTTCACCCCGTTTTTCTCATACTTGTATTTCTGAAAGCCATGCCACAATATTGTGCAACAATTCTTTAAGAAATATACCCATTTGAGGAAAGTAGTGGCTATTTCCAGGAAAGTGTCTATTCATGTTTCATTCTTAGGTGACAAAACACACCCTTCTGACTTTGCAAAGACAGAATGGTTTGCCAAAGTGTTGGTTGATTTGCAACATCACAAACTGCTGGAATTCAATATTTCTATGTTGGAGCATCTGTACCAGTAGCATAAAGTGGTAACATACTATATTCATGCAGCAGCCAAATTGCTGCTAGAGGTTATTAGCTTATTTTGAGAACCGTCACTGGCAGCTGAATTGGTGACACGTGTCACATACTAAAACCCTTTGAAGAAAGTAAAAAATTTACTAGTAGGGTCAACTACTTGGGGTCCTTCTAGGTCAATGTTTCATGCTACAGGTTGTGGAAGAAGATGATGAAGAGGCATATGAAGTGGAGCAGCAGCAATAGGAGGATGTGGAGGGAGCATTGAGTTGGCACAGGCAGTGGGCCATACTGACAATCATAGTGAAAATAATGACAATGTTCTACCCATAACAACCAGCTGTCATAGTGGGCAAATGAAAGTGAACCAACTGGGCCCATAGTCATGCTGGTGAGCATGGTAAGTTGTATGCTGAAATACTAGTGGGATGACAGGCATTTTGTTACCATCAAGCAAAGGGATGACTACTGGATAGCCATGCTTTTAGACCCTTACTATAAAAGCAAAATGGGGGAATTTTTCTGACTTCTGAAACTGTGTCCAAATTGGTACAATATCAAGATAAGTTGTGTTACCAGTTTGGTGAATATTTTATTGAACTGATGCCTGCTGGTTGCATAACTAAACAGAGGGCCCCTTTGCTCTTCCTGCAGACCCAATGCTTCCCTGTCTTTGCCAGCATTACAGGTAAAAAGTAGCTGAGGCAACAACAGTATATTTGACATGATGGACCAGTTGTTTTATCTACCTTTGCACCAACCTGATGCACTTCAGCAGAGATGTGCTAGCTGAACAGCCAGCATCATTCATACCTAGACTGTGTCCTTTCTCAGCAGATACCCTGATCCTGATCCTATGGACTTTGACTCAACAGATTGGGCTAAGGCCAGAACTGGAGTTTGCTATGGACATACTGTGATGTCCGGTCTCCAGTGTACTGTTAGAGAGGGTATTCAGTGGGGCTGGTGGCTTTTTCACATCCAAAAGCACCAGGTTATTTGACATAAGCTTAAAAAACTTACATTTGTCTTAATGAATCAGGAATGGATTCGTGCCGACTTTCATTCACCTACAGCTGAAGTAAAATGAACAGATTGGACATACCATCTACATGACTGCCTGCCGTTGTCTGTCTTCTACACAGATCTGCTGCCACTGGTGCCAATGACCCACACTCAGCAGGATGTCTACTCCCTGTCCATCATATCTTCTATGCTGTAGTACTGCTGCTGCCAGGGCTGCCACTACACAGCTATCTTCTTACCTGCCCTGTCATATTTTTCTACCATTTGGCTTCTGCCACTGCCAGTGCACAGTCCTGCACTCACACATTTCCTGGGGTTCATTGTGTCTTATATTGCTATACTGTGCTACCAGTATCAGACTTAGGATACTTAACCCCTTAATGACCAGAGGTATTTTTAGTTTTGCATTTTCATTTTTGCTCCCCTTTTGCCCAGAGCCATAACTTTTTTATTTTTTGGTAAAAATGGCCATGTGAGGCTTGATTTTTGCGGGACGAGTTGCACTTTTGAACAACACCATTGATTTTACCATGTCGTGTACTTGAAAACAGTAAAAAAAATTCCAAGTGCGGTGAAATTGCAAAAAAAGTGCAATTCCACACTTTTTTTTTTCACGATGTACAATAAATGCTATAACTGACCCGCCATTATGAGTCTTCTGGTCATTCATTATAAGTTCATAGACACCAAACATGTTTAGGTTCTATTTTATTTAAGTGGTGAAAAAAAATTCCAAAGTTTTTAAAAAAAATTGAGCCATTTTACAAAACCCATAGCGTCTCCATTATTTGTGGTATCGGGTTGGGTGAGGGCTTAAGTTTTTCGTGCCGAGCTGATGTTTTTCATGATACCATTTTGGTGTAGATACGATCTTTTAATCGTCCGTTATTGCATTTTAATGCAATGTTGCGGTGGCCAAAATAACGTAGTTCTGGCGTTTTGACTTTTATTTCATTTCGCTGTTTAGCGATCGGGTTAATTCTTTATTTTATTGATTGATCGAGCGATTCTGAACTCGGAGATACCAAATATGTGTATGTTTGATTTTTTATTGTTTTTTTTGAATGGGGGAAAGGTGGGTGATTTGAACTTTTATATATTTTTTAATTTTTTAAATATTTTTTTAAACATTTTTTTTTACTTTTTGCATTCGGCATTGCTACATACAGGCAATGATCAGATTGCCTGTGTGTAGCAGAAATGCTCGCTTGCTATGAGCACTGACCACTGGGCGGCGCTCATAGCAATCTGGCTATGACAACTATGGAGGTCTGTTGGAGACCTCTGGTTGTCATGCCAACCCATCGGTGACCCGCGATCACGTGACATGGTTCACCGATTGGCGGATTTCCGGCACAATTGCTGGAAGCGCATGTTAAATGCTGCTGTCAGAGCTTGACATTGGAATTTAACGGGTTAATATCTGCAGGTGGATCGCAATTCCACCTGCGGCTGTTCCGGGCACATGTCAGCTGTTCAAAGCAGCTGACATGTGCCTGGAAAGATGTGGGCTCACTGCCGGAGACCACATCAAAGGGATCGAGTCCGACATAGGCGTAGATTTACGCCCGATGTCGGAAAGGGGTTAAAGGGAATCTGTCACCCTAAATTGGCGGGATATTTAAATGATGGCAGTCAGGTCAGATGGGCGGTGTTTTGGGTACTTGCCTTAACATGTTGTTCGCCGCTGTCTCCATTATTTCTGGGAATGGTAGTCGTTGCCCTCCATATAACGCGCCTGTGCATTGCAATCTGCGGGCAAAGCATACTGCGCGTGCTCGATTCAAGATTGCAATGCACAGGTGCGCTATATAGAGGGCAACGACTACAATTCCCAGAAATAATGGAGACAGCGGCGAACAACATGTTAAGGCAAGTACCCAAAACACCGTCCATCTGACCTGACTGCCATCATTTAAATATCCCGCCAATTTAGGGTGACAGATTCTCTTTAAAGGGGTTTTCCCATGAGCAAAGTTAATTTTAAAGTTGATTTTAATCAAAACATCTTGGAATAATAATAATTTCCACAATTAGATGCGTTTAAATAAAATGTTACTGTGCCGAGATAATCTTATAAATGTGTCCCTGCTGTGTACTGTGTAAGGCTGGAGTCACACTAGCCTATGGCATCCGATGCGAGAGCATCAGATGCAATATGCTAATGACCCTCAGCTCCTGCTCTGCTGCGTGTGGGAGCTGAATGTCATGCGACTGTGCTCCAAGCCTCTCGCACAGAGCGGTTCGGAGCACAGCTGTGGAGGAGTCAGAGAAATTAATTTCTCTATCTCCTCCATTGCCGGGGTCAGCGTATATTGCACAGCACTCAGATGATATCCGAATGATGTGAGCTGTCTCACTTGCACTCATAGGCTTATATGCGTGCGAGTGAGGCGAGTCTTGGCCAAGTGTCGGTGACAATCGCAGCATGCTGTGATTTCACTCGCACGTTTAAAATGGCAGAGAAAAAATACGATGAGGGGAGTTGCCCCATAAATGAATATAAGTCCGAGTGCTATGCGATGTTTTATCGCATAGCACTCATCTGTTTTCCTCTCTAGTGTGACTCCAGCCTTATGGCCATGTCTTTCTGTACAGGAATATATTCTGGGAGCAAAAGAGAGTATACAGACATTACAGCACAGGATCGCAGCTGATTCTTTTTTTAGGTAAAATATTTTTAATAATAGGCAGAGAATGTTTTACCTCACAAAAAGAATCAGCTGTGATCCCCTAATGTGCTATCTGTATGCTTTTTGAGTCCGCTGCCTCGGAGTAACCCTTGACTCTGCCCTGTCCTTCAAACCGCACATCCAAGCTCTTTCTACCTCCTGTCGCCTTCAGCTCAAAAATATTTCAAGAATCCGTCCTTTCCTCAACCCTCAATCTACTAAAATGCTTGTGCATCATCTCCCGTCTCGACTACTGCAACATCCTTTTCTCTGGCCTCCCTGCTAACACCCTCGCACCTCTCCAGTCCATCCTTAACTCTGCTGCCCAACTAATTCACCTCTCTTCTCGCTACTCATCCGCTTCTCCCCTCTGCAAATCTCTTCACTGGCTCCCATTCCCTCAGCGTATCCAATTCAAATTACTAATACTGACCTACAAAGCCATCTATAACCTGTCTCCTCCATATATCTCTGAACTAATCTCCCGATATCTTCCCTCACGTAATCTCCGATCCTCCCAAGACCTCCTTCTCTCCTCCACACTTATTCGCTCCTCACCCAACTGCCACCAAGACTTCTCCCGAATATCTCCCATCCTCTGGAATTCTTTGCCCAACACGTTCGACTATCAACCACATTCGGATCATTCAGACAGAACCTGAAAACCCACCTCTTTAGGAAAGCTTACAGCCTGCAATGACTCTGCTACCTCCTCACCACTACCGGAAATATCGCCTCAACCTGCTGTCTCCAACCCCACCATCCTGTAGAATGTAAGCCCGAAAGGGCAGGGTCCTCGCCCATCTGTATCAGTCTGTCATTGTTAGTTTGTTTACTGTAAGTGATATCTGTAATTTGTATGTAACCTCTTCTCATGTACAGCACCATGGAATCAATGGTGCTATACAAATAAATAATAATAATAATAAAACTGATATTTTGCATTTAGTTCTGAGAATTTTCATTGTGTGGCATTAAATTACACACAGTAGAGCTGCAAAGTGTTAGATAAACTATTATTTATTCAGATGCTTAAGAACTTGTAAACTAACCTCTTTTTTCTCTGCTAAATATGGAAATATTTGAACAAACAAAAGAGACTTTCCATATTATGAAGTTGATGTCCCTAAAACCTCACACATAAAAGCTCCTACTTTAATTTGCTATTTAGCATCATTTTATTGCTTTAATTAGTTTCCATCTTCCAAAAGAAAATAGGGCCAGCTTTCTGTGTTTATTTGGCTGACATTTACTTAAAATTTCATTTGTTTGCCAAATAATTAATAGTCTCAGAGTTGTAGAGATGTGTCCTAGGAAATTCTGTAGAAACACAAAAGTATAATTCTTTATATGCAATGCCAAAATAAAAACGATATTCAAACAGCTTGGACAGCAGCATCATTTCTAGTAAAATGTAATCCACATCTTGTATTTAACAAGATTATTTTCTACACTGCCAGGGATTGTGAGCTTCTGCTTTACTTTACAATGCTCCTGCCTCCTATTTGTGAAGTCCTCTTACTTGGCTGTAGTTATAAAAGGTACAGAGCTTTTGATAACATTTGGGCCCTTGGCCTGACGGGGTTCAAAAAGCCTTATATGAGGAGGAAAGCACTATGAGTGATGTGTAATAATTAATGGCCACAAATAGTGTGAGAGAACGTGCTCGCCACTACTCGTTACTCGCCCAAGAATCACGGTACTCGGTAAGCACCGAGCATTTCCGTGATTACTTGGCGGGAACTCGGGTCTCCACCCAGCTTTAGCAGGGATTGTCTGCCAGGTAATGAAATGCCTCAGCCATCTTTGTTGTGGTCGTGCAGTGATTGGCTGCCCGCACAGCATCATCAGGGGTATTCAGCTCCGGATTTAGATAGTGTAGGGGGAGCTGCTGCCAAGATAGGGACAGAATTGGGGATTTATTAGTTAGAGTGTGGTCTACCATCGTAAACTACTCAAATCCAGATAAACTAACAGTCCTAAGGACTAATTCTGGAGTATATAGGTTTCAGTGTTAGGTAGGCAGGGTAGTGTACGTCGCTCTATACACATCAGTGCAAGGCCTGCAGGCACTGTATGTGCGCATATATGTAAGGGGGTGAAGAGCAAAAATGGACAGAAGGGCGTTACCTCCCCTGCTACGTGTCTGGAACCACATAGTTGGGCAGCAGGGTTGCCGGGGGATGACTGATTGACCTGGACCGACCGCACCATGTGACCATCAGGAGATATGGGGGACGGGCAGGGGCGGTGGACTGAAAGAGAGAAAGACGGAAGGCGAGAAAGCAGCGCGCACGGAGTAGAGAGCAGCGCTTGACACAGAGAGACAAGGCGGCATCCTGGCACCTCAGGAACGAGGGGACTCCCGGCCAGAGCACTGACGCAGTAGTACCTGAGATAGGGAGTGCTACCTGTGAGCACGTGAATGCGGAAGCCCCTGTGACCGGAGGAGGCTTCCCTCAGGAAAGTACAGAGACAGTGACCTGTGCGCGCAGCCCTTATTTTCCCCCGGTGACAGGCCAAAGCCCCTGAGTTTGACAGAGAGACTTTTCAGCGTGCGCAGCATAGTTTCTGCAGAGAGACTGTTAGCCTGACAAATAGAGACTCGGAGCAGGGGATACTCAGTTTCTCAGCATTCCCCGTGTCTCCCGCTTCAACCCCAGAGTTTTCCTGCTTGTTCCAAGGAGATGATAGAGAGACTTTGGAGACCACAAGTGTCGCTGTTGATGGTGCCTACATTGGAGAAGTCGACCCCTTCAATCAAGGTTTCATCGGACTGATAAGTTGCCAGAATACCCTGTTTTCTTCTTCTGTTGTTTTGCTGAACTGTTTGTTAATCTTGACTAGATTAAGCATACTGTTGTATTACGTTGTCAGTTTAACCCCCACTGCTTCTCCCTGTGAGGAAAAACTTTCCCCTGTAAATAAACCCTATAACTTTTGGTCTGTCTCTGGTCCGTGGTGACATTCTCAGCTCCTGCTCGATTATTCATTTTGCATATAGATCATTGCATACATCAAGAGGGTCCATTCCCTTCCTGTGTTCTGGTGCTGCTGCTGCTACCTGTATGATATATTGGCCGTATATACCAAGCCCCAGATGTAATGGGCTTTAAAAAATTTTTTGGCCAGGGCTAACAGAGCTTTTTTTATTGCAAAGCAATCCAGAGCACTTTTTTTTCCTCCATTTGCTTTTTGACAGTGCACAATAGAGTCAGATCCTTTTCCTAACACAGCATGAAAATCCAGCACTTTTAAAGAGGTCCCAAACATGCCTTTTGAGTGCGCAAATAAATTTTATATTTTTATGTGGTACGGTTGAGTAGATTTTTTTTTGAGTGTCTTACACAATTTTTTGACACGATTTTGCTGAACCCCCCAAAAAATACATACAGGACACATTTTACAGTGTGGTATATCTGTGACACGCCTCATCCATCCATCTGCTAAAAATATTGGTCTTTTTATCCCTAAATTCAATTTTTTTTTTGCTGTCTGGCACTGTTCTTTTATACAGCACTATTTAGCCATAAAATAAAAAAATTACAGGCCACACATTTGTCGTAGTGGTATCGCCGTGCCAGCTCATGTCTGTGCGTGCTCAAAGTTTGGCCAGTTTAGGCCGTTTTCCTTTTTTTGTCCTGAGTGTCACAGTACTGATATACAGCACTAGTAAGTTCAAAAAAAAAAAAAAAACAGGGCACACATTTGTCGTAGTGGTATCGCCGTGCCAGCTGATATCTGTGCATGCTCAAAGTTTGGACAGTTTAGGCCGGTTTTCCTTTTTTTGCCTGGGTGTCACAGTACTGATATACAGCACTAGTTAGCCCAAAAATAAAAAAAAAACAGGGCACACATTTGTCGTAGTGGTATCGCTGTGCCAGCTGATATCTGTGCATGCTCAAAGTTTGGCCAGTTTAGGCCAGTTTTCCTTTTTTTGTCCTGGATGTCACAGTACTGAAATACAGCACTAGTAAGCCCAAAAATAAAAAAAAAAACAGGGCACACATTTGTCGTAGTAGTATCGCCGTGCCAGCTGCTATCTGTGCATGCTCAAAGGTTGGCCAAAAAAGGCAGATTTTCATTTTTTGTCCTGGGTGTCACAGTACTGATATACAGCACTAGTTAGCCCAAAAAAACAAAACAGGGCACACATTTGTCGTAGTGGTATCGCCGTGCAGGGCCGGCTCCAGGTTTTTATGGGCCCCGGGCGAAAGAGCCTCAGTGGGCCCCTTTAACACAGACCACGATTCATGATGCAGAGATACGGCAGAGAAATATGGGTATAGTACAATGCCAAACACTTCTCTTCTTCCATTACATGACTGATATCTATTGTAAATTGTACAATAGCTCAAAAACCGCCAAATCCTCGCAGCGCACAGTACAGACTGGACAGTACAGTCCTCCATACAATATTATGGGCACCACATAGTCTCCCCCTCATCACCCATATAATACCCCATGCAGGATGTCACTACCCCATCCCCCATATAATGCTCCATACAGAATACTGGACCCAAAATAATGCTCCATACAGAATACTGGACCCAATATAATGCTCCATACAGGATACTGGTCCCCATTATAATGCTCCATACAAAATATGGAGCTCTCCTCTGCGCTGTGCTGCGTTCTGCACTGTTACGGCTAAGGAAAGGGCGCTGTGGAAAGACTCCCCATTATCATCATCATTGTCTCCCCATCATCATCATCGCCTCCCCATCAACATCATCGCCTCCCCATCAACATCATGCCTCCCCATCATCATCATTGCCTCCCCATCAACATCATTGCCTCCCCATTATCATCAATGCCTGCCCATCATCATCACCGCCTGCCCATCATCATCATTACCTCCCCATTATCATCAATGCCTGCCCATCATCATCATCGCCTCCCCATCATCATTGCCTCCCCATCATCATCATTGCCTCCCCATCATCATCATTGCCTCCCCATTATCATCAATGCCTGCCCATCATTATCATCATCTCCCCATCATCATCATTGCCTCCCCATTATCATCAATGCCTGCCATCATCATCATTGCCTCCCCATTATCATCAATGCCTGCCCATCATCATCAATGCCTCCCCATTATCATCAGTGCCTGCCCATCATCATCATTGCCTCCCCATCATCATCATTGCCTCCCCATTATCATCAATGCTTGCCCATCATTATCATCATTGCCTCCCCATCTTCATCATCACTGCCCTCCCCCACCACCATCACACAGACAGCACGGCAGCACACAAGCACTCTCTCACATACACACACACACACACACACAAAGCACCGCACTACATACACACACACTGATACACACAGACACACATACAGACACATACACATCACATCTCACCTGTCCGGCATCCGCACGCTCTCTGCCACAGCCGGCCGCTGAATGATGACGTCATTCAGCGGCGCTGCTGTGAGAGGAAGCGCAGGCGCCCCTGGAGCCCGTAGCTGCTGCAGCGAAGGCACGGGGAGTGGTAAGTATTATGCCAGCTGCTGCTGGGGCCCAGAGCAAGCGGGGGGCCAGTGGCGGTGCTGACACCGCTCTCCTCCGCTAACGGGCGCCGGGGTGCCTGACGGTGAGTGGGCCCCCCGCCTGCTCAGGGCCCCGGCACTTGCCCGGGTATGCCGGGTGCTGACGCCGGCCCTGTTGCCGTGCCAGATCATATCTGTGCGTGCTCAAAGATTGGCAAGTTTAGGCCGTTTTCCTTTTTTTGTCCTGGGTGTCACAGTACTGATATACAGCACTAGTTAGCCCAAAAATAAAAAAAACAGGGCACACATTTGTCATAGTGGTATCGCCGTGCCAGCTCATATCTGTGCGTGCTCAAAGATTGGCCAGTTTAGGCTGGTTTTTCATTTTTTGTTCTGGGTGTCACAGTACTGATATACAGCTCTAGTTAGCCCAAAAATAAAAAAAAAACAGGGCACACATTTGTCGTAGTGGTATCGCCGTGCCAGCTCATATCTGTGCGTGCTCAAAGATTGGCCAGTTTAGGCCGGTTTTCCTTTTTTTGTCCTGGGTGTCACAGTACTGATAACAGCACTAGTTAGCCCAAAAATTAAAAAAAACAGGGCACCCATTTGTCGTAGTCGTATTGCCGTGCCAGCTCATATCTGTGCATGCTCAAAGTTTGGCCAGTTTAGGCCAAAGCATTGTATTTTTTTGCAGTCTGTTAATGTAATTATTAAACCTGAGAAGGCCCAAAACATTTTTACCTAAAGTCCAGATAGGTAAAAGTGTGGTTTTCAAGCACATGTATTACATACAAGTTGACTCCCAAATTACCCTTTTGTAGTGAACATGTATAATATTGTATTCCATTTACAATGGGCAAGGCACGTGGCAAGGGACGGGGAAGTTGACATGATAGTGATGGTGCAGGCCTAGGCCATTGGCAAGCTGAAATTGGCCCACCGAAAACACCTACAGTACAGACCAAAAGTTTGGACACACCTTCTCATTCAATGATTTTTCTGTATTTTCATGACTGTGAAAATTGTAGAATCACACTGAAGGCATCAAAACTATGAATTAACACATGTGGAATTATACATTACACTTTACAAAAAAGTGTGAAACAACTGAAAATATGTCTTATATTCTAGGTTCTTCAAAGCAGCCACCTTTTGCTTTGATTACTGCTTTGCACGCAGAAAAGGTGAACGGATGGACTCTACATGCCTAGTTCCCACCGTGAAGCATGGAGGAGGTGGTGTGATGGTTGGGGGTGCTTTGCTAGTGACACTGTTGAGGATTTATTCAAAATTGAAGGCATACTGAACCAGAATGGCTACCACAGCATCTTGCAGCAGCATGCTATTCCATCCGGTTTGTGTTTAGTTGGACCATCATTTATTTTTCAACAGGGCAACGACCCCAAACACACCTCCAGACTGTGTAAGGGCTATTTGACCAAGAAGGAGAGTGTTGGGGTGCTACGCCAGATGACCTGGCCTCCACAGTCACCAGACCTGAACCCAATCGAGATGGTTTGGGGTGAGCTGGACCGCTCACCGCTTCAATTTTGAATAATCCCCAACAGTGTCACCAGCAAAGTACCCCCACACCATCACACCACCTCCTCCATGCTTCACGGTGGGAACTAGGCATGTAGAGTCCATTCGTTCACCTTTTCTGCATGCAAAGCAGTAATCAAAGCAAAAGGTGGCTACTTTGAAGAACCTAGAATATAAGACATATTTTCAGTTGTTTCACACTTTTTTGTAAAGTGTAATGTATAATTCCACATGTGTTAATTCATAGTTTTGATGCCTTCAGTGTGATTCTACAATTTTCATAGTCATGAAAATACAGAAGAATCTTTGAATGAGAAGGTGTGTCCAAACTTTTGGTCTGTACTGTACATCATCTCGCTTTAACTTAGTGTCCGAAGTCCAAGGGGACCGTGGCTAGACAGCACTATTGAAGCCCGATCAGTGTGAAAAGGTTGTTTGTTGGATAACGGATAATACTTCCAGTTACTTATCCACCACCACCAGCACCCGTCTTCAACACGGTCAAGTCAACGTAGCCGTGAATCTGGAGGCATATTCCTTACCCTGAAGCTCCTTCCTCCCACCATGCTGAGTGCCCTGAGGCAACTGATCCCACACGCGGACACTCCGAAGAGCTGTTCAGTTTTCCATTTGGAGATTCGTGCCTGTCGCCCGCTCCACTAGAAGCGGGGCAAGATGATTTTCCATGTAGCGATGCTCAAATCTTTGAGCAGCCACGGTCACAAGAGGTGGACGATGATGACACACAATTGCCGGAAAATCAGGAGGAGGACCTGGGTGGGGAAGTGGAAGATGAGGTGGTGGATGATGTAGTAACAGACCCAACCTGGCAGGAGGACATGAAGAGCGAGGACAGTAGCACACAGGGGAAGGTAGGCATTGCACCACTTCAGGCAGGAAGAAGCAGCATGGTGGCTGCACAAAGAAGGTGTGCAACTGTTCCCTGTAACACCAACCTGACAGAAGTTGCCAAACTGTTAGGTCTTCCCGAGTCTAGTTATTTTTTAAACACTCTGCCGATAACCCCAAACAGGCCATTTGCAATACCGGTCATGCCAGCATCAGAAGAGGTAGAAAAACTACCAGCCTTATGACCACCAGCATGATCAGGCACATGCAGCAAAGCACCCAACTTTGTGGGCCCAACCACAGGATCCAGGAACAGTGCCTGTGGGTGACACCACTGCTTCTTCCACTGTTGTTCGTGCAAGCCAATCCCCTGTCCACGGTGCATGCGAAGAGGCCTCCTCCCCTGCACCTGCCGTTGCCCACAGTCAAATAGCACCATCATCAAGCACGTCCACGTCCTTGTCCCAGTGCAGCCTTCAGTTGTCCATATCCCAGTCATTGGAACGTAAGCCGAAATACGCAGCCAAAGTCCCACAGGCCACAGTACTCAATTCTCATATTTCTCATCTGCTTACGGTCGAAATGATGCCTTTTAGGCTCATGGAGATGGAATCTTTCCGCAACCTTATGGTGGCGTCCATCCCAAGGTACTCTGTATAGTGTTGAGCGATACGATAATGCAAATATCGGCTATCGGCCGATATTAGCTCTATCGGCCTTTGATAATTCGTTTCGATATTTTCGTCTTATCGAATACCGTAATCGGATTTGTCACTGTCACTGTGAGTGTCCGTCGGTCGGGTCTGTCAGGAGTCAGCGGCACTTACCTGGCAGAAGATCTCCGGCGGTCACGTCCTGGACTGCTTGATGGCCGCCATTATCTTCTCCCTGGCGGTCACATGCAGTTGTTCGCGATAACTGCAGTGACTGCAGGGTAATCCCGGCCGTAAACCAGTCCGATGACGTCACCGCCGGGGAAGCAGGTAATCAGCTGTGCTGCGCCGGGATTCTGATGTAGCAGAGCTGGATCGTCGTGGGACACTCGTTACTATGGACTGCGTCGGTCAGGTGGTATTCTTTTTTTTTTTTTTTCATTTTTTTACAGGAGATCGATGGCGTCGCAGGATGAGACTGTAATAAAAGTAATGAAAACTGTGTTTTTTTTTTTTTATTAAATTAAAAAACTTTTTTATTAACATTCACCCGTCCGGGTACATAAACAATTTAACTATTTACATACAGGGACCCTGTCCGGGTTATTTATAATTCTTTGGCAGGGGTGTTCCAGGTACCACCTGGTACTCTTCTGATGCTTGCCAAACATCCGAGGCACCAAGGACCACCAGGACCTGATGACGTCGTGTGGCCTGTACAGTCAAGTCGTGACCCGCTATCTGGGTCTGTGTGGCCACCTCTTTCATCTCCCTCCAGGTCTGGAGCCCTATGTCACGGACTGAACGAACCCCAGGGGGCCTAACAGGCGCCGGGTACGGGCCAGCTATACTTATCATGTCCATAGCTGGGGCTGCTGAGGAGACCACTGAGGGAGGCTTGGGAGATTTACGGCGTGGGGTGGGCACTTTTGCAGAGGCCTGGATGTGGGAGGCTGAAGGCTCCGAGGGTCTCACAGGTTCCTGACACACTGGGGAGTAGGGGTCGCACCTGGTAACATTTAGGGCGTACCATCCATTGTAACCCCAGTGTCGGGTGTAAGTCACCAAGTCTCCTGGCAACAGGTCCCTCCCCGGGTGTCCTTCTGGAGGTGAGCCTCCACGTCCCGCCGGTTCACAAAAACTTCTAAATAAAGTCCAGCCTCCTTGATGAAGCCCCAACCACCTTTCAATTTAAAGCTCCGTACTGCACCCTTACGCCGCGGCTCACACAGGGTTCCTTTATCCTTTCTCATCCGGTCCTTATCTGCCCGGTCCTTCTCCAGGTGACGTTGGTGAAGTTTTAGGTTTCTCGCTGCTCCCTTTGTCGCTCTGCTTCCGCTTCCAACGTCTCCACTCTTCCTCCTGACGCCGGTTGAAATTCTCCTCCACCAGCAGCTCCATGTCTCCACCACTCCACTGCAGCTTGCGATGTCCGGTTTGCGGCAGCTCTCCTGTCGCCCCCCAGTCCTGGCGGCGCTCCCTGCGGAGGAAGCAGACGGCTCTAAATCAGATGACAGTCGGGGCTCCGGTACAGGCAGGTAGTGCTCTGGTGCCTGCGCGGCCTCCTCCATGAGGACGGGTGTCGCTTCTTCTGTCTCAGCGACGGGAGCAGACAGCGGGATCTGGGGTGCTGCCGGTGCAGCGTTTTTTGCACGAACGGGTGCCTCCACTGCGACAACGTCAACCGGATCACATTGCAAGGACTCCTCTACTAGAACGGGTGCCTCACCTTCCGGTACAGACACTTCAGGTAAGAGGGATTGGCGCCGCTCCAAGTTTAGTTTTAGGGCACGCCAGCTCGCTTCCATCCTGGCGACCTCCTCCCGGTGCCGGGCCAGGCCTCTTAGGGTATCCGCCGCTTCTTGCAGCGTAGGAGGGTTTCCAGGCCGGGTGCCCAACGGTGTTTCCGTGGCGATCGGGTCGCTTCCGTGGGGGGAGAGCTCTGAGTCTGACTGCTCCATCCCTTCACACTTCTGCTCGTGTCCATTAGCCATCTCTGCCAAGTCACATGTGTCATTAGCATCTGGAGAGGGCCCCTCTTTTTAGGGAGGCGGGACCTTCGTGTTAGTTTCTGCACACTGAGGAGGATGAGGAGGCGGAACTGAAGAGCTGTGGGGCACGATGTTACATTGCAGTACCATTTACAGTGGTCGGCCATCGTTTTCGCGCCACTGAGTGACACCCACGAAGAGCACGCCCTTCTTCTTCACCAGTGCCTCGTCGTGACGCAGATATGGCTGAAAAATGGCAAATACATTCTCTGATGATTTTAGCAATTCTCAAGCACAAAACCAGTTCAATTCAGGCACACAGGACTCGCTTATAGCGAGCTACAGAATCCTGTTAGTGACGCCCAAGTTGAGTCGCACAGAGCCAGAGGTTTTGGGGGTACTCGGCACCGAGCCCGTCGACTTCTATGGGGTATGTCACGGCTTTACCCGGCAATTGAATCAGAGTCTATTTTACTATGTAGAAGTGTATAAACTATAAATATATGTATATATATGTCACAATGACATGTATATATATATATATATATGTATTCTATGTGTGTATATTTTGTGTTTACAACGTAAGAAAGGGTTTTTTTTGTTGCGATATTTTGTTCCCATAGACTTACATGGGACTTCCGCTATCGAAATCGGATATCGACGATATTTAGTGCTATCGGCGATACAATTTCGATACGATATTTTTAGATATCGAGCAATATCGCTCAACACTAACTCTGTACCCAGCCGTCACTATTTCTCCCTCTGTGCCGTCCCGGTTTTTAAACAAGCACATGTCCCACAACATTACCCATGCCCTCAACAATGCAGTTACTGGGAAAGTACACCTAATCACGGACACGTGGACAAGTACTTGTGGGCAGGGACACTACATCTCGCTGACGGCACACCGGGTTAACATAGTGGAAGCTGGGACCCAATCAGACCTTGGGATGGAACACGTCCTCCCGACGCCAAGGAATGTGGGCCCTACGTCAATCAGGGTTGCCCCCACTGTGTACAGCTCCTGTACCTCCTCCTCCTTTTCAGCCTCCATGTCAGAAATGAGCACATCAGTCACAAGCTGGAAGCACTGCAGTACTGCCAAAGGAAAGCAGCAACAGGCTGTGCTGAAGCTAATTTGCTTAGGTGACAAACCGCACAATGCTGAAGAGTTGTTGACAGCTCTGAAAGAGCAGGCAGATGTGTAGCTGACACCGGTAAATATGTTAGAAAGGATTTGTGAGCAGAATTGGTCAGTTGTTGAATACCAGCATCAACAAGGCCGTCGTTTGTCAGGTTTAACTCCACACATAAGACCTCAGGAGTGGACAGGGAAGAAGAGGAAGAGGAGGAGGAGGAGGACACCTTGGTCAGTCATCCTGTTGGTGAGGACACGGAAGTCTTGCCTGTTACCAGTCTGGCACGCATGGCTGACTTTATGTTGCGCTGCCTTTCCCGTGACCCTCGTATTGTCAAAATATTGGGTACCAGTCATTACTGGCTAGTGACACTTTTAGACCCACGGTACAAGGATAACTTTCAATCTCTTGTTCCAGAGGCAGACAGGTGTAACAAAATGGTGCAGTACCATGGGGCCATTGTTGCAGAATTATTAAAAAAAAATCAAGCTGGCGGCAGAGATAACAGTTCGATGGCCAACCAAGCAGGACAGGCGAGACAGACACAAGTCCACTCCAGCAGAGGCAGGGGAACACTGGCAAAGTTCTGGGACAGTTTTCTAAGACCCTACCATCGCCCATGCACTGAGGCGTGGGGTAATCTCACAAGGAATGCAATGTTCTCTAAGATGCTGAGGGAGTACCTAGCTGACCGTACCAATGTCCTCCGTGATTCCTCTGTGCCTTTTAAGTATTGGGTATCCAACCTGGACACGTGGCATGAGCAGGCTCTCTACGCCTTGGAGGTCCTGGCCTGCCCTGCTGCTAGCGTTTTGTCCGAACGGGTTTTTAGTGCTGCTGATGGCATTATCACAGATAAGCGCATTCGCCTTTCTAAGGAAAATGCAGAGAGGTTGACTCTAATAAAAATGAACAAGGGATGGATATTGACTGATTTCTCGACACCACCAAATGATGACAGCAAAGCATAAATTCCAATGTAGTGTTTTTTTGGGAGGAGTATTCCCATGCACCTCTTCACAACCAAACATGGATATATGCTTCCTGATTTTGGCTATTTGTTATCATCCTCCTCCTTCTCCTCATCGTCCACCACCACTTCAACACCAGGGTGAACATATTCAGTCATGCTCTGGCCACTCTATGTTTTGGCAAGTGTGCTATGATGCCCGTCACCAAAATACAAAAAATATGTACACCCCCAAGGGGAAATGTTTGCCAGCCAATACACTAAGTGTATGGGCATTCCAAGTCTAGGAGACCCACTCCTAGAAATAGGGCCTATTTTTTAATCAGGCCTTCCTCCATCTCTGATCATCCACAGTCACTAGATCAAAAGGGTTCATGTGTTCTGTGCAGCTACAGCCAGTGTCGAATTATTAACAAGGTTGGGTGGTTATGCTGTGCGTAAAATACTTGTTCTGAAAATGGTTGAGGTGTCCCCACAGGGGAAAATTTACAGCCCATACACTTAGTGTATGGGCATTCCAAGTTAGGAGACACGCTCCTTTAAATTGGGCATAGTTTTAATCAGGCCTTCCTCCACGGCTCATCATCCACCGCCACTAGATCACCAGGGATAACGTGTTCCGTGCTGCTACAGCCAGTGTCGAATTCCTAACAAGGGTGGGTGGTTATGCTGGGCGTAAAATACTTGTTATGGAAAAGGTTGAGGTGTGCCCCACAGGGGAAAATATTTGCCAGCCCATACACTTAGAGTATGGGCATTCCAAGTCTAGGAGACCCTCTCCTTTTTAATGGGACATTTTTTTTATGAGGCCCTCATCCATGTTTCTTCCAAGGGGCGATTGGGGTTATTGCGGTGCATATGACTTGGTAGCAGGGCAGGCCTTGCTGTCAATGCATAAGAAAACAGAATGGGAGGACAAAATGAATAATGTGAAGCGGATTATCCTGGGCCCATCCAGTACCTGCGTTTAAAGGCTTATTGGGTGCATATGACTTGGTAGCAGGGCAGGCCTTGCATTCAATGCAACATTTTTTATGGAAGGCATCCTGGACATCTTGTGAAAGGGGTATTGGGGTGCGTCGTAATTCTTGGCAGCACATCCACTCACTGCATAGGCTATAACAGTCTAGGAGACCCACTGTTTAATAATGGCCCTTTAAGCAGATTAATGCTGTCTGATGCCCCTGTAAAAATTGGCTCTGTGATATTAAGAGTCCCTCCTTCATAAATGAAACAAGATGTGTCTGCTTATGTGTCACACACCACATGGCCAGCTAGGGTTGTTAAATGTTACAATGACATTTCCCAGTAAATGCATTTGTTTTGGTTGAAAGCAATGTTAAAGTTGAAAAACGCTTCAAAAACGCTGCGTCTGAACATAGCCCAAGTGGTGGAGGAACATTTTGGTCTGGGTAGTTTATTTTGCCATATATACAAGTCATTAACCTGGAAAGGATGTACCTTAATATATTTCCATGCAAAATCCATTTTGCTTTCGTTTTGGTATGTTTTTTTGTTGCATCGGTAAAAATGGCATGAAACTCTGACAACATTGTTTAAAGCTGTGAACTGGGAGTCAGGAATGCTTCCAGGGGCGATCCACATGATGTCCCCGTGTCATTTGAGCAGAGTTTCCATATTTTCAGACGCATTTAGACCTTAAAAGGACCCCCGGGGAGGATTGCGGTAAAAATGCTCGAGTCTCCCATAGACTTACATTGGGCTTGTTGTTCTGTCCGAGTACCCGAGTATTCCAATTTGCTCGACCCGAGCAACGAGCACCCGAGCATTTTAGTGCTCGCCAATCACTATATATTACATATTACATAGGTTTCTATCTTCACTTGCATTGTTGATTTATAGAAAAAAAAGTTTAGTTACTTTCAAATATGATGTTATACAAATGTAACTGAATGGTGATTAAAAGCTATATACATAATTAGAATATGCCACATTAATATGATTAATGCTAAGTTACACACCCTATGTGAACAGTGCATGATGAAATACTGTAGTGCAATTTTATCATAATACATGGAGCTCAGATATTTTCCATTATTCTCTTGGTTCTTGTGAATGGGATGCCTTTTTAGTCTCAAAAAATACCCCATCTGTGAAAAAAAATTGTCTTTTACAAATTTTGTAACTGAATTACAGTTGTATTACAATTGTCTTACAATTACATGTATTATAATTACAATTACAATTGTAACTGAAGTTGATACTTTTAGAATTCAGGCAGGAATAACTCTGGCTAACTCCAACCACTGGAGGTGGTGATAAAAAAAACATCATCTGATATTGGCAAAGCTACGCAGGTTGTGTCACTCCCATAGAAATGAGTAGCATTACGGAAACAGCTTCACGCAGTGAGCATAGCAGCTGGACAAAGTTATTCCTGGCTCAGCCACAAAAGGTTAAGATGGGAATAATCCTTTAAATGCAGTTTGCATAGTTTTCATATAGCAGTATACTGCCTATAACACTGATCATGACCACATTATTACACTTTTTTAGGGTAACTAACTGCACGTGGTGCTGGAACAAACCCATTTACATGTGCAGAACTGGTTTTCAGTAACAGAGATTTCCGCAGCAAATCTGCTACATATCAATGGTATAAACTGCTACATATAAATGATGTAGAACAATTTACTTCAACGCCTGTAATTTATCAAGGTACTTAGCTTCATTACTTAATCAAGTGCTAAATATAAGAAGAGCTTGCAAATGATACATTAGAATAGCACCCAGCTACTGTTACTGTGCTAATGATAAATAATGATGTGAAACTAATCGTTGGAATAGCAGTAGTCTATGCATAGGAAGTTAACATGAGAGAATAAAAATAAGCTGACAAGGTAATATGATAGCTAAATGTTACATTTAGAGTGGCTTCATTTCTGTATGTTTAAGAGCTAAATCAGGCTTGTGTACAATGAAGGATTACAGTACTTTGGTACTTTTCCTGGTTGATTAATTGCATATTCATCAATGTTAACGATCTCTGGCAATTTGGAGCAAAATGCAAATATGTATTCCAAGCAGCTCATCCAGCTCTCAACCTTCAGCGTTATTTATAAAATGTCATACTGGTTTTGAGCCAATGTACCTCAAGCTCATGAATTACAGTGGCATATAAAAGTTTGAGCACCCCTGGTCAAAATTACTGTTATTGCGAACAGTGAAGCACGTTGAAGATGAAATGATCTATAAAAGGCCTGAAGTTAAAGATGACACATTTCCTTTGTATTTTAGGGAAAAAAAACATCTTTTACATAAAAAAATAACAAAACAAAAAGAAAAATAGGCCAATGCAAAAGTTTGGGCATCCTGCATGGTTTGTACTTAGTAGCACCCCCTTTTGTAACTATCACAGCTTATAAACACTTTTTATAGCCAGACAAGTGTCTTTCAATGTTTGAGGGATTTTCATCCATTCTTCCTTAGAAAATTCTTCCAGTTCTGTGAGATTCCTGGGTCGTCTTGCATGCACTGCTATTTTGAGGTCTAGCCACAAATTTTCAATGATGTTCAGATCAGGGGACTGTGAGGGCCATTGTAAATCCTTCAGCTTGTGCCTTTTGAGGTAGTATAATGTGGATTTTGATGTGTGTTTAGGATCATTATCCATTTGTAAAAGCCATCTTTTCAACTTCGGCTTTTTTACAGATAGTTTTAGATTTGCATCAAAATGTTTTTTGAAATTTCATTGAATCCATTCTTCCCACTACCTGTGAAATGTTCTCCATGCCATTGGCTGCAACACAACCTCAAAGCATGATTGATCCACCCTCATGCTTAATGGTTAGCTATATGTTCTTTTCCTAAAATTCTGGGCCTTTTTTTCTCCACACAAACCTTTGATCATTTTGGCCAAAGGGGTCTATTTTAACCTTGTCAGTCCACAGGACTTGTTTCCAAAATGCATCAGCTTTGTTTAAATGTTCTTTTGCATACTTCTGACACTGAATTCTATGATGAGGATGCAGGAGAAGTTTTCTTCTAATGACTCTTCCTTGAAGGTCATATTTGTGTATGTGTCTCTGAACAGTGGAACAATGTAGCACAACTCCATATTCTGCTAAATTTTTCTGAAGGTCTTTTTGTCAAGGTGGGATTCTGATTTAACTGTCTATCAATACTATGAATTATATGAGCAGAGGCAATAGAGTTCAATCAGAAAAT